>OZ057403.1:42330880-42603380 GCA_964056735.1 Allodiplogaster pararmata
TGTCCATGATGTTCGTATTGTCGTATTGTATTGTCGTATTGTCACTCTTGTAATTCGCGACGTAGTCGCTTTGACCGTCCCCAAGATACGACTATAAGCCTCGTCTTCTTGCTCAACTCCAGCCGCGAATGGATACCATTGTAACTCTTATCCCGCAGCCATTGTAACTCCGATCCCGAATTTCAACGCTTCTTCGTACATTTTCTGTAAGCTAAACTGCCTAAGACATCGGAATCGGGTGCTCTCCGCGATTGCTTCTGGCGCGACTTTCTAACGTACTTCATTTAACCTCTGTGGAAGCCATCTCTCCATACTCTAGCGTTCTCATCCTTCATCTTGATTTGGGTGGGTGGGTGGGACTCATACTACCACTTAAAGCATCTTGCTTTAACGCACGATAAACGTAGAATGAGTTACTTCCCTCTTTTAACTCCCCGTATGCTACGCATACGCAACGCACCTACAGTACACTCCCTAAGGCGCGTATTCAAACACCAATTATATTGACTCCTACTGTCGTAAACTCCATCCGTCGTCTCATATAACCTTTGTTTGAATACACCCGCCTTCGGGATGTACAACACTTGACCGCAGTGAATAAACCATGAGCGTAGACAAAGGTAGAGACCGCGCACTAGTACTTCTTTCTGCTCTTAGTCCAAGAAAGTTTATGAACGGAATGTGAATTCAGACGCTGCCCTTGTTTCACAACATGTTTTCAGAATATAAGCGCCTGTTACTATTCTATTCGCCCTTTTCCCGTAACAAAATGCATCTTAAGGGAAACTTGTTTCTCCCTTTCGAAACCTACTGTAATGGGCTACATTTGCCACAGGTACTTTCAATATCTCATTTGATCTGCACTCTGTTCCGCAAGTAAACTTTCTTTATCTTTTTTTTTAAATTTTTATTTGCAGTGGGCGTTTCAGAAACCAATGTGTTAACACTACTCCTTCCTACCATCTTCTTGAGCGACACTTCTCACCATTAACACATGTGCGAACATGTCTGCCATCGGCAACCGTCTCTTTGGTGCCCATAATATGAATATCTGCTTCTTAGTGCTCCAGCCATTTTTTTTCTTTTTTTACTCGATTTTGTAAATCTGCTTCCATGTTCAATTCTCTTACAACCGCCCTCATATTCAATACCGAATTCAGCTTGTGCAACAATAGCACTGGCAATTCGGTGAAAGTCTACCCTTTCACTTTCGTCCGTAATCTTGACTACCATCACTGGGCTGTCTTATGTTATCTCCATTATAGTACTCTTCTTTCTGACCTTCTTCCAATGGTTTACACTGGAAACCGAAATGCCTCAAATTCTCGTTTAGCCTGAGAAATTCCTTCTTCTTCTGACATATAGCACTACTTCTCTGCAGTCAACTTTGAATGATTTATTGCACAGTGCGTGTTGCATTTCAGGTAAAAATAGATAAAATTCACATGTAGTCAATTCACAGGCATTTCACTTTTTCATAGAAAAATGTGAGAAATTTTTAAGGAAACTTAACAAAAAGAAATAAATTCAAATTCAAATGAATTCAAATGTAATTAGTAGAAATAGAAATTAGTAGAAATAGTAGAAAATCGTGCAGGTAGTTAGGATTCAAGCTAATAAGTAGTGAATAATGATTAGTTCAACAAGTTTAACTCCATCCGATCTTTGAATGAACTGAGAGTAGAACATGATCTGGTCTCATTAGACAAACTGTTCCAACAATTAACTACTCTAGATGGTAAGATGTTAGAATGCCAAGCTGATCGAATTAGTGGTTTGATTAGTGCATTCGAGTTAGATCTAGTATTATAAATGTGGTTGTTAAACAAAAACATGGAGCAAGGGTCGATTGACGTAAGCCGGTTTAATATTTTGTACGTCATGATTAAATCTGCAGTCTTCCGTCGGGCTTGCAGCTTGGGAAGTTCCAAGAGCTGCAGTCTTTCTTCGTAGGTCAGCTGCAGACCGGCTCTCCTGCAAACTTGTTTTGTGAAATGACGTTGAACTTGTTCAATCATTTCTATGTGTTTTTTTAAGTGAGGAGACCAAATGACGGAGCAGTATTCCATTATGGGCCTAACGTAGGTAATGAATACTTGTTTGTAAAGTCTTACATTTTTCGACTTGAAGGTTCTCAGAATGTACCCGCATCTCATGCTTGCTTTACGACACATTTGTTCGATATGTCGAGAGTAATCTAGACTATTAGAATACTCAATACCCAAATCTCGAATGTGATCAGACTCACAAAGGGCACTTCCGTCAAGATAAAACTTCACTTCTGGGTGATGTTTACCCATTCGCATAACAGTTGTCTTTGAAGTAGAAATTGTTAATCCCCAACTCGTTGCCCAATCAGCTACAGCATTCAGCCCGCCTTGCAAACTTTTCACATCGTTAGTGGTGGTCAATTTCACGTCATCGGCGTACATTGTCACGTCGCATCCTTTAGGTAGAACTCCCGGTAAATCGTTAATGTACAGAAGAAACAGTAAGGGCCCAAGGCAGCTCCCTTGAGGAACTCCAGATGGAGTCGCGTAGGAGTAGGATTGCTTTTCCCCTACTTGTACACTTTGTTCTCGATTTTCAAGAAAACTTCTCAAAAAATTCAGAAGACAACCGGATATTCCAAATAGGGAGATTTTCCGAAGTAGTAGTGTTAGTGGCACCGCATCGAAGGCCCGTGAAAAATCTATGAGAGCGCAGCTGATAAAACTTTTATCATCCATTTGTTGATGCAAGTTAGTAAGCGACCTGAGCAAAGCAAGTTCGCATGAGTGTCGTGGCCTGAAACCAAACTGATGAGGACTGATTAGCTTGTGTTCTTGGAGATATTTCAAAATATCATGGCAAATCATACACTCCATAACTTTTGACGTAGAGGGAGTGAGACTTATAGGCCTATAATTTTGGGACTCAGTGCGTTTTCCTTTTCTTTTGAAGACAGGCTTGACAATCGCAGTTCGCCATATTTGCGGACAGCTACCGTGAAGAAGACATTTATCGTAAATTATAGCTAATGGCAGTGCTAGAGAAAGTGCGGTTTGCTTGAGAAAGATGTTAGGAATGTGGTCCGGAGATGTGTTATTCTTGGATGAGAGACGCTTGAGATATGAGTAAACTGTGTGAGCGGGCATGTGTATGAAGTCGATATTGCATGCGGTAGTAGAGACAGAGATGTTAGTCTTCAGAAGACGATCTCTTACGCTACATTCGATGCGTCGAATCAGTTCGTTATTTCAGCGAACAACTCCCCTGCTAGAAAATTACTGATCGGTTTACGTTCGAATCTATTCTCTACCCAGCGTCACAACTCCACTTTTTCTTGTTCCGGAGTTTCAACAATTTCTTTCTCCTGTCTGCCTGTTCTAGCTTCACTCCTGACCGATTCGTGATGTCTTAACATCAAACTCGCTTTTCCTCGCTTTTCTTATCTCTACTTTTCTTATCTCTACATGACATGAATGTATTGCACCAAGAACTTCTTATATTTATGTTGAATTCCGGCCGTGACTCCCCAGCCACGTTATCCATAACTGATTTTCCTCTCAATCCATTACTGATAAATTTTCCAATTTTCCGAAAAATCTGACACTCTTATTAGGAATCCGCTGTATCGGCTGTCACTTGAACTTGTTCTTCCGCAACACTTGTACATGCTTGTTCCAGGTGTAACCTAGTGTCCGGAAACGGCACAGACAACCACAGGTGATATTGTTTCACAGAGGTCTTCTCGAAAGATCACATGCTTGCTCTATTGGGTACGATGAAAGGGCCGTGATGAGGGCGATGGACACAAGCCTTTTACCCCTGCTTGTTTCAGGTCTTACTCTTGTGCCTGCTTGTTCCAGGTCTTACTCTTGTGCCTGCTTGTTCCAGGTCTTACTCTTGTGCCTGCTTGTTCCAGGTCATACTCTTGTGCCTGCTTGTTCCAGGTCTTACTCTTGTGCCTGCTTGTTCCAGGTCTTACCCTTGTGCCTGTACGTTACCGGTCTCACCCTTGTGCCTGTACGTTACCGGTCTCACCCTTGCGCCTTCTTGTAATACGGTTTAGCTCGTCTGCCCTGAGGCCTTCGATTACACTTCTTTCTCAAACAATACCACCATTCAAATATACCCGAACTCCTGGTACTCTTTAATCCAAAATCCTGCAAAGCTAGAAACGAATGCTGGTATCACGGAGTTATCACTCCCGCACCTCCAAACACTAACAAAATTCCGTGCGATAATGCAAACAACTTACTCGGGAGTGTTCAACAACTTTTATTTTCATTCTCATCTTTTTATACATAGTTCTGTCCACTTTCTACTATCATAGAAATTCTCATTCGCTACATTTGAACAACATTCCCGTTCAGACTTTTCAAGTCAAAAATTTTTTTCACATTTCCTCACGCAATACATATCCATCCTCCAACACTCTAATCATCTTCTCTCCACAAGTAAATTTAATTTTAATACTGGAATACGGCTATGGAGTTTTGATATCAAAACTATGTGTAGTTGGAGACTACGCCTTTTACTCAATATTGACCCTTCGCTCACGGCTCGCTCCGTTGTTCTTCGACTGCCTAGCATGCGCGCTCACACAGTCTAGCTACGCAGCTAAGTTGTCTCGGTCCACATTATGTAATAGCACGAACGAAACTCACATCCGTGACGATCATACACTACTATGTACGATTATCCCGACAAACGAAACTGAGACAAGCAATGAGCGAATAACGCGAACATATCCGAGCACTTAACTGACAATGAGGATAAACTGTGTGCCTAGACGCAAAACTCGACCTTCACAATATCACTCCTTTTAAAACCCGACCACCACAATTTAACCCAAAACTTTCACAACAATAACGATTTTTACGAGATTTTCACTTTCACAACAATAACGAGATTCCGCTTATACTGCGCAACTTGAAGCGTAATTCAAAGACAAACAATCGGCAAAACAGACAGCAGAACCTAACACTCTTCTTGACGCTTCACGTCAAATCTGCGACAACAATCAATCCAAAAAACCACTCAACACTCAAACTACCACTTAAAGCATCTTGCTTTAACGCACGATAAACGTAGAATGAGTTACTTCCCTCTTTTAACTCCCCGTATGCTACGCATACGCAACGCACCTACAGTACACTCCCTAAGGCGCGTATTCAAACACCAATTTAAGAAGAAAGGAAAAGAAAAGGAGAACAAGTAAGAAAAAAGAATTTATTAGAGCCAGGCCGTGTTTTAGGGGAGCAGAGTCGCGCGCACTGGCCACGCCCCTTCCCCGGAGGCTCCGCCCTACCAAATCATGTTTTAAAAAAGTACCCCATGGGTCATACGTCTGACTCATTTACATTTTAAAAAAAATTTTATATTAAAAAATATTGGATTTTTTGCACTTTAGGCCCCCCCTTCCCAGAGGTTCCAAGGGTCAGTTATTGGGTCATTATCGTGATACGGTCTTAGCCTAAGCCGTACGGCCTCGTTAGTGTAAACTTTGGTAAGCATTAGCGTTTTTTAATGTAAAAATAGTTATTAATGTCAATAACTTTTTAAGCACTACTGCAGCTTAAAAGGCAGCGCTCGTGGGCTTTAAACGCTTCGGTTTCAAAAAAATTTTCCAAGATGTTCATTTTGAGCATAAGGGACACTAATTCTTGAAAAAAAATTTTGTAAAAAAAAATTTTTTTTTAGAAAAAAACAAAATTTCCAGCGAAAAATTTTTTTCTTCTTTAGTGTGGTTTATACCTGTATATAAAATTATGACGAAACTGGAGTATATTGGTCCCGTCGAATTCGCAGTTTTTTACATCAAACTTTTTCTAGGGTTACTTTACGAGCTAAAAACGATTGGCACTACTGAGGCCGTATGCATGGAGCAATCCAAAAGGATTAAGAGCTTGGATTAGAAATTGTCCAAATACATTTCACTAATCCGGTATGCATGGAAGCTATAATACTTTTGGATTTGAGATAATCCGACAAAATTCGTAACCCTACTCCGGAGGTGGGTTAGCGAGCAATCCGGAAGGATTATCGGCTCAATTTGACCCATTCCGTTCATTTTGCTCTTTTTGAAGTGTGTAGTGAAAGTAAAACGGAACGGAAAAATTTTTGGTTGTTACAATACTAACTAATATTCGACAATTATAGTGTTTAGAGTGCATTTAGTTTTCGACAATTATAGTTTTTAGAGTGCATTTTGATGCATTTTAGTGCTTCCGCTTGTCTTTCCGCGTCCTTTTTGACAATAATCCAAGTTTAAGTAATCTGACATCCAGGCCGTATGCATGGAAATCAGATTATAACAATCTGGATTGTTCAAGTCCAAGGATTACAAAATCCAAAAAAAATTTAGGATTATGAAAATCGGTATGCATGGATGTCAGATTTCTTAAACTTGGAATATTGTCAAAAAGGACGCGGCGTAAGTACTAAAATGCATAAAAATGCACTCTAAAAACTATAATTGTCGAAAACTAAATGCACTCTAAACACTATAATTGTCGAATATTAGTATTGTTATGTAATTACAACATTTTTTTAAATTAATTTCGTTGTTTTTGTTGTTGTTAAAGCCGAGTTGAATGTTAAATGTAAAATTTGATGGAATTGGTATATAAATAATTAATATGAACATTTTCGACCTGTTTTAAATCAATCTGTTAGATGAAAGGTGATTTTTAGTAATCGTTGTACTCTATTTGGGACTTCTGCACATTAGCCCCCTCTCCCCCCCCTCCCAGAGGTTCCATTGGTCAGTTCAATTGGATCATGTTCTTGATACGGCCTCGTTAGCGTAAACTTTTACTAAGCCTAAGCGCTTTCTGATGTAAAAATAAATTTACAATAAATACTTTCATTAAATCATAGCAAATTAGAAAAATTTTTCGTTCCGTTTTACTTTCACTACACACTTCAAAAAGAGCAACATGAACGGAATGGGTCAAATTAAGCCGAGAATCCTTTTGGATTACTCACTAACCCACCTCCGGAGTAGGGTTACGAATTTTGTCGGATTATCTCTAATCCAAAACTATTTTAGCTTCCATGCATACCGGATTAGTGAAATGTATTTGGATAACTTCTAATCCAAGCTCATAATCCTTTTGGATTGCTCCATGCATATGGCCTCTGCAGTTTAAGTGGCAGGGCTCGTGGGCTTTAAACGCTTCGGTTTCTTTTTCTTTTTTCCATAGATGTTCATTTCGAGCATCGGGGACTCTGGTTCTTGCAAAAAAAAAGTTTTTTCTCTTTTTTTTACAAAAACAGTTTTTTCGAAAAAAAATTTTGGGCTCAACTGCAGTTTCAGTCACCCCCAAAGTCAAAAAAGCAGATTTCACAGCAAACGCACTAACAAGGGAGGGGGAAGGGAGAGGGGGGTTTACCTAAGCAGGGAAGGGAGGGGGTGGCCTAAAGGGGGGAGGAAGAGCGAAGGGCAGGGGGTAGGGGCCCTTGGGGGGGGGGAGGGGAAGGGGGGCCCTAAGGAGGAAGGGAGTTTTCATGAATAAAATCTCTTTCTGAGAAAAAATCTTTGGGCGGCTAAAGTAGACTAGAGCCAACTTTTTCCTAAGCCTAAGCGTTTTTAATGTAAAAATAATTTTCTGATGTAAAAATAAAATTTGGCAAAAATTACTCATCAGCCGTTTTTAATGTAAAAAGTTTTTTAATGTTTTAATTAAAAATAATTTTTCGATGAAAAAATTAAAAGTTGCAAAAATAATTCATCACAGCGAATCCGGACACTCGCCGAACGACTCACAGTGAAGCATTTTCACCACTACACTACAGTGCCTAATAGAACTGAACAAATTAGTACCGATCAACGTAACAGCCAGCCGATTCAGCAGAGCCAGCCTTCACTTGGGGCGGGAGGGGGGGGGGTTAGATTACTTTTCGACGAATTTTTCATCTCAGGCTTGGGTAAAATTCATGCTAACGAGGCCGAATGAAAAAAATTGGACACACTATTGCTGTTTTATCCGGTCTAATTGAGTAAATTGTCTTAGTTGCTTTCAGCTAATATTCACTTTTTTCTCGCTTAGGCTTGGACACAGGTCACGCTAACGAGTCCGTACGGCTCAGGAACGAGATCGCTTGTATGAATTTCTCACATTAATAATTTTTTGAATTGAATTAGCTTTATCATCAAAGGATAGCTTGTTATGGCTATCGCTGACATGGATGATGGGGAACTTTAGAGGGAATTTTGGAACTGTGGTTTTCTTGGAAGCTTTCTCGAAATGTCAAGTCAAGTATGAAGGTAGGGTTATGTATTGGGTCAGCGGGAAGTCTTCTAGGATCTTGACGAAGGCTTCGACTTCTTTGATCTCAGAATTATCATCGGCAATTCTGTTCCAGAGAGCAACGACGCGGTAGAAGAAAAATTGATTGTGTCTGTAGTTCTCTTCATTTAGTAGGCGCAGTGACCTCGATCTGGCAGATGTTCTGAGATTAGCGCATGTCCTGAATGATACTTGACGCCTGCATACTTCACAATCTAAAGAACCAAAAATTAATCTGAACAAGAAATATAGATCATGCCATGCTCTTCTTACAATTAAGGATTCGAAATCAAAAATTCTTAGTCTTTCCAGATAGTTCTATGTGGAGCCAATGTTATGGTTGCGTATTCTAATAGGGGTCTTATATAAGATAAATAAACAGATCTGAAGCCTTGTAAATCTGGATATTTAAATACTTTGAAAATTTGAGAAACCTTAGTTAAACTTTTCGCTCGGACCACTTCTATATGCCTATCGAGTTTTAGAGAAGATTCTATGTATCATTTTATTAATGGAAAACTCACGTTGACATAATGGTAGATTAATTTTTAATTTTTATCGTAGCAAAAAAAACATGGACTTTCGAAGTGACCCACTTGACCTTCCGCGCTCTAGCGTACCAAGATTTGTTATAGGCAGAATTTTCGAAGCTAATCTAATGATTAGATTCTAATCTCTTTATTTTTGATTTGTTCATGTTCTCTTGAAATAATCAAGTGATTAAGAACACATAAAAACAACATTTTACTACCTATTCTTATTTTGATTTTAGCGATTGCGGTCTCTAGCCTTGAGGGATGCCACTAGTTCGCAGCTCCTTTTCGATAGAAAACCATATTGACCCCGAGAAATGATACTACTGTAGTCGATTCTAAGATGATTGGCAAGAATTCTTTCGAAAACACGACAAATAACAGAAGTGACCGTTATTGGTCGATAATATTCTTCTAAAGATTTGTCCCCATTGCGTTTATAAACTGGTACAACTTCGCCCATTTTCCATTCGTTAGGAATTTGACCGATCAAAAATGAATGCTGAAATAGTAGAGAGAATGGTAGAGCAAGAGATATTGCACAGTGTTTTAGAACGAATTGATTGATATTTTCAGTAAATTGTGTAAACTTAGGGGGCAATTTTTTAAGAACGTTATACAAGATATGAGGGGAGAAGTCGATATCTACATTTTCGTCGTATGTCGAACTCGAACATTCAAATTCAGACTCCAACATAGATTCGATGTGACCAGAAAAATTCTTCCCAAACTCTTTCGCGAAGATGTTGGCTTTTTTGGAAGACTCGTGAATAGTCGAGCCATCTTCTTTAATATCCGGAATAGCTTGGTGAGGTTTGAGAACATTCTTTAAATATTTTTGTCGATTCAATGACTAAATCTGTCGAAAAACAGGGAAAATTGTTATTTAATAGGGGAAATAATTAACGTCAACCTAATTTCGTGCAACGTCTACCTATTTTGAAAATCACGTCTACTTATTTCAGGGCAACGTCTACCTATTTTGACAAACACGTCTACCTACATATTTCAGTGAAACGTTACCTATTTCAGTGACGCGTCTACCTTTTTGGAAAAAAAAAACGTCTACCTAAATCAGTGACACGTCTAACTTTCTCGAGCAAACACCTCTTAAAGAAAGGGGTTTTGTTAGAAACATGAACATGAAATATTGAAAGTTGATTGTAAATTTGATATTATCAAACCGTTCTTCATCAAACTCTATAATCCGTGCCTTTTCACAGGTTCCCGATTTTCAGGTGCTTTGTTTCCGAAGAACCTTTTGTTGAATTCAAAATCATGAGGTCAAGGGTTTTCCAATGAAGCTGGAATATATAAATATTAAATTCATAGGAATAAATTGAGGAGAATGATGCCGAATATTTTTTTCAGATGCAATTTTGACAAATTTTGTTCTTCAAAAGTTAGACAATCACTTTATTTCTAAAACGATTCATTCTTTCAATCTTTATTTCCATGTACATAGGTTTAACGTGGAATCGAAATATAAATTCAAACTAACATTAATTTTTATATATGATGAAATAAAAACTAAGGAATAAAAGAACGAAGGTGAGGTAATACAGTGGTAGTGTATTGAAGCGTTTAGTCAGAACCAATAGGGCTAAGTAAAATATAGTACTTTTAGGAAGTTCTTTCAGTTTCGTCAGAAACATCTCATCAGAATGAATGCATACTACAGGGTGGGCCATAAATAGCGTAACAAATGTTTGATAACATTTCCTGGGGAAGTGACCGCACGTAGCGGTCACTTTTCTTGTTTTTCCGATTCCCCGTAATTTTTTATACGTGTCAAGTGAGTTGCGATTGAATTCATCGATGTTTAGGGTAATGACAGCGTCGAATCACTTGCGACCTGCGATCATTCGCGTACACACTCTTGGCCACGCCCCTGCTCGCATTGCTGAAACGCTTCGCCTGCCTCGCACAACAGTGTATCGAGCGATCAAACGATTCGAGGAGCTTGGCACATCTTTGGACCGTCCAAGGCGAAATCGTCCTCGCACTGTTCGCACGACACAACTCATCGAAACCGTTCGGAGTCGGATCAACCGAAATGCACGAAAAAGCATCAGACAGATGGCGCAGCAGCTCCCGATGAGCCGAACTTCATTGAGACGAATAGTCACGGAGGAGCTGGGACTCAGGTCGTATCGTACACGGAAGGCCGCTTTTCTGTCGGCTCGCAACAAGTCGGAAAGAGTCAAAAGATGTCGCGACCTTCTTCGTCGTACGCAGCAATGCGAACATTTCAATATGGTGTTCTCTGACGAAAAGCTGTTCACCGTGGAAGAAGTCCACAACTCCCAAAACGTCGGAGTGCTTGCGAAGGACGCAGAGCAAGCCGATAGCAAGGGTAGAACGGTCCCAACGCAGTGCACATCCAACTCAAGTCATGGTCTGGGCGGGGATCTGCGCCACAGGAAAAACACCGCTTGTTTTCGTCGAGAAAGGCGTCAAGATCGACACGGAATAGTACCTGAAACATGTTCTGCAAGACGTGCTCCATCCATGGTCTCAATCGCATTTCAATCAGAGGACATGGACCTTTCAACAAACTCAGCACCAGCCCACAAAGCTAAAAAGGTTCAAACGTGGTGCAAGGAAAAATTTCCCGGCTTCATCACAACAGCAGAATGGCCGGCCTCATCACCCGACCTGAACCCGCTCGATTATTCCGTTTGGGCCTACTTGGAGTCCAAGGTAAACTCTCGCTCCCACCCAAATATTGATTCCCTGAAGAATGCCCTTCAGGCAGAATGGGACAACATCGAAGTCGAATACCTCCGTACAGTCGTGTAGGCGTTCCCAAAGAGACTTCGAGCTGTAGTTCGAGCAAAAGGAGATCGTTTGAGCTACCTCCGTACAGTCGTGTAGGCGTTCCCTTTTGCGTGAATGTTGTCGTTTATGTTGTTGATAAAATATGTTAATTTGAGATCGTTTTCTCTGTTTTGAAAAAAGGTATAACAATTCCAATTTGTTACACTATTTATGGCCCACCCTGTATGTCATTAGGTAGAGAGTTCCATATAGAGATAGTTCTTGATACACAGGTATACAACCGAGAGCTGTTTATAGCGAAAGGCAATGCGATTCTCAACTTGTGAGCATTTCTAATATTCTTAAGAAGTGGCTTAACAATGAATAAACTGAAAGAATGAAATTCAGAATACGAATGTACTCTTTTATGAATAAAAACTAGGTCAGCAACAACGCGACGGTATTCAAGTGACTCTAGATTAAGTATTTCTAGTCCCAAGCCCTATTTTCAGGTATCACGACACTTGCTTCCCGACATTTGCTACCCTCGACATTTGCTACCACGACATTTGCTACCCACGACATTTGCTACCCACGACATGTGCTACCCACGACATTTGCTACCGCGACACTTGCTTCTCGACATTTGCTACCGCGACATTTGCTTCCCAAATTTATTTATTTGTTGTTTATTTATTGAAATACGTTTTGCAATGTAACAACACGAGGAAGACTCTGCTGACAAAACTAAAGATATTTAAAAGAACTGAAAAAAAGAGAAAAAATACAAGGAGAACGAGAATGAACGACTATTATAAACTTAAATCGATGTTTAAGACCTCTGGAACATCCAGCAATGACAAATTTATCCGAAAACTTAGAATGGTTTTCTTCCTGAGAAGAATTCATTTAAAAAATCGAGATGTCCGATAAGCGAAAGAGTGAAAAAGTGAGTTTCTGTTTGTGTGCCCTATATGGAATGCATAAAAGGAGGTGCGACCGTTACACTGTTTGAAAGTGTAAAATTTACAAACAGGAACGTCAGTGTAACCTTTGAGAATTTTGAAAGCCAAAAGAATATCAGCTTCTAATCTTCTTGCATAGAGAGATGTCAGGTTAAATCTCATCAATCTACTTTCATAATTGCACCATTGGGTGAGTGCAACACAGCGTAACTGTAGTAATTTTTGTGAACACATGTTGAACCTTCTCTAATTTTCTGATCAAGGTAATTTTGTGGGGAGACCAAACAACGGAAGCAAAGTCTAGCACTGGCAGAACATAGGTTTTAAAGCATATTAATATATGGTGCTGCTATTTTTATCGATAGTGATCTGAATAAGGCATAGACAATTTTCAATGCTCGTCTTGTTATCTGTTCACAAATTAGAGCTCATTATCAACATAAACTCCTAAATCACGAATTGGCGATTCTCAGATGATGAATGCAGTAGGAGGTGAGTTCGTAACCAAATAAGGGAATTTTAGGTTCTTTTTACCCATATGGAGAGCATTACATTTGTGTGTGGTAATTGAGAGCAACCAGTCATCACAGAATTCATTTATGAGTCTAGTTGCCTTAGTTAATTGAGCATGCGCGTGATCACAATTCTGGATGTTATAAGACGTGTAAATTTCCAAATCATCTGCAAATAGTTGAGCTGTAACCATCGGCAACACGGAAAGTTTAGTTCGGAGATATAGAGAGTGAGTAAAAGGGGAGCAAGTACTGATCCCCGTGGGACACCGGAAGTCGTAAGAAAATCATGCGAATGCATGTTATTTACTCTGACCTTAGATGATCTTTCAGTAAGAAAGGAATCAAACCATTTCCAGAGTTCACCTCTTATCCCTATGTTTCAATTTCAATTTAAACGCTTTATCAAGATCAACAAGCCACATCGGGAGATCCTCGATTATGGGATCTGAGCGTTGAGCGGAGGTTGAGTGAGGCAAGCAGTAGCGATCGAAGTGCTACTCATTCCTGTTCTGTCGCTCATCATGGCGCTATGATCCCGGAGCGCCAAATCTTCTCGGGAAAGGACTCTCAAAGACGAGGGCAGAGACGGTGCGGGGAGCGACCGCTTACGGAGGGAGACGAATGAGAAAAAAAAACACGTTAAAAAAGAGACGACAATAAACACGTAAAAAGTCTTGATAATTTTCTCACAAACTATATACCAGTCTTTTTATTTCTATTTGAAGACTTCCGTGCTAATATTTATCAATTGAATGTTTCGGAGCTGATCCCTATGTTATCGAAAACAAATAGCAACTTTGTGTGCGAGACGGTGTCAAATGCTTTTGCGAAGTCGTAATATAAAACCTCAACAGAATTTCCCTTATCTAGATCTCTGTGCCAAGAATTGGTGGACTACAACAAATTTGTTATCACAGAACGATGTCGCAGAAAACCATGCTGGTTTTCAGGAATTAGCGAGAATCTGCTGCACCAGCAGGTCAAGTGGCCACAAACAATTCTTTCAAAACTTTAGACGGTGCTGGACAGATAGTTATTGGTCGGTAAGGCTCGGGCATTTTAGGAGCGGGTATTTTATTTATGGGGATCACAATACCTTGTTCACACAAATGGAATTTTTTAAAGTAAACTAAACTTGAAAATAGGGTTTTTAAAACAATGATCACTGATTATTGATTTTTTCTGTTTAATATATTGTTGTGAAAATTTTTCACTCACTGATTTTTTTCCTCAAAACGTGTAGATTGAATAAATTGTTAAACTAATTTTTCAAACTAACTAATTCCCGGAGTGCCGATACAATAACATAATGTGATAAATTTCAACTAATTGTTTAACGTTTTGATAAAGTGTTGATTGAATACAATATAATAATAAAATTTCAAACTAACTGAATTATGGAGTGCCGATTAAATACAATGTTGTGATAAATTTGAACTAACTGTTTAACTTTTTGATAAATTTTTGATTGAACACAATATTGTGAATAATCGCCTCTCGTAGGGTAGAGTTAGGGAATGCATTAATCAGGATCCTGACAATATATCTAATAGCATCCGATCAATATCATATATTTGACGCCTAAATTCCTAGCGGGCAGGGGCAGTGTTCAAGATGTAAGCAATATCATAAATCATTGTGCAATTCAAAGCCTGTACTAATCATTATGATTCCAGAGCCGGAGGCGGAGCTTGCTAAGAAGGAGGAGCCAAGAGCCAGGAGATAAAAGAGGCCACAGAGAGCGATCGAGGAGAGAGAGGGGGACGAACCCCAAGCCCCGACCTCGTGACCCCTTTGATATCTTACGTCCCTGATAAATGTATATCTAATACCCAACGTGTTTTGTTGTTGGGGACACAATACAGGGGCAGGGGAGGGAGAGAACACTCGCGGGCAATGCCCAACATTACTGGTAGCAGCGAGTGGTTCTTTCCCATGGGCCCCCCCTTCCCCTTTGTTGCGCAAGTCGCACCTCTCTCTCCACTGCACCTTTTTTTAAAAAAAAAATTTTTTTTTTCGTTGCACTGTGTTAGTTTTGGTAGTTCATGCATGGGGGGCTGTTGCCCCGAAACAAAAGAAGGCTGTCGACAGCATTCATGGTTCTTTTCAAGAACATGAGGTTTCAGTGTTCCCGGAAGATGGGCTAGAGGTAAGACCCATAGTATATCAGTGTATCCCCGGAAGATGGGCTAGAAGTAAGATCCATAGTATTTCAGTGTATCCCCGGAAGATGGGCTAGAGGTAAGACCCATAGAGTTTCAGCGTTCCCGGAAGATGGGGAAAAGGTTAAACCCATAGTGTTTTGGAGAGTCCCCGGAAGATGGGCAGGAAGTAAGACCCATGGAGTTCACGCGAGAGTCGGAGCGAAGCAGCTGACAGAGGTTAGTTTTTTATTTTTTGTGCCAGTAAAATTTTCCTGTAATTTTCCTTTTTTCTACCTTAAAGTTTTCATATCAGTTATATTAAGCACTTTATCATCACGCAATTTTTCCGTCAATTGAATTAGAATTTTTAACAAATTTTTTTCTTTGCAATTCAACTTCTCAGCTTAACAAGCAAAATGTAGAGAAAATGAGAGAGCTTTAGCACTTAAGTCTGATTATGTACTTTTTGGAAGAAACATAGATTTCAAATGTTATGGTCTGTCTATATTTCCGTGTATGTGTGCGAAGGGCTGTAGCCCCGAAAAAACAACCAAAAAAAAAAACCCAATTTGTTTACGCTTTGAAAAGGTTAGGCGATATGAGTGACCGGAGCGAGGAAGCCACATTCAAAAGGCGTTGAAGGGAAGCTGCCTTTCTGTCCTAGACAGATTAGCCAACCTTTGTTTATATCTCAGTGTTAAGAAAGACATGTGAATCAGCAGCAGTACAGAGACGTAGAGAAAAGAAAATGGAGAGAAAAGAGGGAAGAGATTCAAAATATGGTGAGAGGGAAAGAAACAGTTTTGAGTAAAATAATAGAAAACGAAAGAGGAAGAAGGATGTAGAAGAAAAACCAACAGAAGCACTTTTTAATACAGAAAGGGAGAGAGAAAATAAGCAAGTTTCTACGCGTCAGTCAGAATAACCTTTCTTTCTTTCTGTGTCCGACCTTCATTCGATGCTAAAAAGTTCTATTCGAGTTTTATATCAATTTTGTTACAGGTCCGATTGTATTTTCATCACCCGCAGGGCCAATCAAAATGACGCCAGGAGCAGAAAATGGTAAGTTAAAGATCTTCTAACATTTTCGTGTTTATTTTTTACAATACTGTTGTTACTTACCATTCAAAAGTATTCGAATTTATATTGAAAGGTCCTATTTTCTATAATCTGTGTAATATATTCGTGATTTGCTTTCTGCCTTCGAGACTCAATTCTTTAACTTTTGTTTCCCCAATCTCTTGAAATCTTCATGCGCGCAGCCTCAAATTGAAACCTCGTTCATTACCTTGAATTGATAATTGAGCATGTTTTGAATGATGAAATTACGTTTTCTCGTTTTGCCATTATTCGCATTGCTTTTTACTGTGAATATGGTTGGGCAGTCGCCCCGAAACCAGAAAAAAATGAAACGCGAAATCTCGCAATATTGAAGGTTCTAGCCCTCGTCTCATTCCTCAATTTTTTTTCCAAAATTTTCAAAATAAATGTTGCTTGTCCCTTCCGCGCTAAGACTATTATTTTTTCACCGCTCATTCATCTTTTAAATCTAATCCCATCATAATAACATTATTATTGTTCAAGAAGGTCTGAAGACGCGTTTCCTTTCGTATGCGCATAGAAATTACTGTAGAATCTTAATTTTTTGCTTTCGTCTTTTTTTGTGAATATCGTGAGGGCACGCATCCCTAGCTTCTAGCTTCTGAAAGATCTGTGATTTGGAGCTAACACCCTTCCTTTGTTCTTGCTGGCATTTCCCATCAAAAGGGACATTCACGTAGCCAAAGATTCAAAAAGCGAGAAGAAAATAGAAAGTCACAAAGAGAGAAACATAAAAGAGAAAAAGCGAGAAAAGAAACAAAAAGAAAGAGCAGAGCAGAGCGAAAGTCAAAAAGAGAGAAGCACGAAAGGGCAAAAGCAAAAAGACGCAAAGAAAAACAAAGAAGAGTGAGAGCAGTCTGAGAGAGAGAAAGTCAAAAAGAGTAGCGTGTGGTGACTCACTAGCAAAGCTTCAAAAAAAAAAAAAAAAAAAGGTCGTCATTTTGAGTAAGACAGGCAAGAGAGGAAAAGGGAAGTCAAAAAAAAAAAGAAGAGCAAGAGACAACTAAGACAGAGAAAAGAGAGGAGAAAGACGAAAAGTCAAAACAAAAGCCCCCCTCGCAATCAAGATAGGGGTTACGGTAATAGAAAATAGAGAAGAGCAAAGAAGCAAAGGAAAACAAAACGCGCTAATGGCACTTTACCAGACTCTCAAAACCAAGTAAAGATTAAAAATTAGATACACAATCCATTACCACATTCTTCAGAAGTTTTATCCCTTTAAAAACACTGCTCAACACAATAATAATCACTTCAGTTCTTCGACAGAGAAACTCAGCGCTCTTCATCGAATTCCCCTTTCAAATTTATTTCTTGTCTTCAAATCTTGAAGGGCTGTTGCCCCGAAACAACCAATAATACCCGAAAGGGGAAGTCTTTGTTGAATTCTTGTCTTCAAATCTTGAAGGGCTGTTGCCCCGAACAATCAATAATACCCGAAAGGGGAAGCCTTTTTCCTGAGAAATCTCTAACTCTCTAGCCCTTTTATCATATTCGACCTCGTACCGTAGAAATCTGGATAGTGGGCCAAATCCGCGCAGTTGCGCCGAAACAAGCATAAATCCGCAAAACGCGAGCACGCTTCAGCAAATAAGAAGTGAGAAACCCAGAATGGAGATAGAATTAACAACACCAACGACATATCTCTCACAACACCCATTGACCCCTCCTCTATGCACAATTTCAATAAATAGAGTACACTCATCAACGATTCAAATTCCGGTCCAACTCAACGGATTTTGGATGCTAGCTCTAGTAGATACAGGTGCCGGTATTACAGTAGCAAGCAAAGATTTAGCTCGACTAATAGGGATACCACAATTGGAGGAAAGCGACGTCCCAAGAGCAACAGGAGTAGCAGGAGTACCGATAGATATGGCCGGTCGAGCAACAGTAGAACTGTTGGTAGGAAATGAGATGTTAGATATAAACGTGTATTTCACGCAACAGAATTGCATATCCCTTGCGGCAGACCGGTATAACGTCATTCTAGGCAATGATGTATTACGCAGGCTACCAAGCTGGCAAATACAGTACGACGAAAACCGCATCGTATTTGAAAATTGTGAAATCCCCATCGTCAATGACGAAACGGAAGCGCTAAAAATAACAAAAGTAAGGCTAGCGGAGACAACAATATGTCGACCTAACACAGAAACAATGATAACATGTCGCATCGACCCCACAGTCAGCGACATACTGCAAACTGGAAGGCGCTCGAAAGTCACTTCCGCGAACGAAACGCAGAAGTAAGGGGGGAACTGCTGGACTTCGAGGCGTTCCGAAGAAAAGAAGGTTAATGTTTTAATATCTTCTCAAACTCTAAAGTGCAGAAGCACCGAAACAAAATTCGAAAATGCCTTTGGGCGTTTTGCCCTTCAGGTTTTTCACCTTTTGGGTCTTTTTACCTTTTACTTTAACACGAGGTCAATAATAGTGTAGTTTTAATATTTAATATGTAATAGACCCTAGTAATTAAATTTTAGCTATTTTTTAGGAAGACTGAGGACAGTCTTTGATGGTAAGGTGGAAGGTGTAAGCAATATCATAAATCATTGTGCAATTCAAAGCCTGTACTAATCATTATGATTCCAGAGCCGGAGGCGGAGCTTGCTAAGAAGGAGGAGCCAAGAGCCAGGAGATAAAAGAGGCCACAGAGAGCGATCGAGGAGAGAGAGGGGGACGAACCCCAAGCCCCGACCTCGTGACCCCTTTGATATCTTACGTCCCTGATAAATGTATATCTAATACCCAACGTGTTTTGTTGTTGGGGACACAATACAGGGGCAGGGGAGGGAGAGAACACTCGCGGGCAATGCCCAACACTACCACAATATAAATCAGCTAGGAGAAGGAAGAGAGCGGGAAGGAAGAGAAAAGAGAATTTTTTCTATCTGTTGTGTATTCTTTCGCATTTGTAAATTGAACTAGACTCGTTTTAATCAAATTTTTAATTAACAACAGAAAAATACAGTTGAGTAAAGGTATGATTCAAGAAAAACTTTGTAAAGTAAAACGTGAAATAATCAGAATTATAAAGTATGAACTAATTATATTCTTTTTAATTAATTAATTAATTAACTAATTCTAACTAATTAACTAACATTCTTCCCTTTTCTCATTCTCCTGAGCGGCCGTCAAGTAAAAACTC
The DNA here is from genome assembly GCA_964056735.1 of Allodiplogaster pararmata. Lineage (NCBI taxonomy): Eukaryota > Metazoa > Nematoda > Chromadorea > Rhabditida > Diplogasteridae > Allodiplogaster > Allodiplogaster pararmata. The sequence continues at coordinate 42,350,326 of OZ057403.1, forward strand.
TCCCCACTTCTCGTAATTGTCCCTTTTGCGTCTTTCTGAGCGGCTGGTATGCAATGATTCTTTCCATTCTTGAGTTCCTAACTCGGATCCCTCTGAAGTGACTTCCACCGAAAAAAACTCTGAATTCTAAAATTTTCTTCTCCCCTATGCCCCAGAAAGCTTCTATCCTCCCTCTGACTTTTAAGCCTTTTACATGTGATGTTTCAAAACACTTTGCGTAGTAAAACTTCAAACTTCAACTTCTATATTCTCGTAAAAAATAACATCGACTAAATAATAGAAAACAAGTTAATCAAAAATACGTAAATTGTAAACTTAATCAACGAGGAAATCAGAACAAATTAAAACCATCCTGGGTAGGAGAATTTCTTTCCCCTAGACTACCAAAAAATTCAAAAACTTCCACTTATTGCACCTTGATTTCCAGCACCTCAAGCGGGAGAACTGAACCATCGAAATTTCAAACGCAGGCACGGTCCAGCTCTTTTAAATCTACATAGTTTTGCGCTTTGTAATATTCCTGCAATAAAAACTTTGTGAAGAAAAAGTTAAGTAAGAAACCTATCTGTAACAAAAAAAAGAAAAACAAACACTCTCAAATAACTCACACAAAGAGGAAGCCGGACGACCCTCAGGCCCACTGCACACAGAAAAGGAAGCCGGACGACCCTCAGGCCCACTGCACACAGAAAAATAACTGCCGCTGTTAAAACCGTTTTCTAGAAAAATGTTGTAACCGCCAAACAAAAAGGGTTTGTTTTGAAACGACTTTGACCTGGAGAACACGCAACGCGTAGCGTTTCTCTGCGACGCGTTTCCCTATTGCACGGACGCAGTATAAAACCTTACTTTGTGATGTGCGTAGGTTGAATTTTTGGGGATTTTGTTCTTTCTTTTATGTCACAAAAATTTTTAATTGCTCTCCTCAGCAGATACTGGTTGCAAAGTCTTCTACAAAAGTTTTTGAAGTTGGAAAGAGAGATTAAAGTTGTTGTGTGCAGGGGAGATAGACGCGGAGAAGAGAAACATATCAGTTAAAAATTGAATTGTGCTTTTTTTCTATGAAATGGTTGCTTACGATTAGGCTCAGGACAAAGAGAGTTAAAATTTCAAGACTTTTTTATTGGAGAAGTAGCGCTGTGAGGGGGGGGGGGGCAAAAATCAAAATGATCCGGGTATGTACTTCAACTTCCCATTTTGTATGGTGGGTAACTAAAGTTAAATGGTACAAAATTCACTTTAGACCCCCTCCATTTCTGCTCTTCACCTTCAGTTCCCCTCGATTTTGATGCGCTTAACTATAGAATTGGGGGATTCTTGTATCACGGGGGTGCTGAAGTTGAGTGTGGGGCTAAAGTAAAAGTTTGCTGGTAATCTGTTATACAATTGTTATCTGGTTGCAGTTTACTTTTTAATTATCCTATTCTTTTGATTGTCGTCTTTTTTTCTGATATTATGACACATATTATGACACATATTCTGATATTATGACACAAAAATGGTTTAAAATTTTTTGTCAATCTACTGGATGCAAAATGGAAAATGTTTTTAACGAAAAACGAATTGTTGGCTCTCATATACTCACGGGCATACCCTACGTTTTGTCTCGCAGACATTGGAAAACTAAACGAAAAAAATTGCTTTAAACGCTACGGTTTCGAAAATTTACTTCATAGGTGATCATTTTGAGCATCAGAGACTCCGGTTCTTGAGAAAAAAATTTTTTACAAAAAAATAGTTTTCACATCAAAAAATTATTTTTAAATTAAAAATTTTATTTACATTGCTTAGGCTTAGGCAGAAGTTTACGCTAACGAGGCCGTACGGCTTAGGCTTACGAGACAGTTTCAAAAAAATGTCACTCTGCACTGCCTGGCGTCTAGTATGCCCGTGAGTGAGCCTAGGTTGTTGGGCGAGTTCGTTTTATCTCGCGGAAAATCCCCCAAATAAACTTCGATTTCATTACAATGGAAAATAATTGGATCCATGACACTTTGTTACACGACAGTTTGTTACACGACACTTTGTTACAGGGGCTTTTGTTTTCAGTGTGTTTAAACTACTGTATTTTTCACGCCAGTTTCTTTTTTTGTGACAAATTTAGATTGAATTGACAAAAAATAGTAATATGAGAACTTTTCCTATGCGGTCTCGTTAGCGTAACATTTGACTAAGGCTAAGCGAGAAAAAAAACAGTGAATTCTAGCTGAAAACAGCTAAGCACCAATTAACTCAATTAGACTGGGTAAAACTAAAATGTTGTGGCAGATTGTTCTGCCTCATAAGGCCTCATATCTTAGCCGTACGGCCTCGTTAGCACACATTATAACTGAGCCTGAGTGAAAAAAATCTGTGAAGGGCGTGTAACAAACTGTCGTGTAACAAACTGTCGCGATACCAAAATAATTACCTTGTCTGCGGATGGCAACAAGCAACTTTTATGGCTCACGCAGAGAAAGGCATAGTAGAAGAAAAAGATCTATATGGAGGCAGGGACACGCTTCAAAAAAAAAAAGAAGATGAAAACAAGAAAAGGATAGAAACATGAGATTTTTATAACCAGCTTGTTCAAAAGTTCTCTTGAATTTCAATCGCATTTTGAACCCAGTTCATCAGCAGAGTAACAATTTCTAGGAACCTTTACGCCTTGAACTAAAGATGCGCTGCACTAAACGATGCTTTAATGCTATGGCGGAATGAAAAAGTAACTCTGAACGATCACAGAAGAATCGTAAGAAGAGAAAATCCGCGTTCGCTTCATAATAGAAAGTCATTGTATTAAGGTTGTTCAACTTTCAGAGTAAATTTCCCAGTGGAGGGTTGGATGATGAGCCGTCGAAGCTCATCATTCGCCATCCTCATACCGGGGATGTCAGCCAACTTCATCTCAGACGTCGAGCCAGCTTTACTTCGTTCCGGATCAGCTGAAACCCTATCCGGAACCCTATCTTCTTCGTCTGTCCCTTTATATTTTCTCAGGTCACTAATCCTTTGATGTATGATTTTTTTGTATATCGCTTAGTAATCGAATTTGCTTTTGTGAATCACTTCTCCTTGCTCCCTGAATTTCGATAGACTCGCTTCTGCTTCGGCTCTGTGTTGCTTCAGGGTTGGGTCACAACCCGTGGAGGGCGAGCAAACACACACCACAAAAATACCACACCGCTGGCTGTTAGTATTTTTCTCTTTTTAGTTTTGAATATTTTTCTAACCAAATTCCGAAAATTTTGCATTGCAGGACTCTTTTTTGGCCCAGCACGGCGTGAGATCAACAAACTGGGACGCGCCTTGCTTCCGAGCGAGAAATGGAGCCCTTTACCCAGTTGAAATGTTGGGAGTTGAATATTCGTAGAACGTGTTAGAATTCCGGTTCACTTTTTAATGTTCAGTGAACCATTTGTGTTTTTTTTCCTGGATGCTGTTAGTTATCATCCATCATGTGTTGACAGTATTAAAGTGTTGTTGTTAATCTTTGTGTTCGTCAATTTGCATATGCGAAATAATATTTTATTTTATTTATTACATGTTGTTCATATAATATACAATGATAGTACACAAACATCATGTGGGTTATAGTGATTCCAACAAGTTGGAAGATAATAAGCATTAAAGGAACAAACCAAACATTAGATCATAAACATTACAACTGAACACATGAACACATTGAGCGGAACAATATTATAAATACTAAACACTTGAATTTAATTCTGTAAAGAGACGAGCAGATCTTATTGCGAATGAATTTATACGACAATTTTTTTCGGGGCATGAAAATGTAATTTGAAGTTAGATCCACGTGTCGCGGATTGCCTTAAATTATAGAAATGGGGTTTTCTGTCTGGAAGAGTTGTTTTTCCCCCTATTAGTTTTAACAGTAAACTCAAATCGTTCGATTCTCTTATGCTTTCCAATGAAAGAAGGCCTAATTTTTTGTTTCTAATTTGACTGTTTGGCATGTTTATGTAATCAGTACCAAAGCAGCGATAGAAAACTCGGCGAGTGAAAAAGTTTTGGACGTTTTCCAATTTTCTAATATCTCTAACGAAATGGGGGAATAGACAGTGGTACAATGTTGAAGAATAGATTTAACATAAATGTTATAGGCATCAATGAGCACTTTCGTGCTCTTACTTTTGAGAACTTTTAGAATGAGATAGCATTTACGTTTGGCTTTCGATGCGATTATAGAGCAATGAGAAGAAAAGGTTAATCTATTATCTACAATGAAACCTAAATCACGGATCTCATGACAATATTCAAGGTTGGAGCCGTTCAATGAGTAAGGATAACGAGGGGGTTGTTGTGGGCCTATTCTTAAAACTTTACATTTGGGAAGAGACAACGGTAATTGCCAAGCTTTTGACCAATCAAGAACAAAATCTATAGCGTTTTGCAAAGGAGTATTAATAGTCATTAGAAGACAAGTGCTTATATACTTTCATATCGTCGGCAAAGACCTTTATTTTACAAGAAGAAGATAAAATTTTAGAAACAATATCTGAAGTGAAAATGATGAAAATTAATGGGCCGAGAACACTGCCCTAGGGGACTCCACTGCTCACAGTGAAGCGTTCGGAAAGTGGGTCTCTAAACCTAACTTGATAGGTTCTGTTACTTAAGTATTCTTCTATCCAAGAAACTATCTTAATTGGAAATTGATATTCTTTGAGTTTATGGATAAGTTTAATATGAGAAACTTTATCAAAAGCCTTTTCAAAATCGAAGTGAATTATATCTCTAAATTTCTTCTTATCAATCTCTGATGTACATTCGTCTAGAAATACACAACAGAGATGTGTTCTTTACCGCAAAGACTACAGAGAGACGGATTAACACAACGAGTGATTAATGTGAGAAAGGTTGCCCCACAAAAGGTGGAAAAGACTTGCTGGAATAAGGGGTTTACACCAAAGATTTTGAGCTTGAGGGGTTGATGAGTCATCATACAGCACATTGAATTTGAAAAAAAATCGAAAATATGTATTAGAGAGTAGTGAGAAAATTTCGTGTAAAAGAAGAAACGGTTAGAGAAATAGTGAAAAAGAACGAGAAAAAAATTATCAAATTGAAGTGGGTAAAAAGTGTCTTAAAGAAGAGATGATTAAAGAAAAATACGCGTCAGAGTGCGCGAAGAAATAGTTTGTGAAAAAGAGACAATTCGAGAATAACGCGTATGAGCGCGCGAAGAAATAAGTTTGTAGACCCTTTTAAAAAGTAGACTTCGAGTGGTACCGTCGATTTGAGCGGGAAAGTCTGAACATACAACTACACGATAACACATATGACTCAGGGATGGTTCTGTTCAGTCGTAAGAAAAGAGAGTTAGAAAAAAACGCGTCAGAATGCGCAAAGAAATGAGACGGTTAGAGAAAAAACGCGTTTACAAAAATTAATACAAAACTAAATAAATAAACAAATTTTGAAAAATAAAAAAATTAAAAAAATTAAAAAAATTAAAAGGTTAATTTTAAAAATTGATAAATGACCTTCAAATGACCTTTAGAAATCATATAATCGATGACCTTTACGATAACCTTTACATTTGACCTTCAAAAATCGATCGATAAAAAATCGGTCACAGATGCCTCCGCCTCACACATGCTTTTTAAAATTAGATAGACGTGAATGTGTCGTCCTATCAACTACAGTAGTACAAACACACCTAAAAAGCCCCTGAGGAAAGCACACCCCCCCTAAGTAGAAGTGTACCAACATTCGAAACAACACGAAAGCTTAGGTAAGGTAACGCTTAAGAGGCTTAGGAAATAGACCGCATCAAAAAGTTCCCCACAACATGCCGTTGTGCAAGTTGTGCAAGTTCAGTGATGTATTTCGTGAAAAGTGCAAACTACACAACTTACTATTACTTTGTCAATTATTCATTTCTGCTTGGCAAGCTTCGCCTTGAAACGTCAACATGGTTTCGCATCTCGAAATATTTTTTTTGATACATTTAAAAAGTTGAAGTAATGGAAATAATAAAACTGTTTACATATTTGCTTAGTTAAATTAACAAATAATAAAACTGTTTACATATTTGCTTAGTTAAATTAACAAGCAAAGAGTACTCTGATTAGTATTACACAGGAGAGATCTTAATCTATCTGCTTTGGAGATCCAAAACTATTCCACAGTTAGAAGTCATCCGAAAGTAATCATATCGTGAAATTTCTATACGCGGCAAAAGTTTAAGCTAAGATAAACGTCCACCTATGTAGTTTCGTAGAAGGCCCATTTAGAACCCTCCGTAGAACCCTGTTTTCCCTTTAAGTCTCCCTTCATTCATCCGTCCTCTCTTTCGCTTATGTAGGGTTTTTCTTCCCATTTCAGGATCCTCTTCCTCTCCCTGCTCAAGTCTATGAGCATCCAAGATTCTACACTTCCTAAATTGAATTTAATAAGTTAAGCAATTTTGAATTGGAATTATTTGTGGAACGAAAAAAGTTTTTTCAGATTTTTTGCCTAGTTACCTATAAAATGGCAGAGAAAACAGCGATATAGACATACAGTCAATTTCTCTAAGCTTGCACTCAATTTTAAGAGCACATGTTTCTCAAACCAGGATGACGTGGCACGAAAATAGGTGAATTTCATTTTTTTTTGTAATACCGTGACGTCAGCCTAATTTTGAAAAACGTAAACCTAAAAAAGTGACACTTGAACCAATTTCCGTGACACGTACACCTCAGTAGAACAATAAAGCCTCCTAAACTCGTAAAACTTCTACCTAAAATTTGAACTTCAACAAACCAAATTTTGTGACATGTCACAACCTAATTTGAGAAGCACGTCCAATTTTTTTCTTAGTTCCTCTCTTTCTTTCCTCAGGCTCCACTTAATCTCTGTAGGGCCCACTTTCTTTTTTAACCCCCTTCCTCCTCCCCCTTCCTCCTCCCCCTTCCTCCTCCCCCTTCCTCCTCTCCCTTCCTCCTCCCCCTCCCCTTCTCTGCAAAGGTTAACCTCTTATTCTTCTCAAACATCATCCTTAAATTTTTTTATTTGGAAAAATTACTTTAGAAATTTTTTTCGCTGTTTAGGTTTCTCCGTATGCGTCAAGGTTTTTTTTCTCCGTTAATGGACGTTAAGCCAAAGTTTTCGACTTTCATGGATCAGGCTAATTGTAAGTTAAAATTGACCTATTAAACTGCAAAAGTGCCCACAACGCATTTGAACAGATCCTATATTTCGATTCATTTATTGAGGAATTTTTTCTTCTCAAAATTACGTGTAGAAAAAGATTTCGACAAAAATAGTTTAATTTGAAGTTATGCACAGCAGAGAAATCAGCAAAATTGTCATTTTCTTCAAATTTGGTAGATTGTATTTTAGGTGCATGTTTTCATGAAAATAAAATGACGTTTCGCGATATAAGGTGAAGGTTTTATTAACAGGTTGACTTTTAATCCTAGATGACCTATTCAATTAAGACAAATAAGTCTCGAGAAATTTAAAGGTTCTCTTTGGGTTTAAAATTTGCATTGTTGAAGACACTCTTAAGTCAACAAATCGCTGTGATCGCGGGTATTCTGACACTTCAACTCTCAAAAAATCTCTTTTTCCACCTCCCTTACCCCCTTTTTCTCACTCTGTTATATTTCTCTTACCATTCTCTGACACTTCTCTCTTTCATTTTTTTCTCTAGCTTTCTCTACTTTTACTCTTTCTCTAGTTATCTTTTTCTTTTTATATATCTCTCTCTCTACTTCTCTCTTGGTACTACACGCTCTAACTCTGAGGAAACGGTCCGAAGTCGCAGGAGTCTCTCTAAATCTTCATCGTTCCTTTTTCTTTCTCCCACATTCAAACATTCACATGGATATCATGTGCTTCATTCATTCCCGGCACGATGTTTTCTGATCTTTTTATTGCAGCCACTTCTCTGAACGGACAGCCTTTCACGTAATTCTCAGATCTTTCTCAAAGAGCGTGATAGCTTAATTGCAGCTTCTCAATCACTTCGGTGTTTGAAAAGCTCTGCATGGTTCTCGAGAGTTCTCGAATTATATTTTAATGAGAATGAGACAGGCGTCTTATAATTCTGAGCACCTTTCTCTTGACTTTTGTGCAGCCATGCAGTACGGAGGCTTCAGAAGAATATATGTTAAGATTTTCTATTGAAAGGTGGAGCTTCAAATACATTTCATTGGTGATTTCTTTTCAGAAAGAATTTCATTCATTTTACGTCCACAAACGAATCTATGTATTTTTGTTGAAAGAAATATGATAGTATGTAAATGATACAATTCTCGGAATAGAAACTGTTATTCTGAAAAAAGGAAGGGTCTGTTTCGAATTGTTCAAAAATTCTTTTACTCTCTTTGGGTGGGGATCATCAGTGAGTGCTCAGAGAAATATGAATATTTAAAGTAAAGACGAAAACGTCTAGAAAAATATGAAAGTTAAAAACATGCTATTGTACTTCATTTTCTATATGAGATTTTGATATGAAGAATGTATAATAATAACGCGTTTATGGCAGCCTCTCTCCACATCTCTCTCTCTATCTCTCTCTCTCTAACTCTATGTCTTATTCTCTTCCTCTCTCCACATCTCTCTCTATCTCTCTCTCTCTCTCTAACTCTATGTCTTATTCTCTTCCTCTCTCCACATCTCTCTCTCTCCATCTTTCTCTCTCTCTCTAACTCTATGTCTTATTCTCTTCCTCTCTGCACATCTCTCTCTCTCTCTCTAACTCTATGTCTTATTCTCTTCCTCTCTCCACATCTCTCTCTATCTCTCTCTTTTTAACTCTATGTCTTATTCTCTTCCTCTCTCCACATCTCTCTCTCCATCTTTCTCTCTCTCTCTCTCTAACTCTATGTCGTATTCTCTTCCTCTCTGCACATCTCTCTCTCTCTATCTCTCTCTCTCTCTAACTCTATGTCTTATTCTCTTCCTCTCTCCACGTCTCTCTCTATCTCTCTCTCTCTCTCTAACTCTATGTCTTATTCTCTTCCTCTCTCCACATCTCTCTCTATCTTTCTCTCTCTAATTCTATGTCTTATTCTCTTCCTCTCTCCACATCTCTCTCTCTCTATCTCTCTCTCTCTCTCTCTAACTCTATGTCTTATTCTCTTACTATATCACGCTTTGCATACCTTTCGCTTTGCCTTCGAATATTTCTAAATGAAAATCCTTATGAATTTTTCTTTTTTATCTCTCTTTCTGATGATTCCAATTTGGTGTTATTCTAAAAGCACTTTTAAGACAAACATGTCACACTCAATATGTAGTCTTCTTCACACACCTTTATTTTATTTTTAAAAAGTTTTTCTATACGTTGTTCTATTTCAATAGTAGTATTATGAAAATTCATCATTAAAAAATTATTTATAAGTTTTTTTAAGCTCTCAAAAACTAATTTTCCAAGGTTTTTTGTCTTTTGCTGTTACGTTTCACACTAAGATAACCAAGGTCTCATTTTATTGTTTCCTTGTTTGTATAAAGATCTTTCCATCTTTTTTGTGTTATCGGGAAAACAATAAATGGGTGCACAAGCTTTCCAGAGAGATGAAACATGAAGTAGGCTTGTCTAGAGGAGATCAAACACGCGAAGCTTTTATCTGGAACCCACCCAATCAGAACTTTCGAGACGCCTAGGCAATTTTTGAAAGAGAAAATTATGGAGGTAGAAATAAAAGAGAAATTTTGAAAGCTTTTTTCAAGTTGAGAGCATTTTAATATTTGAGAGACGTTCTAGTCTTCTGAAAATATATCAATCCAGCTAATTTCAGTCTTCTGAAAATATATCAATCCAGCTAATTTCAGTCTTCTGAAAATATATCAATCCAGCTAATTTCAGTCTTCTGAAAATATATCAATCCAGCTAATTTCAGTCTTCTGAAAATATATCAATCCAGCTAATTTCAGTCTTCTGAAAATATATCAATCCAGCTAATTTCAGTCTTCTGAAAATATATCAATCCAGCTAATTTCAGTCTTCTGAAAATATATCAATCCAGCTAATTTCAGTCTTCTGAAAATATATCAATCCAGCTAATTTCAGTCTTCTGAAAATATATCAATCCAGCTAATTTCAGTCTTCTGAAAATATATCAATCCAGCTAATTTCAGTCTTCTGAAAATATATCAATCCAGCTAATTTCAGTCTTCTGAAAATATATCAATCCAGCTAATTTCAGTCTTCTGAAAATATATCAATCCAGCTAATTTCAAACGGATTCAAATAATTCATCTTGTGAAGTTTTTCTCAGTGTTTACTAGTTGATGTCATTGAATAATCTAACAGAAGATAAATCTACAGACGAAAACACGATACTGTATGATTTTCTCAGTGGCGGTTGTAGTAAAAGAGAAGCGTGGACTTTTTTGTCTTTGTTGGCTGCTTAAGACAAGGAGTTGAGGCGCGAACGTGGAAATAAAAAACTTAATGTAATTTTTCACAGAATTCGCGATTTATGCAGTGTAAATAACTTTATACCTATAACTAATACAGGAAGAAAGTTTAAATCTTTTACTAATGCGTTTCGTCTTTCCTTAACGCCTTGAAAATGTAAAGAAATCTTTAGTTTGCGCTGTACTCCCATAACAGTGTTTTATCTAGGAGACATTTTTAATTTAAAAAAGATTTCACGTTACGTTGTTTGACAAGATACTTTCTTCATGGGTTGTTTTCAGCGGAAGCAGAGAGTTCATGAACATACTTTGCCGACATTTGTGGTCTTTGAATTTCGACATTCACTCATTTCCCTATTATGTTTCCTTTTTTTCTTTCCTAACCTATCTTTCTCTCCAGCAATGTCTCAAGTTTTGTTGTTTTTTATTTATTATTTTTTCTCTGACTTTTCTACAATTTTTTTTTCTTTTATACTAACCCTAATTGACTTTCTCTTTTCTTTCTTCTGTATTTCAATTTCCATGATGTTCTTCCCATTTTTATCTTCTTCTTTCCGACTCAAACTTCAATGCACTTTTCTAGTCTTCAGTTCACTTTCCCCCAGTTTTCTTTCCTTGTTCTCTTCTCAGTCTCTTCGAAGACCTTCCTTAATCTCTTTTTTTCATTTTTTTTCTTTTTTGTTCTCTTTTTTCTGTCCTTCTCTGTTTCTTTTTCACTTCCTCACTCCCATCTTAAACTCCTCCATCGTGTTCTCTCTTCATCTTCCTTTGATCCAGAAAGTATTCGTCAACATCTCCGAGGTCCCCATCCATTGTGCTAGCTGTGACAATACAATGAAATGAAATGGTAGACGAAATTTGAGAGGAGGAACAGAAAGTTCCCTCCTCATATGTAGTAGACTTGATGTAATACCCTTGGAATTACCTCACAATCTCTGCCACTCACCCCACATTCTTAAACGCTCCAATGAGGAAGGGATTTCTCGATCTACTATTTGGGAAATTCATTTTTCAAAGTCCTTTTCGTGCTTTTTTGCCGACCCGGTGTCGTTTATGATTGAGAAAAAAGAGATTTCGTTTTAAGAAGAGCAACATAATACTAATTACATTATCCTAAACTTTATTTAGAAATAAATTGAGTTGTATCATGTGTAATATCCACATAAGAGCTCAGAATTCAAATTTTAAGCACAAAATGAAAAAAAAAAGAAAAACATATATTTCTTTCTTTTTGGTGTTTCAGTTTTCAACATTTTCTCTTTTTATCATCACTTTCTCGTTTACTCTCTCTCTCCATTTCTAAAAAAATTCCTTCATAAAGAATATATAGAAACATTCTTTATGAACTTTCTATAGTTTTTATGTTCTCTGGGCGTCGTTTTCTCTCCCTCTTTCTCTCTCTCTATCTCTATCTCTATCACTATCTCTCACTCTCTCTATCTCCCCTCTCTCTCTCTCTCTCTCTCTCTCTCTCTCTCTCTCTCTCTCTCTCTCTCGTTCTCGCTTTGATTAGTGTCTCGTCGGTTTTGTCTCTCTCATTCTCTTTATTGTTACTTCCCATCGTTTTCTGTCTTTCTCTTTTTTCTCTTTAGGTGTTCTTTTTCTTAATTCTTTTGGTATTTTCTACATAATCTGGTATGTTTTTGAATATAATTCATTACTCTTAAAATTTAACGTAAATGTACTCTCTGGGCACTCACTGATGAGCTCCACACAGAGAGCACAGAAATCTATCTGAGCTGGTGCGAAACAGATTTCTGTGAATAGCGTAGAAACAGGGAATTTGTATTTTATGTTGAAATTCTTTTATTTCCTACTCTAAAACAACAATAATAAGTCTGTGCTTATGGGGGTCTTCGTATAGCTTTACCCTAACCTTGTAAAAAACAGTGGAAAGGAGGAAAAACCACATGCATTACATTCAATTCAATTCAATTCACTTTATTCGCCAAAGGTATGCTTGTTGTCGCATACACTTATAAGGTAGACATTAAACAACAAAAACTAGATAAAAAAATTTAAAGATAAAAAGGGGGACACAGCAGGCACTGACTTCGGAATAGAAAGAAGAAGAAAACACAATCTAGTTGGTATCAAAGAAAATCAAAGTCAAATCAAAATCAAAGTAAAATCAAATCAAAGTAAGTACAAAGTACATGCGTAAGAGGTTACGAGAAACAGCTTCTGGGTCATGGAAGGAGAGTCTCGCGACGGGACACAGGGCGAACAGGTGAAGGAGGAAGACAAATAGGGCAAACAGGTGAAGAAGGAAGACAAACAGGGCAAACAGGTGAACGAGAAAGACAAACAAGACAAACATATAAAGGAGGAAGACAAACAGGACAAACAGGTGAAAGAGGAAGACAAACAGGACAAACAGGTGAAGGAGGAAGACAAACAGGGCAAACAGGTGAACGAGAAAGACAAACAAGGCAAACAGGTAAAGGAGGAAGACAAACAGGACAAACAGGTGAAAGAGGAAGACAATCAGGGCAAAGAGGTGAAGGAGGAAGACAAAGAGCGGGGAGAGATACAAAGGACAAGAATAGTAAAGTTTTTTTCATAAACAGGGAACAATAGTAATGAAATGAAACAAGAGCTGTTTTAAGAGATGCGTACTTTCAGAGCTCACGATGGCTCAATTAGTAGAGCCCTAAATTAACATTCCAAAAGCCTTGACCGGCCAAAAAACCGCTGTTTCTCCTCGTTCTTGATCAGAAGCATGATTCAGAGTAGAACTGTTTCTCATTGTATCATTTATGGCGCTTCATGTGTGATTAGAAAGCGAATAAATGAAAATATATATTTAGTAAGTAGCTAAAAATTCCAAAATTGAGATTAATAGAGAGAGAGAGCGAGAAGTGATTACCGCCATAACATTTCATCTATTTGGAACAAACCTCGAATTCTCGAGGAAAAAAGAAGAAAAAAGTGAAGAAAAAATATATTCCCAAGCGAGAAGGAAAAAAGCGAGATTTCTTTTCCTTCTAGAGCGATAGCATAATTTAAATGAGAGGTATACATTTTTTGAAGTTTTAATCATAGCGATCTCGACATTTTTTCGTGAATTTCTTAGTGTGCAGAAAAGTTTTCACCGCTTTTTTGCTTTTATTCAGGAAATAACTGGAATACTCTCAATTACATAATTTAATAAAGCAAGATTAAATTAAGTTCTTCTATAGTTCACGTCAACTTGTCCTTTGCTAAAAAATGTCTGAGAAACGCTTGGGTGTAAAGTTTGTCATTAAATTATATCATGTGTTGTAATTTTGGTGACAAAACAGCCACGACGCATAGGAAACTATGTCATTTGGTGAGGGTTGTAGATATGTGAAATATTAACTGCAGGGTTTTGTTGAGTATTGACAGGGAAAATTTTTTGAAACGCCCAGTTCAGCTCAATCTCTCTGTGTTCCAGTGGCTCGTTGTGAGTGATCGGAAACTTGAAATAACGACACGATTCCACCAAGCTTCTAAAATCACCATCGAGAGTGGTTTCCATATGTTCGTAAAGGTTCCTTTACGCGAAATTGCTATTCCCAATTCGATCATAAGAAAGCGTTTACTCTGCAAAGAAGCGTATTCTTACAACTGCATACACATGTCTTTTATAAGCTAGAATGTTGAGTTGGTAGATTTTCTTCTATAAAGAGCTTTGCATTTTCGTTTCTTTAGACCTAAGAATAGATAAGCATGTGGTGGTCCTCAAGTGGTTGCTTCGCTCATTACACAGTTCCTGTCCCGGCGAAAGATTTTATCTGTTTATCATTGGAGATTTTAAGAAAAAAATATTGAAAATCACTATGAGAAGATCTAGCGTTTGTTTAGGAAGCGCAAAAAAACGTAAACAATTTCAGCCCTTTGACGAATGCGCAAATTTAACGTTCGTTTCTAACGAAAAATTATCGATATTCATTCGTTTCATTCATCAATTCATCCTCAATCATCAACGGCGAGGAAGCATTGACTTTTTGAGAATTTTTCGAAATAGGTGGCTGGAACTCACACATAGTCCCCAGCTTGTTTCTTACAGAATGGTTTAACTCTTCCCTCGATCCGATCATCAATCTACACGTTTCCTACGCGGAAAACTCAAAAAACTTCCTAGTAAAGACGTCTACAGAGCTTTCAGTTGATTCGGAAACTCCTGTCAACACTCTCAGACTTCTCAGTTAGAAAGTTGATCCCAAAGTTAAGCGGAAAAAACTTCTTCGTTTTTTTTTGACTTTGAAAGTCAAAAAACTAAAAAATTAAATTTTCTAGTTTTATTAGTCTTTATTTTTTTTAAAAATCTCATTTTTAGGTGTCTTTCTTCCCATGATGATTCTCACAATTTTGAGATTTTTTGGTTGGTTAGAAAACAAAAACTGGAATCATACAGAGCTCAATGTTGAGTACTCAGACGCAACAGAGGTATAAACAATGAGAAAATAAGTCTACAATCGAAAAAAAACTTTATAGTCACTCATAGAAGAATGCTCGGTAAACCTATATCTAAGCACAAAAACTTGAATGGAACTTCTCAGTACTTTTATTGTTTTTTTCGATCACCGGGAATAAAAAGGGCAAGATTCTGATTGAGAAACAACAACTGGGAAAACTTTGTATCTGATAGACTTTTACGGTGACCATGGAGTATTCTCTGGGCTGCGCTAGAACATCTTTCGCAGTCAGTAGAATTTGTGGAAAGAACCAAGTATTTTCAAGAAAGCTGCTTTATGGATGGGTTTTTTCGCTTTTGACACAGCAGATTACCAGAACTGCACGGGTTTTTTTTATGTGGATAGCTTCTCCTGATCTAATTTTTCGATTTTTTTTCATCTTCAAAAAAAATGAAGCCAAAAAATTTTTTTTCGAAGTTTATTTTCTCTATACACAAAAAAAACTTTCGACTTTTTTCTCCAAAAAGTCGAGAAAAAAATTTCTCGTAAATGGTGAAAAACCGAAAAAGCCGAAAACGAGAAATGAACGGCCCTCGTCGACACATTCTGGAGAAAATTTATATGGACTGCAAGAATTCAACAGCAATGCTTAGGTCAGTTGGAATTTTCGCTTGTTCGCTGAGCTTCGTCCATGTGACGCCCGGAAATACAGCCATACAGTTCCCAAAAAAACAATCGAATTTCGGGCCTCGCCAGAAGGTCTTCCGACGTCAAATTGAAAAGTTGGGGAGTGAAGATGTGGAAAGGCAAAGCGCAAACCCACACAAATTCTTTCACTTTAGAGTAAACATTAACAATGACAGAATGGGTGCTAAAACACCAGTAGGAACAAGCAATTGATTGTGGTTGCATCGTTTAAAAAAGCAGCCACCCAAAGCCTGTCATTCTCTCGAGCGGGCAATGCTCGGCAGGCAAAACTCTGCTGATATTCGTCGATCCGGTTGTCAAAAATAAAAGTCATCAAATTCCAAAATTTAGGCCTGGAGTCTGAAAGATGACATGTAATATTTTCAAGGATGGACTTTTAAAGAAGATGAATCATAACTTCTTCGCATCAATCAGAAGATTGGCTGCGCGATGAGTTACCCGAACTAAAAACTTATCTGAATAGGTTTCAAAAGCATCAAATCTGAACCGGATGCACGGTAATAAAAGTCAAATCAAGCTCGATTGTAAAGGTGCTGCCCTTTTCAAAGCGTGGGATGAAATATACGTCGTCTCTGTTTGTAGATGTGAAATGTATTTGTTCTCTGGTCATATTGAAACGTATTAAAAACTCTATTTAACTAAAAAATTTCAAGCGCTAATAAGTGGAAATTTTAAAACTTTCTTTTAGAAAAAAGGAAAATATGATGCTATTACAACTTTTACGTGCTTTTACGTAGATAAAGAGATACATAGGTAGGAGAAGGGATGCTTAGATATTCCCTCGCTTAGTTAGTTCCATTCCCTCGCTTAGTTCCATTCCCTCGCTTAGTTCCATTCCCTCGCTTAGTTCCCATAGAGGAAGGTGACCCATTAAAAGCTCTCTAAGCCAATCGATATCCCGCTGTTATGCCCACTCCAAAGCGCACAGTCAAGAAAACAGCCGGATGTTTCGACTGCCTGAAGAAAAATGAAGAAATGAGAAGTCTGGCTGAAAAGATGGAAAAACTGGAGGCCGCCGTGGAAAAATTCGAAAGGATGAGCATTCCGGTCGTCCAAGGTGAGTCTCAGCAGAAGAATGCAGATGTGACTAATTTAATGGAAAGAATGACCAAGTTGGAGGGAAGCCTCGAGAGAATTGAGAAGACTTTAGCTCAGTTAATGTCTTCCACTCAATCGATCGCAACTGCCCATCCTCATAACCGTCAATCCCTTCTTTCTCAAAATCTACCTCCCCAAATGCTAGCGTATGAAGCGGCTAGGAAAGCTCTAACAGATGACCGCGTCATACTGAAGGAAAAAGCGGAGAATTTGGTCGTCGTCGGCCTTCCAGAAGAAGAAACCGAGGCGGCCACGAATGCAGCGGACCGGCAGTTCTTGCGTTCACTCTCCCAAGAACTCGGATTTCCCGAAATCTCTACCGCTCAATTCATGCGCCTAGGGAGAATCGAGAATCGACGCCGAATCTTGAAGATTTTCCTAGGCTCAGAAGATCTTCGTTTTGAGACTCTAAAGCTCATCCGAAGACGACGTCCAAGCTGCCTTGCTTCCTTCCCTCACGCGTACATACGCGAAGATCTAACCAGAGAAGGCTTGCAACTTGAGAAGGAGGTCAAGTTGTTGGCTCGAAATTTGAATCAAGAAGAGAGAAAATGGGGAGTTGTGGGTACCACACTTGTTCCAATCCGTCACGCCCAGCCCTTCCATGCCCAGTCCCACCAAAACGAGCATACATCCGCAACGAATTCTTCGCCTTCGCCATCGAATCCTCGGAACTCCTCTCAGCCGCAAAGATTCTCAGAGGTCAGCAGCAGAAACATCACCTCAAGACGCTAGCTATATGATGGTCCGCCCGTTTCTTCACCGTCACCGCCCGACATTCAGCTAAGCTTTGCATATTTTAACATACGTTCTCTCTATAATAAATTAGTTCCATTTCGTCTTTATCTAGAAAAAGAACAACCTGATATAGTTGCTGTCACTGAGACTTGGCTGAGTTCGCTTATAGCTGATTCAGAGATAATTGGTCCTCTTCCTTACGTAATAATCCGAGCTGATCGTAATTCTCGTGGCGGAGGAGTTGCCCTTGTATTGAGAGATCACTTAACGTTCTTGAAGCCTAGTTCTTTATGCTCTCCTTCGGAAATTGTTTATATAGACTTACTTTCTACCACTGGTTACATACGTCTGGTTGTTTGCTATCGTCCCCCGTCCTACACCAATGAAGAGACCAGACTTTTTTGTGATTCTTTATCCGATATTCTTTCTTCCACTTCCTATCCTGTAGTTGTGACTGGTGATTTCAATTGTGACACTCTCTCTCCTCCTTCTTCATCCGATCGATTGTTAGTAGACATGATTACTCTCTTTGATTTGACCCAATTCTGCCGTGAACCAACACGTCTTAATCGTTGCATTGATTGGCTACTAACTTCTCTGCCCTCGCTATTGTCTAATTGTAGAATTGTTCCCTCCTTCCCCTCCTCTGATCATTTAGGGATCGCTTGCTGCCTTTCAATTGTGACCGACTCGCTTTTAGCCGAACCAGTTCTCGACTATTCAAGAACTGACTACGATGAACTTAATAAATACTTCAATTCAGTTAACTGGGAAGCCGAATTTGATAACTTCCTCTCGATTGACGATCTGTACGGCCGTTTCCTCGCCGTTATTGAATACGCTATTTCTGAATTCGTTCCAATTCGTAGACCTCGAACCCTCACGGCCACTTATCCTCGCCATATTCAGAGATTAATTAAATATCGTAACTCTCTGTTTCACAATATTGACGATCCTAATACCCGTTTTCTCTACGAGAAAGCTAGTAAAGATCTACTGAAGCAGATAATGAAATGGACTAGGCATTGTGAGAAGAAGAAATTGTCTCGCTCTCGGGACTTGTTCCGACATATCTCATCCCTCACTCGGCCTAAACCTGTGCCTCCTCGATATCTATTGAATACTACAGGGGACATAGTATTGAAAAATAAACTTAAAGGTTCTCTGCTCTCTACCGAATTCGCTTCTCATTATACTAAGGATGATAACCAACGTATCGCATTGCAAGTGAAGCGGCCCCTACTATGAGCCCCTTTCCTATTTTTCTCCCCTCTTCTGTTATTAAAAGCCTCTCGAAGCTTAAACCAACGGGTAGCAAAGGTTCAGATGGTATCCCTCAGATTGTCCTCAAGAAATGTGCTAAGTCTCTTGCACTTCCTCTTTCCCATATTTTCAACTATTGTATTATATGTGGTCAAATACCGTCTTACTGGAAACATTCTCTGGTGACCCCTATTCTGAAACCAGGCAAGGAACCTCACTTGTTGTCCTCCTATCGTCCGATTTCCATCCTTTCCCCCTGTTCTAAAACGATGGAGCGACTTGTTAGAGCTTTCATAATCAATCATCTATCCGAGCACTCTATTATACCTATCAATCAACATGGGTTTAGGCGTGGAGCGTCCACAGTAACCAATTTATTAATATGTGAAGATGATTGGACCTCTTCGTTAGCCAAAGGTCTTTCAACGGATGTCATCTACCTTGACTTCTCTCATGCATTTGACACCATTAGTATAAGTAAGCTTTTGTCTAAATGCACACATTATGGAATTACTGACCCACTCCTTTCTTGGCTTGAGTCTTTTTTAACTAATAGATCTTTTTCTGTGCGTATGGGTGATGTCACTTCTGATCCAATGAATGCCACATCGGGTGTGCCCCAAGGGTCTGTCCTGGGGCCACTTCTTTTTACTCTGTATATATCCGATATAAATGAGGTACTAGAGAACTTTCCTAATATTTGTTATCAAGCATACGCAGACGATCTCAAGATTTATGTTTCTTATGATAAGAACTCATACAGCGAACGAACTCGAGAGCTGCAATCAGCATTAGATTCCGTATTCGATTGGTGTTTAGTTAACCAACTATCTCTTTCTCCATCCAAGTCTCTCCATATTCACATTGGAGGTCGATCTTTATATTCCTCATACAGTATAAATAATGTTTCCATTTCATGTGTATCTCAGATACGTGACCTGGGCATACAAATAGTTTCTTCTTTGCGTAGGAAAGAGGCTGTAGCAGACCGAGTTAAAAAGGCATCCAAAGCAATGTATGCTATGCTCCGTGCGGTAACTGTTAATGATCCTGGTATACTGGTCAAGTGCTTTAAAACTTACGTAATGCCGCACTTGGACTATGCTTCGAATATATGGAATCCATACTATGGAAGAGATTGTGATGATATAGAGAAAGTTTTAAGGAAATTCACTCGCATAGTTTATCATCGATGTTTCGCAAATGAAGTTAATACGAGGTCTCTTCCTTCTTACCCCAATCGACTTGCCCGCCTTGGATTCGTTTCTCTCTCCAAGAGGAGGATATTTTCTGACTTAGTTATGGGTTTCAAGATCTTCCATGGACTGTCGATAATAGATAAAAAACGATTCTTCAAAGAGACTATTCCAACGCGAACTAATATAAATGGCTTATTAGTTCAGGGTAGCAAGAATACAGCTAGAAACAACTCTTATGGAATGCGAATATCCCGCCTTTTCAGCAAACTACCTCGAAACTTGATTAATAGTATGAACCTGAAATATTTTAAATCCCAATTAAAAAGTGGTGTTCTATCTACTCTTCTCTCGTCATGAATTCAGAACTAATTTTTTTTGTCGTTCAAATTGTTCTACTTACATAGTTTTGTTTGTTTGTTTGTTTGTTTGTTTTTTTTTCCCCGTTCAATTCGCTATATTAAAGTCAAATTGATGTATTGCTTTTGTTGTCGTATTTGACAATTGTTTAGCTGATCTATTCATTCCTCATTTTCAATTGTAATCAAATTTGTGCGTTATTGCATCGAAAGATGTAGATAAAATATATATATATATATATATATATATATATATATATATATATATATATATATATATATATATATATATATATATATAACATGAACAACGAAATATTAGAAGAAAGAGCAACTTAGAAGAGAAAAAAGATAGGGAGAGAGAGAGAGAGAGAGAGAGAGAGAGAGAGAGAGAGAGAGAGAGAGAGAGAGAGAGAGAGAGAGAAAGCCAGAAAGGAGGAGAAAAAGAAAAGGGGAGTAAGAAAAAGTATCATTTGAGTGGAAGACAAACGAAGATAGTTGGCGAGAATAAGCACAAAAGACTCGAAGACGATGGCGTTCCATAACCACCTAAAACGTGTCAGAGCGTATCGAAATTCGCGTTCGCAGTTTGTGCAAATTATTGTTGAAGATGAAAACACCCTCTAGAATAGTGTTTTGTGCAAGATACATAGTACGTCTTTTTCTTCTTCTTATCTCTATCTCCCCCTTTTCTCTTAATCTTTCTCCTGTTCTTTTTAACCTACATGCTTTCTTTTTCTCGTTCGCTCTCATTATCTTCTCTCTCTCTTTCTCTCTCAACTACCTCTCTCCTGCATTATCTTCTCTCTCTCTTTCTCTCTCAACTACCTCTCTCCTGCATTATCTTCTCTCTCTCTTTCTCTCTCAACTACCTCTCTCCTGCATTATCTTCTCTCTCTCTTTCTCTCTCAACTACCTCTCTCCTGCATTATCTTCTCTCTCTCTTTCTCTCTCAACTACCTCTCTCCTGCATTATCTTCTCTCTCTCTCTTTCTCTCTCAACTACCTCTCTCCTGCATTATCTTCACTCTCTCTTTCTCTCTCAACTACCTCTCTCCTGCATTATCTTCTCTCTCTCTCTTTCTCTCTCAACTACCTCTCTCCTGCATTATCTTCTCTCTCTCTCTCTTTCTCTCTCAACTACCTCTCTCCTGCATTATCTTCTCTATCTCTTTCTCTCTCAACTACCTCTCTCCTGCATGATACGTTAATCTTTTTTTCTATTTTTCTCTTACTCTCATTCTTCTCTAACAAACCCATTTTCTTCATTTCCCTCTCTTTCTTCCGTCGTTCTTTATATTTCCTTCTCTGCACTCTGCCACGCTCCTTTATCCTATCACCGTTTTCTCTTCCCTAAAGCTATCTTCAACAACCTCGTTATATTCCAGAGAACTCACTCCATTTCTTGTTCACCTTTTCTTTCCCTTTATTCTGTTTTATCTTTTATTTTTTTGTATTGTAACAGTTCTAGTGTACACTCATCAAAACAAGAGTCCCGCTTGCTGACCATAACAGATTTATATTGAAACAATACCCAGAAGGTTTGAGAAAAAAATGAAGTTGACTGAAGATTGAAAAGAGGAAAATGAAATAAAGTTTTTGTGTGACCTGAAAAAGTAATGATGGAGAGATTTCTGATGAAGAGTTAAAAAAATAGGTGATAAAAAGATTTATAGGTTCTGAGATAGTGATTGGAGAGAAGTACTACACATTATGTGTTATAAAGTGAAAATGCTCGATGCCAAGGCTTTTCCTTTGGATGAAAGTTTCATAGCTTCTTGATGGTGATAGGTTATGAATAGGAAATAGTATAAATAACTTTAAGTAAGTAGAGAAGATGAACACATGGAGATCCCTCCATACTATTTCTCTACATCTTTCTTTCTGTTTCGCTCTCTCTCTCTCTCTCTTTCTTTACCTCTTTTTCATGCTAGGAAATAGAATATTTTCTGCTTTTCATCAGGTTTTCTAATATTCACTATTTTTTTAAAGTACCCACTTCCCATGCTTTTCTCACACATTGAATCTTACCATAACAGAGAAGCTGTACAAACCTCATCCGCATATTTATGAACCTGTTTTGCCTGTAAATCTTCAAGAGTTACAGGCAAAACTCTTAACATCGACTTAACCTAAAAACCCTCGTGCAGCAACTTAAAATTACAGAGGCAAAAATAATATTCACTTTTTTACATGTTTGAGTTTTTCCATATCGTTGTTTTTCTTCTACGTCACTTTATGAGCATCTATTAATAGCCCAAGCTTTTCCGGTTTACCAGGTAAACGTTTTCGAGTATTTTTGTTGCATTTTAGTTTTTCTTTTTAATTGGAGAAGCATCATGTTCAGAAATTTGAGAGTATTTTGCTAACTCAAGTTCGTTTATGAAGTTTGTTTCAATACTCCTAAATCGGGTTTCTCCAGTAAGCCAGTCAAAAGAGTTTCGTTTCAAGCACGTTCTTCCATATTCTATAGTTTTCATTCTTCCTAGTTGTTGAACCGAATAATTTTCTTTTTCAAACCTACATGTATATAAACTTCAATTTATAGGGGCATTGAGCGTGGTGATCATAAACTGATCAAGCAGGCAGCGACGAGGAGCCCGGACATCGTTAATCAATATATGTTATGACCACTGAAAACCGGCTTTTCGCTAGTTGGGCTTAGGACCTTCTGGTAAGAACGAAATTGTTATCTTTAAGTTGAAGTGTCTATACGAAGCAGCGCAGTTCTGTGAAGTTGGCTTGGTCAGGAATTGAACTTGTGTGTGAACCCTTTGATTCCGCCATTGAATCAGACAATCTATGCTAGTTGATAAGAAATGTTTCTTCGAGGTAAAAATTAAACAGAGACAGAACCTGTCATTCTCAAGGTGTTTTGCTAGAGAACTCTTTTCTCGTTCATCCTGATTCTCTGCTGTGCAATATAGTACTACCATTACATTCATGTACATTCATGGTACTTATATATTTACCATGAGATCCTTTTTCTCATTTACTGAAAGTTAAGAAATCGTACCGTTGAAATCCCCAGGAAGGGGGTGTTATTTTTTTCCTGCGTTTCTTACTGAATATTCGTATGGTTTGTGGGTTACTTAGGTTTTTCGATTGGCTAAGTTTTTGATCAAAGTTTTCCCTTCTGTCTTTTAATTTTTATTTTTGTAACAGTTTATAGGTAAAAGACGAATAACATAAAAGATCTCATCTCTAACGAATCAAAATCCTCCGTGTCATTTTTGCTTCTAATCTCCCCGAAATTCAATCTAGATATGTAGCTTCTTCTATCTTCGCTTTCTTCGTCTTCTCTCTCCGGGTCTCCCTTACTATTTTCTTTTCTCTTTTATCTCTTTTTTCACTGTCTAAATTTCTCTCTCTCTTTACTTCTCTATCCATCGCTTCCTCTCTCTCTTACTCCCTCTCGGTTTCTAATACCTCTTCCCCGTTTATCAATCTCATGCATCATCGCCTTTCAATGAAGAATAGTGTATGTATGTTCGTCTTCCATGTTTGTTTGAGTGTTCCTGGAGAAGAGTCGCTCGAGAAGAGGTTGAAGAAGAGAAGGCGGGAGTCAGGGAGGTAGAGCTATAGAGAGTAGGAGGGAGAGAGAAGAAGAGAAGGCGGGAGTCAGGGAGGTAGAGCTATAGAGAGTAGGAGGGAGAGAGTTGACTCATTTTAACACAGAAATCATACATGATAATAGAAGTGAACAAGAAAGAAAGAAGAAAATAGTTTTAAAAAGCATAGCTGCAAGATTAATTCATCAAGACTTCCCAAAAGAGTGGGAAGACAAAGTGGAAGCTTAATTGAAAGCAGAGCCCGCAGCAAAGCCAAAAGGGAAGACAAAGTGGAAGCTTAATTGAAAGCAGAGCCCGCAGCAAAGCCAAAAGGGAACACAAAGTGGAAGCTTAATTGAAAGCAGAGCCCGCAGCGAAGCCAAAAGGGAAGACAAAGTGGAAGCTTAATTGAAAGCAGAGCCCGCAGCAAAGCCAAAAGGGAAGACAAAGTGGAAGCTTAATTGAAAGCAGAGCCCGCAGCAAAGCCAAAAGGGAAGACAAAATGGAAGCTTAATTGAAAGCAGAGCCCGCAGCAAAGCCAAAAGGGAAGACAAAGTGGAAGCTTAATTGAAAGCAGAGCCCGCAGCAAAGCCAAAAGGGAAAACAAAGTGGAAGCTTAATTGAAAGCAGAGCCCGCAGCAAAGCCAAAAGGGAAGACAAAGTGGAAGCTCAATTGAAAACAGAGCCCGCAGCAAAGCCAAAAGGGACATCGGAAAACAGAAACAAAGTGGAAGCTTAATTGAAAGCAGAGCTCGCAGCAAAGCCAAAAGGGACATCGGAAAACAGAAACAAAGTGGAAGCTTAATTAAAAGCAGAGCCCGCAGCAAAGCCAAAAGGGACATCGGAAAACAGAAACAAAATAGAGAAAGCAAAGATAGAGAAAGACAACAAAAAAGTGAGAGAGTAAAACTCGCACATGTAAACTGCTATTTCACAGATAGTCTCACAACGCATCAACAAGGCAAGACACAGATCAAAGTGTATAATTCACAGATACTTAAGCAACCTCACAAAAAAGGGCATGCATGTGAATTTCTTCTCTCATTCGACTGCTGACTTAATATCGATTCTGTGAATTATTCACATGTCAAAGCTGAAATTTGTCTTCTTAAAATAGCCCTACAATCTGACCGTTGTTTTTTTCCAGTTGTTTCTAATAATGTTATTTATCTTCAAATTCTGAGTTACACAAGGAAAGTGAAGGAAGTGACACCTGGTTAAGATGACAAGTTATTGAACTACCGCACAGAAAAGAGCTAGTCCACCGGTCGGGATCGAACCCAGCAATCTCGTTTCAAATCGAGAGCGCGCGTTACCATTACACCATAGGACACATTCCTATTCCGTGCGATAGTGTTATATGAAACTATCGGTTGGGTTTGATTCCGCACGGTGGACTTCTGTGCGATAGTTCAATCACATGTCAATTTTATTTATGTCAATATCTAAACCGTGCTTAATAAATTGAAGTTTGCGCCGACTCACCTTCGTGAGCGGAAAGTTCTTTCGACTAAGCTACCAACGAAAAGTAGATTTAGAGCATTATTTTTTTCGAACAGTACTCTGTTTGCATTGGATGGTTATCAGCTCTTGGAAAATTCTTGAGCGTGAATATTAAGATAAGAGACACTTTTTTATGATAACGTTTTGTAAGCGTAAAAAACTCGAATAAATAATACTTTGAGCGTTCAAAGTACGCTCATAACAATTCTTCATAGGATTCTGAAAAAAAAAAACAAAAATAAATTTTCGTTTTAAGATGATCATCAGAGATGTTCTGGGTTCGCTCCCGCCCGGCGGACTAGCTTTTTTCTGTGCGATAGTTCAATCATTCGTCATCTTAACCAGGTTTCACTTCCTTCAAACTGTGTAACTTAGCATTTGAAGACTTATAATCTATGTATCTTATAATCGATGTATGTATGACTTATAATCTATGTATGTATGACTTATAATCTATGTATGTCCCTTCACAGTCGCCCC
Source organism: Allodiplogaster pararmata (assembly GCA_964056735.1). Classification (NCBI taxonomy): domain Eukaryota; kingdom Metazoa; phylum Nematoda; class Chromadorea; order Rhabditida; family Diplogasteridae; genus Allodiplogaster; species Allodiplogaster pararmata. Next base: position 42,375,960 of record OZ057403.1, read on the forward strand.
TTCACAAGTAAGAATTATTTCATATGAACTTTGAAAAAGTAATGACAACATAGCAATCAAAATACACGTCTACGAAAATGCTCCGTTTACGACTGTCGTATTAACTATCTTTGTTTTTTTCTCTATTTTGTATCATTTCTGCAAACTTTTAGTTTGAATGACAGTAATTTAATTTTTTATTTGAGTTTTCAAAAATATTTCTTCTCTCCTTTCCAATCTACTGATCTTCTTTATCTCTTTTCTTTTTTCTCGCTGTCTCGTACTCCCACACTCTCTCTCATTTCCTTTATCTCTCACTTTTTCTCGTTCTACCTCTCTCTCTCTCTCTCTCTCTCTCTCTCTCTCTCTCTCTCTCTCTCTCTCTCTCTCTCTCTCTCTCTCCTCGTCGGTGTAGAAGGAATCACCCATGTCAATGTGACTCTGCACTCGGAACAGTTCCTGTGGTTTTCCGAAAGAAAGATTCACTTGAATCCTTACCGCCATTCCGGGTTTTTTCTCGGCAACCTCTTCAGAGGGCGTGGCAGGGTCGAATAGTCAGTGTGGAGAAACGAGAGGGGCTGCCCGCCCTGCTCTACCCGTGCTGACCTGCGAGACTGTTCTTTCCTCATTCTGTTCTCAGTCCGTCCTCCCTCACCGACGAAACTTTAAAATAACTAAATAAAGGTAGCCACAATGAGTTTTGAATGAGTTCTTTTATTATTAGAGTGTGTCGAAAAGTTCTTTCTGTGTGAATGACAGTGTTTGGCTTCCATTTCTGTGCTTTTTCGGGAATCGGATTCACTCAGAATAATTGCTCAATTATGCGGAGTTTCGCTATTGTGAGCTTGACAATCCAATAGGTATTGGCAGAGATGAAGCGAATCTTCGAGATGCAGTCTATTCTGGCGGAGCTGCAAGAATATGATGAGTCCACTCTTCTCAGCTTCCAGCAGTTTAACGATTTCACCGAAGATGTTCTCAGGGTATGTGAACTTAACATGTGATATACATCTGCTTGTTGAAGAGGTTGTTCCGAAGCTAGAGAGTGAACTAAAGTACATGTTAAGATGTCCCCAGGGTCAAAAAATCTTTTCTCAGGCTGTTATTATACAAACTAAATGTAGGTTTTTGAATAAACTTTATGAGTGAAGAGGAAATTTGTGTTAGCAAAGCACCTCATCGCAAGATGTTCGAATTTTCTATATTTTAAAAATCTTTCTGAGAAATTTATGTACTAATGTTTAACTTTGACATGACACCCTAGAAAAAAGAAGCATTAAAATTTTCTCATCAATATGGTCTGTCATAAGAAGGTTTTTTACTGATATGGTAGTTATAAACATTACTACGAAGTGAGTTTCGCATTGATCTTTTCGTTTTTGAAATTCTTCCTTTTTCTCAAATTATTTTCCATGACCCCCTGAGAAATAACCATGCTTTTGTTTCTTTTTTTTTTAACCATTCCGCGCTTCTTCGCCTCAATCTCAGTCGCATTATTTCAATTTTCTCAATTTTTCAATCTTCATCGTTTCTTTCAAAACGAATAATCAAACTGTTTGAAAATTGATTATGCCTAAGCAATTAGTTAATTGAACTCATTGTGAAGAAAAGTGAGAAGTAGAGAGGACGAAAGAGAGAAAAAGAGATATAGAGTGAGACAGACTGAGAGAGTAGGAAAGGGAAAGAGGAGAGACGGAAAGAGTTGGAGAGGAGATCTGAAGAAAAGCTGAGAAGATAAATGGAAGGGAACTGAAAAGTAGATAAGCAGAGCCAACTATCTAGTAAGGTTAAGGTGTGTACTTGAAAAAAGCTTGAGAAAACTTAGCAAAAGAGATTAGTTTTTCGAAGAGCGGAGTTGCCCTTCTATAAATTTTGCATAGTATGTACATATGTACTCAGAGATGGCTTAGTATGTACATATGTACTCAGAGATGGCTTAGTATGTACATATGTACTCAGAGATGGCATAGTATGTACATATGTACTCAGAGATGGCTTAGTATGTACATATGTACTCAGAGATGGCTTAGTATGTACATATGTACTCAGAGATGGCTTAGTATGTACATATGTACTCAGAGATGGCTTAGTATGTACATATGTACTCAGAGATGGCATAGTATGTACATATGTACTCAGAGATGGCATAGTATGTACATATGTACTCAGAGATGGCTTAGTATGTACATATGTACTCAGAGATGGCTTAGTATGTACATATGTACTCAGAGATGGCTTAGTATGTACATATGTACTCAGAGATGGCATAGTATGTACATATGTACTCAGAGATGGCTTAGTATGTACATATGTACTCAGAGATGGCTTAGTATGTACATATGTACTCAGAGATGGCTTAGTATGTACATATGTACTCAGAGATGGCTTAGTATGTACATATGTACTCAGAGATGGCATAGTATGTACATATGTACTCAGAGATGGCATAGTATGTACATATGTACTCAGAGATGGCTTAGTATGTACATATGTACTCAGAGATGGCTTAGTATGTACATATGTACTCAGAGATGGCTTAGTATGTACATATGTACTCAGAGATGGCTTAGTATGTACATATGTACTCAGAGATGGCATAGTATGTACATATGTACTCAGAGATGGCATAGTATGTACATATGTACTCAGAGATGGCATAGTATGTACATATGTACTCAGAGATGGCTTAGTATGTACATATGTACTCAGAGAGGGCATAGTATGTACATATGTACTCAGAGATGGCTTAGTATGTACATATGTACTCAGAGATGGCTTAGTATGTACATATGTACTCAGAGATGGCATAGTATGTACATATGTACTCAGAGATGGCATAGTATGTACATATGTACTCAGAGATGGCATAGTATGTACATATGTACTCAGAGATGGCTTAGTATGTACATATGTACTCAGAGATGGCATAGTATGTACATATGTACTCAGAGATGGCTTAGTATGTACATATGTACTCAGAGATGGCATAGTATGTACATATGTACTCAGAGATGGCTTAGTATGTACATATGTACTCAGAGATGGCTTAGTATGTACATATGTACTCAGAGATGGCATAGTATGTACATATGTACTCAGAGATGGCATAGTATGTACATATGTACTCAGAGATGGCTTAGTATGTACATATTTCATTTCATTTCTTTATTCCAAGCACATGAGATATCATGAAAACACAAACAAGAACAAAGTTAAATGCATGGACTTTCTTCTAAGTGGCGGTGTTTAGGGGTTGCGGTATAGATGAAAAAGGGGGGGGAGGGTGATATACTTAAAATCGACAATTATATTAGTCATGAACGAAAGGTTTAGGTAATATCTTTTCAGTAGGCAGAGATAATAATTGTTTTTTGAAACTAGCAGTATTAGGTGTACTGACGATCTCAAAAGGTAATGAATTCCATACTGATAGCTGGCGAGAAACACATGTAGAAAAAGAACATTTGCTAATATTATGAGGTGTTTTTAGCCTGAGCTCATGAGAATGGCGAGAAAATCTCTGTACTGCAGACAACTGAAACAAGTTCATAGTTTCAAGTTCACATTTTTTGTGGACACATTTATGAATAAATAAAAGGTCAGATATAGCACGACGATATTCAAGAGTTTCTAGGCCTAACATGGAGATTCTTTGTGAATAGGGAAGTCTGGAATGGCCAGATCTTGCTAGGATTCTTCTCGTAAACGACCGCTGAACTTTTTCAATAGATTTTACTAAGCCGGGGGATGAGGGATTCCATAACTCACTAGCGTATTCAAGAACAGGTCTGACATAAATTTTAAAAGCTGAAGTTAAAAGAGGCGGACATGGTGACTTGAAGGCTTTTAACACCATGTTAACAAGAGCAGAGCCTTTTTTACATTTGTCTTCAACATGATTACGATAAGAGAAACGATCACATATGATTACACCAAGATCTTTGGCAACTCTACCAACTACTAGAGGTTGACTGTTCATGTAATAGACGCTGCGAGAATTGGATGATCCGAGATGAAGTACATTACACTTAGATATGGATAGGGACAAATTCCACTCTAGGCACCAATCGGTTATACGATTCAAAGCTAGTTGGATATAATTACAAGAGGTAGCGCGTCCCATTATCTTTATATCATCGGCGAATAAGCAAAATTTGATAGAATCGGGGATAGCTTCTCTAACAGAGTCGATGTACAACAAGAATAACAACGGGCCTAAAGATGATCCTTGAGGTATACCTGATATTACGGGAATTGGGTCAGATAGACTATTATCGATCATAACTGTTTGTGAGCGGCCAACAAGATAATCAGTTAACCATTTAACGATTGGAGAAGAGATACCAAAAGATGCTATCCTATTTAGAAGTAATCTATGATCAACAGAATCAAATGCTTTACTGATATCAAGGAATATTATATCGATAGGGATGCTTTGGGATAACGAGTCAACAATGAACGAATGAGATTCAACTAAAGAGGTCACAGTAGACCTCCTAGCTCTAAAACCAGCCTGGTAGGGCGATAAAAGGTTCTCTTTTTCTAAATAGCAAGATACTTCCTTAACAATAATTTTCTCCATAACTTTTGATAAGGAACAGCATAGAGAAATAGGTCTGTAATTGGTAACTAGATTCCGGGAATTGCTCTTGTGTACTGGTTTTACTATAGATCTCTTCCATAGTAGGGGAACAGAGCCAGTAAGAAGGCTATTATTGAATAGGATACATAATGGTTTAATCAGGGCAAAGCGACATTTTTTCAATACAATATTAGGAATAGAATCAGGGGACGTGTTACACTTAGATTCAAGAGAAGATAATGCTCGTATTACCATATCTTCGGTTATATAATCAAAATTGAACGGCTCAGTAACGATTGGTAATTTAATTTCAGGTAATGGACATTGAAGAGGTACAGAAAATACGGACGAGAAATAGCGAGAGAACTCATCAGCTTTCTCTGATGGGGAAAATTTTTCATTTAAATCACTATCGATCAAAGCGGGAATAGCATTATTGGCTGTACTCAAACGGCTCCTACAAGCCGCGAAAAATGAGTACATATGTACTCAGAGATGGCATAGTATGTACATATGTACTCAGAGATGGCTTAGTATGTACATATGTACTCAGAGATGGCATAGTATGTACATATGTACTCAGAGATGGCTTAGTATGTACATATGTACTCAGAGATGGCTTAGTATGTACATATGTACTCAGAGATGGCTTAGTATGTACATATGTACTCAGAGATGGCTTAGTATGTACATATGTACTCAGAGATGGCATAGTATGTACATATGTACTCAGAGATGGCATAGTATGTACATATGTACTCAGAGATGGCTTAGTATGTACATATGTACTCAGAGATGGCTTAGTATGTACATATGTACTCAGAGATGGCTTAGTATGTACATATGTACTCAGAGATGGCTTAGTATGTACATATGTACTCAGAGATGGCATAGTATGTACATATGTACTCAGAGATGGCATAGTATGTACATATGTACTCAGAGATGGCATAGTATGTACATATGTACTCAGAGATGGCTTAGTATGTACATATGTACTCAGAGATGGCATAGTATGTACATATGTACTCAGAGATGGCTTAGTATGTACATATGTACTCAGAGATGGCTTAGTATGTACATATGTACTCAGAGATGGCATAGTATGTACATATGTACTCAGAGATGGCATAGTATGTACATATGTACTCAGAGATGGCTTAGTATGTACATATGTACTCAGAGATGGCTTAGTATGTACATATGTACTCAGAGATGGCATAGTATGTACATATGTACTCAGAGATGGCTTAGTATGTACATATGTACTCAGAGATGGCTTAGTATGTACATATGTGCTCAGAGATGGCATAGTATGTACATATGTACTCAGAGATGGCATAGTATGTACATATGTACTCAGAGATGGCTTAGTATGTACATATGTACTCAGAGATGGCATAGTATGTACATATGTACTCAGAGATGGCTTAGTATGTACATATGTACTCAGAGATGGCTTAGTATGTACATATGTACTCAGAGATGGCTTAGTATGTACATATGTACTCAGAGATGGCTTAGTATGTACATATGTACTCAGAGATGGCATAGTATGTACATATGTACTCAGAGATGGCTTAGTATGTACATATGTACTCAGAGATGGCTTAGTATGTACATATGTACTCAGAGATGGCTTAGTATGTACATATGTACTCAGAGATGGCATAGTATGTACATATGTACTCAGAGATGGCTTAGTATGTACATATGTACTCAGAGATGGCATAGTATGTACATATGTACTCAGAGATGGCTTAGTATGTACATATGTACTCAGAGATGGCTTAGTATGTACATATGTACTCAGAGATGGCATAGTATGTACATATGTACTCAGAGATGGCATAGTATGTACATATGTACTCAGAGATGGCTTAGTATGTACATATGTACTCAGAGATGGCATAGTATGTACATATGTACTCAGAGATGGCTTAGTATGTACATATGTACTCAGAGATGGCTTAGTATGTACATATGTACTCAGAGATGGCATAGTATGTACATATGTACTCAGAGATGGCTTAGTATGTACATATGTACTCAGAGATGGCTTAGTATGTACATATGTACTCAGAGATGGCTTAGTATGTACATATGTACTCAGAGATGGCTTAGTATGTACATATGTACTCAGAGATGGCATAGTATGTACATATGTACTCAGAGATGGCTTAGTATGTACATATGTACTCAGAGATGGCTTAGTATGTACATATGTACTCAGAGATGGCTTAGTATGTACATATGTACTCAGAGATGGCTTAGTATGTACATATGTACTCAGAGATGGCATAGTATGTACATATGTACTCAGAGATGGCTTAGTATGTACATATGTACTCAGAGATGGCATAGTATGTACATATGTACTCAGAGATGGCTTAGTATGTACATATGTACTCAGAGATGGCTTAGTATGTACATATGTACTCAGAGATGGCATAGTATGTACATATGTACTCAGAGATGGCTTATTATGTACATATGTACTCAGAGATGGCTTAGTATGTACATATGTACTCAGAGATGGCATAGTATGTACATATGTACTCAGAGATGGCTTAGTATGTACATATGTACTCAGAGATGGCATAGTATGTACATATGTACTCAGAGATGGCATAGTATGTACATATGTACTCAGAGATGGCTTAGTATGTACATATGTACTCAGAGATGGCATAGTATGTACATATGTACTCAGAGATGGCTTAGTATGTACATATGTACTCAGAGATGGCTATTGCATAAACACGAAACTTACATCAGTTTTAGTAAGAAAAAAAAAAGATACTAGATTTGAAATAGAGATTCTTGGAGGTTGAAGGTTTAGTGACAGCGATATATGTACCTGCTAAACTCAAAAGCGAAAACAAAATGGTTTTTTTTTATTTTACCTTTTCCTATAGCTCGAAAAATCAAGCATAGAAAATCTTCACTCCCTAATTTCTCTATTTTGTAAAATCCGTAATTTCAGTTTATTACGCATGGAAAATGCGTGGTAAGGTATAAGGAAGGGGATCTTCCATGTGAAGAGAAACATGAGGTCGAAGTAGTTGATAACATATGAGGTCGAAAGGGTTCACGTTGATTTCGGAAAGAACTTGCGAGGGATTTGTCGGTCCTACTCCAGTGGTAGCATTGTGTGGGAGGGCGGTAAGGGACTAAGACGATACAGCTTCAAGGTGTCCAATTCCTCGTTGAAACAGGATTGCATCTTGTCCACTATACGAAATGAATAGAACAGAGAGCGGATGGAAAGTCGACCACTCCAGTCATGGCAAACAAGATAGAATTATTATTACTAAACTTTTTTAAAACACGTTTAGTTAATTCTTTAGTTAATTCTTAAGATTTATCATCCATCTTCCATCTCTCTTCTGTCTTAATCGTGAACTCTGGAGTTACGCTCCATTCATGACGCAATCGCTTGATAAGCATGCGTGACTAATGGAGCGTTAGAATTCAACTTTTCACTTTGCTAACTGATTTTTTTCTGCTAACTGATTTTCTGCTATCTGGTTTTTTTGAACGCTCCAATGTCTCACCACGAAAACATGGACTACGGTAAAAAGAAAGAACCTAAAATGTGTACAATTAGTGAGAGAAATATAACGTTCGAGACATGAGCAGCGATGTCTTTTTTTCTTGCAGCGAGAGAGTTCAAACGGGATATCGTTATGTTTCAAAAAAACCAGATAGCAGAAAATCAGTTAGCAGAAAAAAAAATCAGTTAGCAAACTGAAAAGTTGAATTCTAACACTCCATAAGATAACAAGGCAAACGAGCCTTTCATATAACACTATCGCACGGAATAGCAATATGTCCCCGTGGTGTAATGGTAACACGCGCTCCCGGTTTGAGTCGAGATGGTCTGGGTTCGATCCCGCCCGGCTTTGTCACGTTTAGTTAACTTTCTCAAAAGATTTCTCTCCAATAGAAATTAATTCTACTCAGAAAACGTAATCTAACTGCTTCGATACATGACTCTTTATGTTTTCTTAATGGAGGGAATTACAGATTCTAACGCAATTCCAGAAAGCTTTTTGAGTCAAATACTTTTTTTTGAATTTCAATAGATCGGGAACGGATAGACACACATATGTAGTTGTAACGCAGTTTTCTCACTCTTAAAAACAAACTTCTTCAACTTCTTTATTGACAATTGAGGATTCTGAAGGGTGAGCATATAAGGCGTAAGATAGCTAAATTGTTTTGGCAGGTACAGTTTTTAGTCCTGATTCAAGTCCTGCTAAATTAATTCAGAGTTCAATTCTCAAGAGCTGTTTACATACTCTGAACTGATCAATTTGTATCTTTGAAGATTAAAAAAGTAGTTTAATCACTTTCCTTTTTGAGCAGGCATAACTGCTCGGAACTAGCGTAACTTAGCATTTCTAAATTCACCACAAAACCTTATTCTAAAACAATTAAATAAACCGCATTCAGAGCGTTTTGAAGCAACTAGTTTTGATCGAATATTTGCAGCCGTAAAAAATTGCTATTGATACCAATTCAAAAAATATAGAAAACCGCATCAACCGCAAAAAAAAACTCTGAAAAATCTACAAAAAATTGACCTAAATACCTGAAAGTTATGGAAGTAATTACAGAAGCTGATTCACATTCGCGCCTCGCTGCCTGTGTTCCACCCAGAAGAGAGTCGAAGGGCGCACTCTTCGAATTCTTTTGGTTGGTCCAGTGGAACTTCAGACAGCGGAGGAGGCCCCTCATCACCCAGGTGCAGGGCGAGATAGAGAAACATGGGAGAGAGAGAGAGAGAAAAAAAGAAAAAAGAAAGAGAAAAAGAGTGAGATCGAGAAATTGAGAGAGAAAAAAAAGAAAAAGGAAGATACCGAGAAAGGAAAGAGAAAAAAGGGAACCAGAGGGAAATATTCTGAGAGAGTGAAAGAGTATCAGAGAAAAAAGAAAGAGAGAGAAAAAACACAGTGGATAAGAAGCGTGAAATTATGAATTATAAGTGTCAAAAATACAAATCACATGGGAAGAGTTTAATGAAACCATCACACGGGAAGAAAATAGTCCACCGGGCATGCGCGACTGAGAGAGCAAGGCGATTGAACCTTTCATATAGCACTATCGCACGGAATAGCAATGTGTCACCGTGGTGTATTGGTAACGCGCTTGCTTTTGGTTCCAGAAGAGATAGCTTTGTTCGATCCTGCTCGGTGGATTAGCTTTTTTCCTTGTGATGGTTTAATCAAATGTAGTCTTAAACAGCGTCACTGCCTTTAAACTGTGTAACTGAATATTTTGAAGAGTTAACGTTTGATTTTAGCCATGATATTCTACTGAAAAAGATAATCACACTCGCTATATATTTATACTCATATATTATACATAACGAGTAACACTCGAATACAGTATATTTCTATAATCCTATGTTCTATGCAATTTTCCAGTTCAAACACTTCTCCAACAATAATTTTGTTCTAATTCCAGGTCCATGCGTTCACTTCCTTCTCCGAACTCTTCGGGTGATTGAAAAATTTCTCACTTTGAAACATTCTCTTTTGATAAAATCTGACACTTTCATCATTATGTGAATGTTTTGCTGCATATACGTAAAATTCATGAATATATACGTCTATGTATCGCTGCATGTATAACTTACCTTACATCAATATGGCAATGTTTCGCTGCGTGTATAATCGACCTTTCATTAAAATACGTCAATGTTTCGCTGCATGTATAACTTACCTTCCATCAATACGTGAATATTTCACTGCATGTATAACTTACCTTTCATCAATACGTGAATGTTTCGCTGCATGTATAACTTACCTTCTATAACCAAGCCAATGTTTCCATGCATGTATCAGTTAACTCGAACAGTTAGAGAGAGAGAAAGAGAAGTGAAGCAGCTGAAGCAGGTAATTGGAAGCAGGTAAAATTATATCAGGAAGCGACTCCATCCCTTGAGCTTTCCTCTCCACAAAGCATGTCTTTTTTGCCATTTCAAATTTTTCTTGTACGATCTCTTCATTTCGTAATCGTTTTTGTCTCCTGTGACACTGAATCTCTATACTTTCGAAACACTCACAAGTCTAGGAGAACGACAACATTCATCTTCACTTTTTATAAATTGTTTACGTTTTTTCTGATTGTGGCAGTAGGAATCTTTGCTGAGAGAACGTCTAGTCAGCAAGTAATCTCGCCTTCTCTCTGCAGCCGACTCCGGCTGCAGCAGCTCCTTCTGGCCTTCGCAAGATGTGAGGAGCCGCAGCCGTAGCAGCTGTAGCCACTCACTCCGAGCAGCGCAGGCTGCCTTCGACCGACAGATCTACTCAAGATGCGTCCAAATCGTCGAAGGGATGCTTAAGCAGCTCGCTTCGAACGGAGGCAAAGAAACTTACGAACACCACAAGGAAAGGTCCGCTCCATCACTTACATACATACAAAACAGAAAGAGAGAATAGGAAGGCACTCATAGGTAGTCTGATTCTTTCGCCCGGATGCGTTTTTATTTCAACTCCTTCAAAATAATTTGTTCCATTGACTTATCAAAGGTGAAAAGGGAGTTTAGGGGAAGAGTGTTGGAGAAAATTGATAATAATGATAAATACATATATGTATACATATAATATTATCAGGTAAGTGGCTGTTCTTTCCCGCTATCAGCTCAGTTAAAACCGTGAAAAAAAGATTTGGAAGAGTAAAATCATTAGGAGAGTCGTTGGTCGAACAAGAAAATGTGTCTGTTAAGATCAATTATCCTTCTTTTTGCGTATTTTCAGCGAAACCGTATTTATTCGATTTTCTGTTCTTATGACTTCAAGAGATAAATTAAGCTGCGCTCAACGAAAAATGTGTCTTTCACGCGTCTAAGTCGTTTAAAATGGCTATTTGTTCTCAGAAGCGTGGTAATTACGCGTTGGCCACAGTGTGAGAGAAAGAAAAAAACTAGGTTCAATCCCGCCTCACTAATAAATTTTGTTTTTATCATCTTGAGGTTATTTGATCTTCTATGATATGCAATTTCTATTATTATCATTCTTATCTTTTTTTCCATGTCAATTAGGCAATCATAGCAATTGTCAAACACCGTGATTCCGAAAAGCGTGTTTATGAACTGCACTACTTCGACATTTTCATAAGGTTTTGTTTTTAAGCCTTACGGTCTCGTTAGCGTTAACTTCATCTAAGCTTCCATCTAAGCTTCCAGTTAAATTATAGCTGGATTTTCAAAAATTTGGAAAATTATGAGAAAGTGTGTCATTAAAAATGTGAGCAGAAAGTGTTGTGTATGGTGCTTGTAGTGCATTCTACGAATCCCGCTTTCCGGCCAATGCCGGCAATTATGGGGGAAGGCACAAATCCGTACAAAATTAACCAAGTTATTTCTTGTACCCGAATTCCGATTTGCGGTTTTCTATAGACGAGAAGCCATTCAACTGGCACACAGCTCCTACGAGCATATGGTTTGTGAGAAGCAAGCCGAGGAAGAGGAGGAAGTGTATGTGGAGACCAACAAGAAGCTCACCCGGTATTGGGTCTCCTTCATACGTCAGTTTCTCTCTCTCTCCCTCTTTCTTTCTCTTTCACTCTCCCTCTATCTCTCTCCCTCTTTGTTTCTCTTTCTCTCTCCCTCTCTCTTTCTCCTTCTTTCTTTCTCTTTCTCTCTCCCTCTGTCTTTCTCCCTCTTTCTTTCTCTTTCTCTCTCCCTCTCTCTCTCTCCCTCTTTCTTTCTCTATTTCTCCCCCTCTCTCTCCCCCTCGTTCTTTCTCTTTCTCTGCCCCACTCTCTCTCTTTCTCTTTCTTCCTCTCAGTCGCAATCTAATTCTTTCTTTCTCCCTTTTTCTTCATTTTATATCTCTTTTTCTTTTTTCTTTTTCTTCATATCATTCATCTCTCTTTCTGTTTCTCCGTTTTCTCTTTCTTCACCTTTTTTCACTGTCTATACCTCTCATAGGAAATGTAATTCTCGTGAGCATAGATCAGGAAAAAAGACTAATATGAAAAAGAACTTCAAATGAATGGGATCTTCACAGGCGATTTAATTCAAGCAGCAGTCGACTTTCCAAAGGATTACCTCAATCCCAACACACGATTGAATGTGTACGAGAGCGCTAACTTCAGGCTCCGTATACCTTCCGCATCTGCCTCCTGACGCTCGGCTGGAGCTGCTCGACTTCCACTGCGATGCGCTCGCTTATCGAGCAGCTTTCGAGTATGACATGGAGGAGGAGGGACGAGAACTTCTCTGGGAGGAGCAGATCGAAGCTGCCACCGAGTGCTTCAAGGTCAGCTGATAATCAGTTACAGAAGTCTGTTTTACCTTAAGCTCAGAAAGACCTGGACGGGGACCACAGGGAGTGAGGGGGCAAAGAACTTTTTCAAATGGAGTATCAAAAATCTAACGTACCGAAAAAAACTAGACTTTGGAGAAACTGTGTGATTGAGGGTTTGTTAATACTTTGATTAGGTCTAATCTAGATTTTCTAAAAGGGCTTTTTAGAATCTTAAGACTAAAGTTTCAGTTATACAATACATAGAATGATCGCCTTCTATAACGGATCGATACACTCTCGCAAGCTCATCTAAAAAGGGTTTACACAGTTTGATTTATAGATTCAGAATGTCAGTTAAGTTAATGAATTTTTTTATTTCGTTTTTTGAAGAGAGAAAACTGCAGCCTAACTCCAGCCTAGCACCAAAAACTTTTTGATGACTTGTTCACTTTTTGAGGGGGGGGGGGTAGAGAAGAGAGAGTGAACTTTAAAATCTCGAAATGAAGCCCTATGTTTCAAGAAAGTAACACGTCGAGACAAAACATTATCCGCGATATTTCGAAAAATTTCAGCCCTTTCTATGCAAAAAAAGCTCTTTACGTCATCTTGTTGCTTTATAAAACGTTCAACACGAAAATTGGAAGAAGTTGATTTAAATCAAGATCTTCTATCCAAGATCGCTTTATTGGCTTATCGACCATTCCACTTGCATTCCTTGCGAAGACTTCAGCGACTCTCACAGATTCTGAAAAAGAGCGAACGATTGGAAGGTTACTATTTTAACTCAGTTACCTTTTTGATTTGAAAAAAATGTTTAATTGAAAAAAATTTCCAACTAATTACAGGGCTAGTAAGATCGTTTCGAATTTTAATGTGAATTCGATGAGCTCAGAACCATATCCATTTTTTGAATGCATTTTAGGCAAAGAGAAATTTGACGACGCCTTTGTGCTACTTACGAAAGAAGTTAAACGAGCGAACCGAGACCGGGTGAAGTACGAAGAAGAAACGGGAGCGGAAGAGGAAAGCGTCCGCGTTGACACCGACTACATACTGGTTATTATAACGAACAAAATGAAGAAAAGTTCATTGTTATGAAAACACCTTATTTCAAGCATTCTCTGCAAACCAGTAGGTTCGTTTTGGGCAAGCTACAATTAAAGATTCTTTATCTTCAAATGCTCAGTTACACAGTTTTAAGGCAGTGACGCCTGGTAGAGAAGACAAATTGATCAAACCACCGCACGGAAAAAAGCTAGTCACCGGGGGGACTCGAACCCATGCAACCATCTCTCCTCTATCCGGGAGCGAGCGTGTTAACCATTACACCACGGTGACACATTGCTATTCCGTGCGATAGTGCTTATTAAAGGCTCAATTGCCTCGTTCTCTTAGTCACGCATGCTCATGAAGCGAAAGCGTCGTGAATGGAGCATAACTCCAGATTTCACAATTAAGACAGAAGAGAGGTCGAAGATGGATGAAAAATCTTCAAATGCTCAGTTTTTAAAGATTCTTTACTTAAGCTCAATTTAGAAAGAGAAAAGTTGAAGATTGAGTAAGCACGAATGGAAAAGATATTCGAGAAGAAAAGTTATACAATTGAATTCGAATTCTCGGAAGTAAAATATTCAAAATTGAACTTTTTATGGATGAAGTTGTTTTATATTGGAATAAACGTGAAAAAAATGGAATGATTTTTCATATGTTTTAAGGCTACAATGAGATGACGGAATAGTCAAGACAAATCAAAAAGACCCGCGCTCTTTCCTACCTGTGATTGATTGTAAACCGTGCTTTTCAATTACTGATTTATGAACCAATGTTTGCTCGGTAGTGTTTCGAGGGAAAAGGTGTACGGTAACGCGCTCGCTTGGGGTATGATACAGAGCACTGGGCTCGCTGTACTATGTACATGTTATAGTTTTACATAAAACACATTACTCACAGAAAATATTATATTGATGGCTTTTCCTCGGATTACTCTTTCCGTATTGCAGTCCCGCGACATCTTATCTCTTCTTCTTGCGGACATCGCTGTGAATTCGGGAAAGAATTCGCCCTCGAGCTTCTCAGACACGGAAGAGATAGTGGACAAAATATTTGTAGAGGATATGGTCATACGATTGTGAGCCTCAACAAAACTTCATGATCATCATCATGAGCGCATACCAGCCCCTTTCCCTGTTTCATTCCCAACATCTGAAGATGTTTAATTTTTGGCTTCACTTCAATTTATTTGAATATGTGCCCAAAAGTCTGTCTAAAAGCAAATGTTTGTAAATTTCGTTTTATTAAAATTTATGTTTTTTTAATTATCATTGTACTTTTAGAAAAGACTATCGGTTCTGTATGGAAATTTGTTTAATTTTATCATGTCCAAATTCAAAAATGTCGTTCAATTGATTAATTTTACTGTTGTTCATAAGAAATTAGGGTATATTGCCTAAAATATAAATTAAAATGAAAATCTTCACTTGAGGGGCCGGGCCGCGCTTTACTTAAGATGAGATGGTCCCTTGTTTTCAGAGTGTTCGTACTACTGTATTTAACACACCATTTTCTCTAGTTTTTGACAAATACCGTTAATTAATCGGCTAAAAATAATAATATTAGAAAAATTTACATGTGATCTCGTCCCAAAAATTTACGGCCTCGTTGCCTAAGCCGAAGCCGAAAATCAGTGAAAAATAGCTGAGAACAGCTAAGACAATTCACTTAATTAGACCGGTTCAAACAACAGTACGTGGCTAATCGTTCTCTACGGCCTCGTACTAAACCGTATGGTCTTGTTCTCAAGCCGTACGATCTCGTTAGCATAAGCTTTACTTTAGCCTTAGCGGAGAAAATCAGTGAATAGTACCCTGACCCCTCCCCCAAAGTTAAGCGCCTACCCTCCCAAGTGAAATTGAGATGGCAATTTCACCTCTATTCTTTTTCTGAGAGAATCATAGTTGATTTCAAAGAAGAATTCTGGAATGAAATGCAGTTAGAAAGATGAGTTTGGGTGATTAAAACTTCCTCAGCAAGTCGTGCAATCAACCAATATTTTTTGTAAGCCTAATGCGTCGATCATTAGTGTATTCTGAAGTTTACCGAACTTCCTCGTTGTGAGTTGAAAGCAACCGAATAACTTGAATACCAATCCCATCTAAGCCGATCGACAGAGAGATTTTTGACGAAATTGTGTGTTTTTTCTCTAAAAAATCATTTGATTGATAGCTAATCAAACTTTATGGCCAAAGTTGAGTAAAGACTGAGATCATGAACCGTTAGAATTTGACTATAACTAAAATAATCGATAGAGCTCATTCATTTTATCATTTTGTGATAAGAGATTTAGCTAAACCGGGAAAGATTCAGTTATTTGATTCGATATCAGTAGTTGTCCCAGATTCTGCGCTTTTGATCGTCCGTGGTATGAGAATATTCTCTCCCTCTGCTAGAGAATGTTCTGAAATTTCCCTTCTGGTAGCAGTCGTTATGAACATTTTATCATACTACTCTCCCCCTTCTTCAAGCATTCTCCCCCTTCCTCAAGCTTTCTCCCCCTTTTTCAAGCATTCTCCCCCTTCTTCAAGCATTCTCCCCCTTCTTCAAGCATTCTCCTCATTCTTCAAGCATTCTCCCCCTTTTCAAGCATTCTCCTCCTTCTTCAAGGAAGAATGTCGCTCACTTCCACGACTTTTTATCTTGAGTCTTCTATCTTCATCCACTAACAAAGCTACTGGTCTTCTACTTCTTCTCCGATTCAGAAGGCTCTTTGGTAATATGAGGTTGAAAAGCTGATCAGTCCTATTTGGACTCTTCAGCGCAACGCCACAGTTGCTTGTTCCTCTTTACAAGTTTACTCGAAACCCTCTCTGCTCACCATGTTAGTGATAACACTGAGCAAGTTATCCTTTGGAGAGGAAGATAATAAACAATTTTATTATCATCCTCTCAAATATTTATTATCACTCGCTAAGATGAGATTGTCGATGTAATGAAGTATTGGTTGCCAATTTCCTTCAGTCCACACACTATCATCATGGCACGCCCTGGCAAATTTTGTTTGCATCCCAGTTAAGTAAAAACATTTGTAGTTTCTCATTCAGTAACTTATAAAAAAGCCTGCATTATGAATCGATTGAAAAGTAGAGTAATTAACAATTATCGAAAGTTTTTCTTGAAACTTGTTGAAAATGGTTAAACTTAATGGACTAGAGTCCTTCTTTGGGAATCGTTTGTTCCCTTAATGGACTAGAGTCCTTCTTTGGTGCTGTTTTTTTTCGCTTAGCCTCGTGATTTGGTGGGCGTTTGTGTTACTGGGTATCACGAAATTTTGCACCATGACAACTGACACCCTAAAATTCACAATCGAAACATTTTCATGCAATTTTCATTGGAATTTGTCCTTAGGCTCAGGTAAAGATTAAGCTAATAAGGCCGTACGGCTTAGTACGAGACCGTGTACAACGACCAGTCACATGACTAAAGCTTTGAAGAATTTTTTTTTGGAGGTTGTCGCAATGCGAAATGTCGTGATGCGAAATGTCATGGAACCGTGTTACTGAGCTTGTGAAATTAACAGATCACGGTGAGCAACCTATGTCAACCGAGTTTAATAGCTCGATAATTGCCAAGAGATGAAAGGGAAGCCAAAGATTTCCGGAAAAGTGTCGGGAAACGGTCACAACTTGGTTTTTCAAATTAGCGTGTCGAGTTTAAAAAGGGTGTCGTGTATAATTTTTAACTCTCTCAAAAGATATTTTTTTCGGGGTTCAAGATTTTTCAAATTATCGTGAAATTAGTGAAGTTACTGTACAAAATTTTCTGCTAAATTTACCGATAGACTTTCAGCCAGGACCTTAGATAGACTTTCAGCCAGGACCTTAGATAGACTTTCAGCCAGGACCTTAGATAGACTTTCAGCCAGGACCTTAGATAGACTTTCAGCCAGGACCTTAGATAGACTTTCAGCCAGGACCTTAGATAGACTTTCAGCCAGGACCTTAGATAGACTTTCAGCCAGGACCTTAGATAGACTTTCAGCCAGGACCTTAGATAGACTTTCAGCCAGGACCTTAGATAGACTTTCAGCCAGGACCTTAGATAGACTTTCAGCCAGGACCTTAGATAGACTTTCAGCCAGGACCTTAGATAGACTTTCAGCCAGGACCTTAGATAGACTTTCAGCCAGGACCTTAGATAGACTTTCAGCCAGGACCTTAGATAGACTTTCAGCCAGGACCTTAGATAGACTTTCAGCCAGGACCTTAGATAGACTTTCAGCCAGGACCTTAGATAGACTTTCAGCCAGGACCTTAGATAGACTTTCAGCCAGGACCTTAGATAGACTTTCAGCCAGGACCTTAGATAGACTTTCAGCCAGGACCTTAGATAGACTTTCAGCCAGGACCTTAGATAGACTTTCAGCCAGGACCTTAGATAGACTTTCAGCCAGGACCTTAGATAGACTTTCAGCCAGGACCTTAGATAGACTTTCAGCCAGGACCTTAGATAGACTTTCAGCCAGGACCTTAGATAGACTTTCAGCCAGGACCTTAGATAGACTTTCAGCCAGGACCTTAGATAGACTTTCAGCCAGGACCTTAGATAGACTTTCAGCCAGGACCTTAGATAGACTTTCAGCCAGGACCTTAGATAGACTTTCAGCCAGGACCTTAGATAGACTTTCAGCCAGGACCTTAGATAGACTTTCAGCCAGGACCTTAGATAGACTTTCAGCCAGGACCTTAGATAGACTTTCAGCCAGGACCTTAGATAGACTTTCAGCCAGGACCTTAGATAGACTTTCAGCCAGGACCTTAGATAGACTTTCAGCCAGGACCTTAGATAGACTTTCCGCCAGGACCTTAGATAGACTTTCAGCCAGGACCTTAGATAGACTTTCAGCCAGGACCTTAGATAGACTTTCAGCCAGGACCTTAGATAGACTTTCAGCCAGGACCTTAGATAGACTTTCAGCCAGGACCTTAGATAGACTTTCAGCCAGGACCTTAGATAGACTTTCAGCCAGGACCTTAGATAGACTTTCAGCCAGGACCTTAGATAGACTTTCAGCCAGGACCTTAGATAGACTTTCAGCCAGGACCTTAGATAGACTTTCAGCCAGGACCTTAGATAGACTTTCAGCCAGGACCTTAGATAGACTTTCAGCCAGGACCTTAGATAGACTTTCAGCCAGGACCTTAGATAGACTTTCAGCCAGGACCTTAGATAGACTTTCAGCCAGGACCTTAGATAGACTTTCAGCCAGGACCTTAGATAGACTTTCAGCCAGGACCTTAGATAGACTTTCAGCCAGGACCTTAGATAGACTTTCAGCCAGGACCTTAGATAGACTTTCAGCCAGGACCTTAGATAGACTTTCAGCCAGGACCTTAGATAGACTTTCAGCCAGGACCTTAGAAAATTCACCAAAAATTTGGCGTTTGACGAAACTGAGAGGTACAGACGGCTCGCTTGTCAACAAAGATCCGTTTTATTTATTTATTTATTTTTTCGACATTTCACAATGCAAGGTTATGGTGAGTCACATTGTAAATAATACATACATAAGTGTGACGACAGGTATAGCAACTTTCTAAAAGCTACTGATTATTCTCCAGTTCACTTAACACATTCTCGTTACGGAGACGACTTATGAACTGCTTTTTAGGAGCCTTCATAGTTCGTTCAAGAATTGCGTCATGTCTGCGAAGATATGGGACTAGTTGGACTCCGAGGTCTCTCACTTGAGTGGATACTTCTAGAACATTGTTATTATTTAATGTAAAGGGAAAATAGAAGTAGCCCTAATACGGAACCCTGCGGCACGCCAGATGTCGCAGGTTCGGGAGCAGACATTCTCTTGCCCATTCGTAGAGAAAAATTACGACCATCAAGGAAGGATTCTAACCAAGACATCAAAGATGGAGACAAACCGAAACGCGCTAGCTTTGTCAACAATTTAGATATATTTATCGTGTCGAAAGCCTTAGTAAAGTCTAGATAAATCACATCGACTGAAAAGCCCCTACTGATATCTTGTGTCCAGTGATCTTCACAGACTAAAAGATTGGTAACAACATAGCACGGGAGCGAAAAGCATGTTGATTTTCGGGTAACAATTTGAATTTCGCTAAATGGTCATCGATAATCGCTCTTATCAAACGTTCTATGACTTTAGAAGCAGGGGAAAGAATGGATATTGGTCGGTACGAGGAAGGTAGGGCAGAGTCTTTCGCTGGCTTAGGGATAGCAGTAATCAGAGAATGTTTCCATACAGAAGGGGTCTTACCTAGCTATAAAGAGAAATTGTAAATGTGAGTGAGCGGAAGAGCGAGTGATTTGGCACACTTTTTAAGGACTATCTGAGGAATTCCATCCGCACCGATGCTACCAGTACGTTTGAGCTTGGAGAAAACCCGGTAAACATTGCATGGCAAGAACAAATGATCATCTGGTTGAGAATGATTGCTTCCCTCACTTCCCTCAGCAATATGGCGATAATATGGCGAATCATCGTATATGGGAAGAGGAAAGCCATCTTCTTTAGTGAAAGAAGATGTAAACTCAGAAGCTAATAAATTACATTTCGAGAGAGAGAGTCAACAACAGCACAACCACTAGCGGTTTTTAAACAACGTGGGGGAGCTGATCTAGGTTCAGTGAGGGAAGCAATATGGCGATACAGGTCAGCTGCTCTTTTCAACTTTTCCTCTCACAATGCTTATTACATTTCTTAATTTGTTTGAGAAGGTCTGAAATAGCTTTCATATAAAGAGTGCGAACGGAAGGCACTGTAATATTAAGAAAAAATGATTATCTGTATTTGATGATTCTATTTATATAAGAAGGATAAGAGGCAAATGGGGAACGAGGGAGTCGCCTCGGAACATGTAATTCAATCGCATCAATCACTATTTTACAGAAAAGATCATACAGATCACCAATATCATGAAAACAGTCAAAACTATTGTCCCATTCTATATTTGAAAAACATTCATTCAGTGTTTAATAATCAGCTCTAGCGAAATCCAGAACAACATCGCTTTCAGGAAGTGCAAAAGAAAATCGCAAGGTGAATTGAATTGCAGGATGTTCGTCTAATCATATCGTAAGGATTTTTGTTGTTGAATGGAAGCCTTTTTTTCAATGTTCAGTA
The DNA here is from genome assembly GCA_964056735.1 of Allodiplogaster pararmata. Taxonomy (NCBI): domain Eukaryota; kingdom Metazoa; phylum Nematoda; class Chromadorea; order Rhabditida; family Diplogasteridae; genus Allodiplogaster; species Allodiplogaster pararmata. Next base: position 42,396,934 of record OZ057403.1, read on the forward strand.
GAAAGTCGGAAAAGTTCGATAGAATGTTCAAACGTTGTTTGTTGAATATTGTTGAGGAAAGATTTTTTGAAGTAGATAATTTTATGTGCGGATATTTAGACATTTTACAAATGTGCGGATATTTAGTACGTTGTCTCTCAGGCTCAGTCAGTCGCTGTTTCGTAGTACGAAAGTGCTTTCAAGTCACGGTGTTCGGATGCTCAATTGGCTATGGGGGTTAAGATATATAAAAAAAAGTTCACGTTCTTGTTGAGTCTCCCAATAAAGTTCGGTTCACATACTACATAGCTGGTATCAAAACACATTTGTTGACTGAATTGATAAGGACTAAGTAAACGAGTACACTTTTTATCGTTATTTCAAAGTTGATATAGGAATAAAAAACCGAGAAAGGGTATGTTAAACTCTCTCAAAATAAATTTTTTAGGGTTCAAGATTTTCTTTCCCATCAATCGGTTAATCGGCGTCAAAGTTTTTTTCAATTCACGACAACAGGATTCGAGCCTCTTTTCTTCTATTGCTTTGAATTTTTATGAAGACACAGTTAAAAGAAGTTCACAATCTAATGTACTCGCTTCTTGACAATGAATATTTTACAATTTTTTTGTTAATGACTATTTGACCATGAAAAAGCCGTCTAAAGCGAACTAATATCTACTGAAGAATCGACGTTGAACTACTCATCAACTCCTTTTCCATTTCTGCATTAATCTGCTTTCCATGTCATCGAATGACTTCTCTCGAATAATCCTTTATTGAGTAAATTTAATTCATTTGAATACAATTGTAAAACTCTGATTAAATTGAAGTTGTGTTGTGTATTCTTACAGCTCCGACATTCACGAAGCAGGTCCCTAACTTGATGTTCACATCATTTTTAATTGCAGTGAAACATGGGGCCCCGGTTGCAACGGTCATAAGCAGATTAGAGCTCTCTTCTAAGTATGATATAGTAGTGCAGGGACGAGATTGCGGAAGGGTCAGAGTCTGTAGCTGTCATCGAGAGAGTGTGCTGCTCTGACAGAAATCAGAGAAAAGTATACATTAGAGTAGAGGTGTCAATAGAATGCCGATATAGAGAGATCATAGAAAGTAAATGGGGAACCAGTTCGGTGCCAGGAAAGCACTCAAGTGGCACCTGTATTTATTTCTCAATCATCTTTCATTGATTTCGAATCAAAAAAGTTCTGACACATCATTTCCATGAGATCAAGTTTTGAGATTATGAGATTCAAACACAGACAACGAGCGTATGAAAAATGAAGAGAGAGAACAAAAAAGAGAGAGAAAGAGCAGGAGGAAAAGAAAGACACAGAAAGAGAAAGAGAGAGAGAGAGATGCAGAAAAAAAAGAGTGTGAAAAACGGGAGAAAATGAAAAATTTTTTAATGTGACACGTAAAATCAGAAACTACGTCGTATAGCAACTTGAACTCACCAAAAATTTGATTTGAAAAACATGAAATACATATTAATACATAACAAATTTTCGTCTAAGTCATAGTCAGCATGACAATGAAAAAGACCAGTACGGGTAGAACAAAGACCCCAAGGAGAATAGCATATGCAATGGGTCTTTTGTGTCGTGCCCAGCAGCTGGAGAAACCTAAAATGGGACTTTTTTTATTATATAAATGATGCGGATTACCGAGGCTAACATGTTGTTTCATCGATAAAAAAACTTTAAAATAAAGACCAAAAAGGAAATGCTGATTGAAGTATGTTATAGTTTGAGGGCTTTTTAAATCTGAAGAAAATTTTCTGAATAAGAAAATGAAACAAAGCGTCAAAAGGACTATTAGAGTAAATAGTTTAGGCAATGCCAAATTCGCAGAGAAGGAAATGTTAGGGGACTAACACAGAAAAAGGAAATGTTAGGGGCCTAACACAGAACAAGGAAATGTTAGGGGCCTAACACAAAAAAAGGAAATGTTAGGGGCCTAACACAGAACAAGGAAATGTTAGGGGCCTAACACAGAAAAAGGAAATGTTAGGGGCCTAACACAGAAAAAGGAAATGTTAGGGGCCTAACACAGAAAAAAACGTGCATCTTGTGTTACTGCCGTTTATGAGAGACTGAAATGACGCAAAATTACCGTTAAGACCTTTTTATTCTGAGTAATGTTCTTACCGTTGAGCATGAAGTGTCTCGATGTTTGTGTCTGTGGTTGTCTTGAGCGGAAGAAGGACATTCTTCTCGGAGGGAGCGTATAATTTACGAAAGCAGTAGGATACTCATGAGCCTCCTCGTAGGGCGGGGGTGCTTGAGGGGGGCTGCGAGCGACTCCGATACTTGCGCCTAAAAAACAAGGGAAAAAATTCATAGCGTTAAAATAGAAGTCTATCTTACTTCTGCTGTTTTTTGAATCTATCTTTCGCTCATGTAGAAAACAACTTGAATTCAAAATATGACAATTACAATGGGAAGCTTTATTTAATCAATGTTCGTAAAGGTAATGAATGATTCCAAATAAATGCTCACCAGCCAAAGATCGATCGTACAAGGGAGCAGCTACAGGAGCCGTCGTGATGATGTATACTGGCTGGTTCGTCGGGACGTTTGTTGGAGCATATTCGTGCCGGGCCATAGCTTGGTTGAGTTATATACCAGTAAGTAATACAGACATTTCTTGAATCTTTCTGGTTGGCTAGAAAAATCTTTGTTTGTTGTCAAGCCTGAGACACATAGTCCGATAGTTGGGTTAACAACCATATCACCGGAGCATTGTATACTATATGTATGTACCCAGGAAAGTGCTATATAGAAATAATTTGAAAAGATCTTGTCGAATATAAACAACTGTTTGGTTGCGAAAGCATTACATGTAGCGTAAGTAATGTAAGACAGAGAGTGTGTGAGAGAAATATTGCACACCAGAACAATATCCTAGGTATCGAAACTGCTCAAAGAAAATCTTGAAAAACTTTACACGAAAATTGTGAACGACTCTTTACAATAACAGTCAAGGTGCCTGACTTCTATCAAAACTTAAGAGAGCCTGCAGAATTGTGCACTATATTGAACAAGAATGCATTATGATGACTAACTGCATAAAAGACCAGTAAATGTTGTCACATATTTTCTGCAAGTGTTTGTTTTGTATGGAGCGAGTTGTCTCTTGAACCCTGGCAAACCCTCTCAAGTTATTATCAAGCTCGAAAAAAACTGTTTTTTAGACAAACATATAACTTCCCTGCATTTTTCGCTGTTTTAAGTCAAGACCTAAAAAAGAAACTAAGCCTTGTTAACTTAAGACTGTAAAAAGTTCAAAAGGTAATATGGAGAAAAACTAGGGAGAACTTTAAAAATAACAAAAAAATTAGGAAACCGAGGAAGTGCTTTCATAAAATCTTTGAATCTCTCTATCTTCGCCTCTAATACCTTTTCGCTTATAGTTTTCTGACTCCTTCTTCCGTCCAACCCTCTTATCCACTAATTTCCCTTTTGCCTGTAAACAGATTGAAGCGATAAGAAAAATTGTAATTCGATAAGAAAAAATTGAAAATTTAAGTTCTGAACTTGCTGAGAAACAATTTCTACACTAAAAATCGTGTTCACGAAAGACTTCTGAAATATGCGAGCGTTTTGAATCTTCAGCAGAAGCGGATTTCAAGCCAGAAAGTAGAGTAGCACAATTAGAATACTTAATTCACTAGAAACAAACGTTAAAAAATTTTGCGACGCGGTTTTAAACTTTTAAAATTTACTTTGAAAGCTAACTCGATTTTCTCCGAAGATGGTTCATTTTGAGTGTTTCACTATCAAAGACATTATCAACTTCTCATTATTAAGAACAAGCTGTTGTATAAGTTCTGTCTGTTTTGGTATAATTAAGTTGGTATAATTAAGTTGGTATAATTAAGTTGGTATAATTAAGTTGGTATAATTAAACGTTCGATGTCAATGTTTGAACTAGATCTATAGAAATTACCGTTTCTTGTCGCCTAAATGCATACCCATACATGATATAATTTATCGAAGGAAGAAAAATTCATTCTTCTGCTTCCCTTACCCCCGGAACGGCTGCTCTGTAACAGTAGTAAATCAACCATCATCATTCTTCAATTGTCTCTTTTTCCTGAACGGCCGCTTTGGAACGGCGGTCAGTAGCCCTTATCCTTTCTTCTCATCTTCCCTTACCGCTTCCAGGCTCTTCAACCCGTAGCTCATCAAACTTCTGCTAAACTAAATCTTCCCTAATATCCATCAAGCTCTAAATTGCGTGATATTAAAAACTTGAAACATAAATGAAGCTCTTGATCAGAAAACATTTATCGCACTTTTTTGATGGCGTGCTGATTCAATTCACACACAAAAATCGTTTTAATAGTCATACTTACGAAAGCATGAAAATGGAACTATATACTTCAAAAGTATTCCAAATCGTTCCGCACACAAGTGTTACTATTCATACTTTGAAAGTATGAATAGTAATTAATGAAAGTAAGCTAGGGATAATTTGAAAGTATGCTGTCTAAACAATGAAAGTATGCTAAATATACTCAATTTTTAATATTTATTTATTTATTTTTCTTTATTTTATTTTATATTTTAAATATTTTTTATATTTATAAAATTATTTTTGTTTGTTTGTACTTTCGCGAAGGGCTTTTTTTACCGAAAGGCGTTTCCGAAAGGCCTTTTTCAAGAGCGCTTCACAATCAAAAATTTTCTCGATAAATTTTTTTCCAGAATGGCTCGGTTAAATGATTCACACGATAAGATTTGTATGGGTGCTTTTCCCTTATGGAGTAATCGAGATAATAAGTGTATGTAGAGCAACCTAAGTCAACCGGGTTTGCAGATTGGATAAGTGTCAAGAAAATAAGGAGAGCCACCAAGGCATACTTTTCACAGTAGTATGCCCTTTCTAGCATACTTTCATACTTACGCGCAGGAATGCTTTCAAACTGTTACTATTCATAAATCACATGTATGCCTTTTTAGCATACTTTCCCAAACTCATCTTTTTTTTCTGTGTGCACTTCCTAATGGAGAGATGGAGAAAGATCCACTTACTCTTCAGGTCAACGATATTCAGAATACAGCATGGTCTGGGTGGTGAGGGTCGTGGTGAGTTTGTGCGGAGAAATTGATTTGAAAATATAATTGAACCTAAAATGTACGAGACCATATATGAGACCATTTATTTAACGAAATATGAGGCTATTCTCGCATTTCTTCAAATCTACCGCGAGTTTTTAAAAAGATTTATCGAAATTTTTCCTATTTCTCATGTTCATAATCTCAATTGAAGTGTATTTCCTTACAGCCAGGCATCTTGAAACGTGTGGATTTACATAAATACATGTTTTGACCATAAATACATGTAGAATGAGGCAGCACAAGGCGGAGCTTGTGCGAATTTCGAGTAAAACGAGCTATTGGTTGGACTTTGAACAAATGTGAATAGTTGACTTCATAGTTGCCTCTGAGCACACTTATTAAGCAAAAATCAGTTCCGTAATAGAACGACTGTCGTCAGAGAGTCTTAGATTTTCGAGTCGATCACTCTAAGAGATCCTGGGCCTACCAAATCTATGTAGCGATAAAATTTTTTTATTATTGACCTCTTTATTTTTTCTATGAGTTTGTAGAGGCTTTTTTATCGGTAGGGTTCCATATGCCGATGAGTTGTATACGTCCATCAGAATTCGTTAATAGCCAATGGAAGATATTAATTAAAGTTCACTGTCTCGAATCTTTTCAAGAAGTGGCAGTAGATAGCTCTCGGGCTTGCGGTCCTTTCGCTCTTCTCTCGTTTCTCGATGAGCTCTGCAATCTTTCGGTAAACACTTCCTTTCCATGTTCGCGTTCCCATAAAATTTGACTTTCTTGTTCTTCGCTTACTTTCTTGAAACTTTCGGTATTGAAACCTTTCAGTCTGACGTCTTGCGCACTCTGCAGGTCTTCTCTGAGCCGTTCCATGGCCCCTTTCATTTCTCCCATGATGAGGCCGACGAGATCGGTTTGATCTCCCTCCTTCACTTTTTCTCGCAAGTCCTGCAGTGTTGCGATCATCTCTTTTTCCATTTTTTCAGCAATTTTATTTTTTTCAGAAACAATCACTCGAGCTTTTTGGACAATTTCTCTCGATCCTTCTAACATTTGTTTTTTTGAAAATCGACAATTGTTGATTTCAAGCTCTTGAGTTTTCAAAATTTCTTCCATCTCCTGTATAAGTCTGACCTGATGGTGCTCCTGTCCTCTTTCGTCCAGCTCCATTTCTTTCATTTCTTCCTCGATGCTCATTTGCTTTTCAGAAACTGCAACAATTTGTTAGATTGTACAATTTACTGAGTAAGCACCGGTTCGGCCCCCATGTAATGTAGTTCGCGATTAGTTCACGCTGTAACTTGGAATGCCGAACACAAACAGAGTTTTAAGATGCCGATATTTATTGCTCTCTCAATATATATCCAGACACAAATTCAGATTTTTATCGTTCACTTTAATACCACCAAATCCGCGCCAAACACAACCGAGACGATCAAGTCCCCTCGGCTGCCCTTGGTCTTCACTCCACCTTCCAACTCCACGTCAAACACAACCAAGACAAACTTGACGAATATCAAGTCCCCCTTGGCTTCACTTCAATTCCACACAAAAAATCTCCACACACAATTCACAAACAAATCCAAACAACTTGCTCTCAGAGCATCACAAACTCAACTAACTAAGAACTCAATTACCCTTCCCAAACGAAATCCTCTCGCGCGGCCGCAACGCTCCGCTCTCGTGTCTGGTAGAGAAGTTGCCCCGTTTGAACAACGTGAGCAAAATTACAGTACATAAAATTATCAGCCTCACTAAAAATTATTCTATCATAATATCTTACTAACTATTTACCAATAATTATTTAACAATCTGAATGTTCTATGTTTAATATCACAAATATTAACATTCAATACTAACAATCATAATTAACAGATAATTAACGTCCGACCGTGACATCTGTATTTACTTTCAAAGTAAAGATTCTGTCTCGTTATCATAACATACATATTTTATATGTAACGAACAGTTATGCAAATCATGTTCAATATGTATGGATGCCTCTAGCGCGAACGCATTTGTTGAGACGACGCTCGTATCCATCTGCCAAAACGCAGGTAGAAGTTCTCGAGTTCGTCCCATGCCTTGAGAAGGGCAGGACGCATAGAATCGAGGGTGAGGTACAGAATAGCTCCAAGCCAGACGCTGAAGTCTAGCGGGTTTAGGTCGGGGTAATTTGTTGGCCATTCAGCAGTACCGAACCGTTCTTGTGCAATACTGGACTCATGGGCAGGTGCTGAGTCCTATTGGAAGGTCCAATTAGTTCCAATGATGGTGTGTCCTATCCCAGGTCCCACCACGTCTTCAAGAGTCTTCTTTACTTAAAAGCTGGAATCTATCTTATAGCTGGTAGCGACAAAAACTAACAATGAATTGCCTGTTGCGCAAACATCTCTCCAAATCTTGAGTTACTTGGTATGGCTGCTTCTCCCGACCGTAATTCCATACTCAGCAGCTTCATTAAGACTGTAGGAATCTTGTTTAGAATTCATCAACATCTTGGCGGTTAAAATTTTTCATCCAGCATAAGCGGCCCGCGCACATCGTTGCAAAACATCTTCATACATTATTCACAACTTTCGAAAAACTTAGGAAGTGAAAATTTTCGCACTGCGTTAAACAAAAATTATAACAATTGATTAATGACTATAACAAAAACATTACTAATAAAATTTCATTATATAGTCAGTACTGAGTTAGCATTTGGAAGATCATTAGCCGACTGTCTCTTTCAGGGATCAGCGGTTTATTCCCTGGCCTACGTCCCAATATGTAGTCCAAAAATTGACGCAATTGATGTTGTATAATAAAATTGTACACCTGAACCATTATTTATGTCAATTAGCCGTTCATTAAATAGGAATACTAACGTTGACTCCGTAAAACGGATAAAACTGCATGTTAATGTCATTACCGGTCAGCCTTGGATTTCTCTCGGAGATGCGCATAATGACTCGATCGATGGCAGAAGATGTTTTTGTGGTCTCACATCAGTTTTTGTCCGGTTCTTTAGGGTAATGGAAGCGAAAACAGTCGATTCGCTCGCCTTGAACTTAAAAGCAAATTCATGTAATTTTAATAGTCATGATGAATAAATGAATAGGGCCAAAGCGAACGAAAGGTCGCCCTGCTATGAGATGGAGGGACGACTTTGTCAAAGCCGTTGGTCCCCAATTCCTAAGGAAGGCAGAGAACGCTGAGGAGTGGAGTCGTCTCATGTCGCTACAGATCCCATAATCGATGATGTTATATCCCCGATGTGGCTTGTTGATCTTGATAAAGCGTTTAAATTGAAAAAAATTGAAATGATGAATAGTCGTGAAGAGTCATTAATAGTGAATAGTCACTGGCACTCTCTCAGGTACTGACAGAATTTCCGATTCTTCTGATCTACCTATTCCACAGACAAAAAATCAGCCTAAAGCGATGGGATAGAACTAAGAAAATTAACTCTGACAAAATAGACGCAACCGTGCACATCAATGTTTTCCCTACTCCTACTATATAATTGATTTGTGGATCAAAAGTTCTCACAAAGCTTCAGATACCCGTACAAAAATTTTGAAGAAAGATTTCATATAACAAAGGTTTTTCGGTTCCATATTTTAATGCACACACTTTAAAAAAGAAAAACGGCACTGTATATGTTAATATATATGTATGTATATATATTTCTTGTGGTCTGTCAAAAAGTGAAGTTGATCCGAATTTTAGCATGTTTAAGCTATTAAATAAGCTCGCATCGCTCATAAAGCCCCTTCTGCCTATCGAACGTTTTATTTAATAAATGAAATATGTTTGTTAACACCCACTCATAATTTTGTGCCAATTCATTTCAGTAAAGTTGTTTAATACAAAGTTTGCAAGAAAAAATGTGACGATTTTCTTTGATATAAAAAAACGTGAAAAGCACAGAGTAGTTAACAACAAAGAAACTTTCAAAATATATCCTAAAACATAGTTTTCATGAAAGCAGGCCTCTTCCACTAATCAGTTTAATTTCTCAGAGAGTCGAATTGTGCTATTCATATGCTTACAACTACTAAAAAACACTCAAGTTGAGTTAAGTAAACTTTTTTCATAGAGGAAGAGAACCAAGCTTTTCTTGGTATTAAGTGAACTCAACGATACGTATGGGGAGGGGATTTGATCGCACTTTCAAATTATAACTTTCGAATGGGAACTATATGAGTGTATTTTCCGATTAATATTTCGGTTCCAACACCGAAACTTGATTAGATAATTAGAAGATGAATCTTCGTCAACAATGATAATAAAAATAACATGTTTGTTTCATAATGAGGCTTTCAGAAAAGAAATAATCAAAAAAACAGAACAAATATATTCAAGATGAGGCGCCAGACCAAATACGAAAACATATTTATTTTATCAGATTCTGAATAAACAGTTTTAAAAGTTTGTTCCAAATTACTCAGAATGCCATCGCTCACTTTTTAACTTTTTAAATACCCAAATTATCGCGATTATTCAACGATTACAGTTCAGATAAAACTAATTACTACTGTTTTCAAGAGGGAGAGTGAAGAATTGCCAATAGGGAAGAAAACCACTGTCTAATTCAATTAACGCCATTGAAAAAAAAGCCGGTAAAGTCATTCATCTATTCATTCTTTGAACAAATGTCATTCAAGGTTTTTTCCTCGGCCCTGATCCTCGTATTCAATTTTTTTTTATAGAGCTTAACAACACAGATTCGAAGTTCGGTACAAAATAATACCTAGGTTGTGAAAAAAAAACAAAATAAACATTCTGTAATCAAACTTTTGCTTACAACTATATATTGAACCGATATATAACGTAGCTATAAAAAAACCAAAAACTTTATAATTTCTGTTTATTTTTCCATAATTTCAGGAATACATGGTAATTTCTATTTCGTTACTGTAGTTGACCGATAAGCAGCACTACATGCACAATTTTTTAAAGAATAAAGAATATTATCGAATTTCTTGAAGGTTTTCACGGATTCTACGGCGCCTAATCACTTTTTCCTTGGCCTTCTTCATTATACACATTCTACACATTTACTTTCATGGAAAAACTCAACGTTCGATGGAATTATAATGTGAATAAGTCGTAGCCAGTCCCAATATAGGAATCACAGAGCATTCTCAGCAACACTTTTTATTAGGCATTCTACTTAGGCGATGTACTTGATAGCTACGAAGGTGAGGAAGATCACGAGAGCGATCAGGATGACGTAGCCAACGAAGTTGAAGGACTGCTGGTGAATGTGTGTTTGCGGGCGAGGTGGTGGGTAGATGTCCACTGCAACACTCACATACTAGGTATACTTTAACACAAAATAGTTATACCATAATTCATTCTATGCGCACTGTATTGCCACAAACACGTACAAACACGTAACACTGGTTCACACAACACATGTAATTTAATTTACTCAAGGCGTAAGTGTATCGCACTACAGATTTACTGTTTGGCCGTGCGTTTCGGAAAAAGTCTATGAAGATCTGAAGAAATAGAATTGAACTTTTTTCGACAGGAAGGTTGGGAATCTCTCGCTTTTCTTTTTTTCTTATTCAAGATCCAAAAATTCAGCCTCTCACAGGACGAATTACCCGATGAATGTATGAATTGTTAGTCGACTAAGAAAAGCATCGCATGTTAAATCAAGGGCTAAGTTTGATTTTGGTTTTTGCAGTGTGAAAATCTAGCACTAGTTTCCGCAAGAATTTTGCGCTATTTTGTTGTCACTATTAACATGAGACAACTCACATGGAACGGCTTCATGGATGGAAATGTGTCCACAGTTTGAGCAGGTCCTCTGACGACTCGAGGCCGACTTCTTATCTGGATTTTGTACAATACTTTTGGTGCCAAAAGTTGAGAGGGGAAAACCTCAGAATTATCACAGGTTTTTACTTCTTAAATAGTTGTTTTTTTTAATATGAGAATGAATGCTTTGAAAAGAGTTTTCACATCCGAAAACTAGCAAGACTCTCCCATGATAAAAAATGAGGTTTAAGCGAGATATGGTAGAATCAAGAAGAGAAATCGGTTCGGAATTTTTTTTTAATGAACAGAGCGGGATATTGAAGCCGTTCTATGGAAAAATTAAAATTTATACATAAAAACATTACAATATTAAAATAGCTTGAAAACATAAAATGAATTTATTAGAATGTATGAAGTATAGAACCTGGAAATGATCTTCCGAGCTCCATATATAACCCTAATCTTGAGACAATATCTTAGTTTCCAGACTAAATTCCAATCCCATATTATGAAAAGAGGAAAAAATGGTAACTTATCTTCTATGACTCCTCTCTTATCCTCACAAACCATTATATCTACCATGACCGCTCTTCTTCAGCTTACGTGAAATGCTCGTCTTGTGAACGGCGCCTGGAGGCGCGGGCTTTGGAGCGGTCGGCTGCTCCACGGGGTACTCGGGGGTCTCCATCGGAGGGTGGTAAGGCTCTTTCTCGACGTCCATTGCGTCCGTTTCCACCGGTGCGTACTCCTTCGATGTCATACTGTAGAGTACGAGAGATCTACCTGGAATAAGAAAGAGCACAAATTAAAAAAAAGAAACACCATCTCTAGTGAGACACAATAATAATTTCGAAAACACGGTATGAGACTTGAAAAGTAGGTAATTGATTGAAAGCAAATATCGCAAAAATACATTGTTTATAGTTTTAGATCGAAACTAAGAAAAAGTTTGAAAGAAAAAGTCAATTGCATATTCATAATTCTGAGTGTTAAAAATAAGCAGCACCAAATTCACAAAAACATCCACAAGCCCGAAACGAAACAAAGAAGATGAGTCCGATATCTAAAAACCGAATCAGTTCGAGTACAAGTAGTCCTCAGAACAGTTTGCTTAAAATAGCTCTTCTTTTTCACATGGAAAGTCGAAAGCTTTACATCTCTGAAAGTAATCAATTTCCAAAAATGGTCTAATTGGAAAATTCATGTTTGCTGGGAAGCTCTCAACGTGTTTCCTTCCCATTCTTATTTTATTTTCCTTGGAATTTTTTACTTTGAAAAGAAATGAACTGTGCGCTTTGGAAGCGTTCGTTTGAAGGCTAATTGACGAGGAAAACTGTCCCATTTCCAATATTCCCTTTCTTCGCATTAACAGAAATTTCACGGAAAAGTTTATCAACAGAAAGTTTATCCAAAACACAAAAACTAATAAGTGAAACAAATAATGATTATATCACTCGAATTCACCGAATTCAAAACTCTTCTTTGGCACAACCTCAGGCACCACTCGCTGGACTTCCTTCTTTGCTTCCTCTTCGCGCACTCCACCCTCCTCCACGGTTTTCCACGCCTCCGCCTCTGTCTCGTCCATCTCCTCAGCCTTGTCCACTTTTCCATCTCGATGCTTCAGAAGATAAATGTTTTTTATTCCCTGTATCTGCTTGTGTGTGAGCAATGTTCTCGGTGAGAACCGCATCTTTCCTCCGCTTTGGTCACCTCTTCTTTTAAACTATCTTTTGCATCCGCTCGCACTCCTTTTGCCCTGCACTTTGTTACGGTCTCATTCACGAATAACTTCGCCTCAGGATTAATTGACACTTCTGTGCCCATCCGTGTTTGAGAAGAGTGGGATTTTTACTATTGATCACTTCCATAACCTCATTTGTTGCGATGCGACTCTGAAGAGATCCGACAGTCTCAACGCGAGCTGTGAAGAGTTCAAGTCTGTGATGGTTTACTTTTAATAAATAAATAAATAAACCATCACAGACGTCGCGTCTGAGATGGTTTATTTTCCCGGAGCGAAAGTGTGGTTTCCTCTCATGATGTGAGCCCTTCAGGTTCGTAAATGAACGATACACTTTGGAACATACGTTAAAAGTGCACCTCCAAACGCCGTCTTCCGCATCGATTCCTCTTTTCTCATCGAGCTTGACGACGTTGGTTCTCTGGGCATGTTAGCAGACGGAGAGTATCAATAAGACGGTTAAATCTGATGTTCAGCCAGGAACAGAATCTCGAGTTTCGATGCGGTTGGCTGAAGACTGGGAAGCGGATGCACTTTTCCAGTGCCGTTGCCGTCGTGCTAGCGCGTACGGAGAGAGGAACCATCGAAATCAAAAAAGGAGTACTGAGCGATGCCCGCGATTCTCATATTTGATTTTGGGTTGTCATGGAGATCCTAAAAGTAGGTAGATGTGTCGGAGAACCGTGAGTGCGGAAGTGCGAGCGGTTGGCCTCTCCAAGTTGGGCTGCCGTTTCCGCCTCGAGGCCAGCGTCATTCCGTTGACCTATGTACTAGGAACTACTAACATTCAATGTTCTCTCAATTCTTCGTCCACAATGGATTGAAACAAGCTTTAGAAAAAAAAGTTTTAAAAAAACAAGGAATAAAACAAGTTTTAGAATTTTTTTGTTGAAGATTTTTTTCTCAAAAAAAAATTGGAGAAAAGTAAGCAAAATTTTAAAGGTAGACGAAATTCTAAAAAAGAAGGTAGCGATAAATGTTCTCTTTACTCTGGTCTTGCAATTTCTATCAATCTCGTTTTCTATTGCACAGTACTCACCTGCCCGCTCATCCTTTGCTGTCGCACGCTTTTGAGAATCGACAGAAAGCGGGATTTTCACGACTTCAAAAATTCCACGATTTTACAGCAGAATTTTCCCCATTTAAAAAATCGTTTTTAAAAAAAAAATGAAATACACGATTGTAATCCCCGTGATCGATCGACTACACCTTTCTTCAAAGTTTTGGACAATTCTGACACGTTTAAATTCTTTTGAACGAAGTGTTTAGCGCGAGATCGGGTCTACCGCGTTCTGCGTAAAATACCAATGACTTTTCAGAAATGAAGAGACAAATAGCCGAGCTTTCTGAAGAAAAGATGTTATACGCATTGGAAGTGTAAACTCAAACCAATATCGTATTGGTAATATCTAAAATGATGCAAATGAACTCATACTTTAATGTGCATAGATTGAGAGTTTCAATGTATATTGTATACTTCAATGTCATTCATTATGACATTCACGCCCTCAGCGTTATTTGTTGATAATCACGTGACAAGAGAGCAAAGCGGTGTTAAATAAACGACGATGTCATCTCATTAAATTGCATCCTCCTCACGAATATAAGAAAGCATTAACATTTTGAATATCAATATCGAAGCAGAGAGAGAGAGAGAGTGAAAGACAAAAAATTGAAGAATGTAAAAATTTAAGGGAGAAGGAAGAAATTAGAGAGAATGGCGAAAGAAATGAAGAGTAAGAGAGAGAGAGAGAGAGAGAGAGAGAGAGAGAGAGAGAGAGAGAGAGAGAGAGAGAGAGAGAGAGAGAGAGAGAGAGAGAGAGAGCGTAGAAGAGCGTGAGATGAAGTGAACAATAAATAATGTAGAGGAGACAGAAGGAAAAAAACGAGAAAAAAAGAATTAGGTATAACGATTGGTTGTAATGTGAGCTAAAAACTTCATATAGAGATTATTTGCGAAAAATCATCTTCTTTAGCTAATATGATCCTCAGAGCATTCAAATCTATGTCTCATTCTCTCCTCATGCAGTCATTCAATGTTTATGTTCGTCCGATACTCGATTATGGTACAGAAAATTGGTCACCTGTCTCCAAACAACTAGTAAATGATATTGAATATGTGCAGCATAATTAAACTAGAAGAGTTTTCTATAGATGTGGCCTCTGCAATGCTTCCTACTACGAAAGATTAAAGTGTTTTGGTACTGAATCACTTGAACTCCGTCGCAGTATAAGAGATATATGTTTCCTCCATAAGAGACTTCATTCAAACTTACCCATAGACTCTTCTCATTTGTATACACTTAATCCACACCAGCACAATAGACGGCATGGTTTTAAATTAAACATTAGACTCCACGTTCTCTATCCTGCTAGATTGTCTGCTTTTGTTTCAAGATCAATTTCTATATGAGATTGTCTTCCTAGTGAAGTCAAGTCATTGCAAAGCTCTGCTACATTTTAAGAAAAAATTGAACACATCTATACTTCTTCGTTTTTACCTAAAACTTTTTAACTTGAACTTCTTACCTTAAACTCCTTGGTTCATCTGTAGCCTTCTAACAATATAACATTTGTTTTTATCTTTTTGTAACTAGATTATTTCCAGCATAAGTGTTTAGACGATGTTCCTTTTCTGTCGGTTTATATATCATAGTCCGTGCTCTGATTTGTCTCATTAACTACGTGATATTGTTTATAATGTTGCGTGTAACAATAAATGAAATGAAATGACATGTTTCATGTCTTCTTTCATTAAAAAATTTTTTCGCTTGAAAAAATCATTTACATCTTACAAACAAAAAAAATTCCCTCGTGTTTCTTCTTGATAACAGAAGGCAATTGAATGCATGTCGTTAACAAAGAATAGAGGCTTTGAACTAACATTACTTAAAGAGTATTACTAAGTAAATCCACATAAATCCACTATCTCAGCGCAAATACTTGAAGTGAATATTCCCCACCAATGCCTGCCGATGTTTTCACTCTTTGTAGAAAAAGCTTCAAAATATAAGTGGAACAGAGTTCGGAAAGTACAATCCCAAATTTTGAAATCCTGCTGAAAAGGTGGAAAATAGTCGCTCTTTCGCCGGACAGCTCCAACGACTGAGTCTTCTCGGGCTTTCTTTTTCCTTTCCTCACATCTCTCTAATGTAATGAATCGGTGCCAGAAATATATAAAACAAAATATATAATATAAAAAACGCTTGAATTTTTTAGTTGCGTTATATGTAAGAAGTTTGAGATACATTTGGTAATTCAAAATTTTTAGAATTTTCACCTTGTTCTATGTGATTCAAAAAAAATTTTGCCATACTTTTTCTGTAGGGAGGGTAATCAACTTTCAAGAAAAAAACACCATTTTGTGTTTGATTCGATAGTACAAATTATTAACGAGTAACAAATGGGAGTGAGTGGGGGGGGGGGCGGGGGTTGATACGAGTCGCCATTTCACCTCTTCAAACACCTCTTCAAACCAGTACAAAGTCTCAAGCTAACGGTTTTTGTGAATCAGAAACTTATCGTTTAATAAGAGAGCAGGAATTGTACGACTTCGATTTGATTGATCAGAAAGAGGAAAACCCCGAATTTTAGCAGAAAAAGCACGCCTTGAAGCCGTCTGCTTCGGATTATGTATTCTACATTTCATATATTCTGTTGACGTACACCTGGAACCATCATGAAAAGACGTGCTCATCTGAGAATTCCAGTAAAAGTTAGCTCAAGAAATTTTTTTCAATAGGTTTTTAAAGCAACATTTGAGTCAATGAAGGAAGCTTCAATGTTGAAAGAAACTTTGTCATGGGAAGCTAAAAAGAAATTCTATTCTACTATTCCATTCTATGCCATTTAGTCCCTGCAACCGCGAGTGACTGCAATCGTGAGAGAACGCAGTGCTTATTCGTAAATGAGATTGAGACCAGAGACAGGAAAAAAGGACTTCATATAGAAAATTGAACATAAAAAGCAGAGAATAGATCGGAAAAAGTTGAGAGAGTGCGACAGAGAAAGATAAAGTTAAACAAACAGAAAGAAAAGTGTGTTAGAGAAAAAATTAAAGAAATAATCAAAAAAAGAAAAATTTGAGAAGAAGTAAAAGAAAGATGAAAGAAAATATGCATATGAAATTTTTTTTAATTAAAAAGAAAGTAAAAGGTAGAAATTGAAGGTTTGAAAAAATGAATCAAAACGATTTCGAAAAACACTGTCAAGTAAGAAAAGTACCATGGATAGGCAACAAATTTAACAACGTATAAAAGAGAGAGACAAAAAAGATGATCGAAAAAGAAGAAAGAGATGAAATCGTCTCTTGCATAACATTTCAAAAAGGTAACATTCGAAAAAGCAAGCAGTTGAATAGTTTATTTTCTGAATGATATGATGGTTTTAGACGCATTCATCAAAACATTTAGGCTCTCTTTTTTATATCGATATTCATATCTTTATTTACATTGAATGACTTGTTCAGACTCATCACTAACAAGGTTGACCCACGGGTTGACCCACGTGAAACTCACGCCAAGGTATACGATAGTTATATTCCTCAACTTCGATTTTTTTGCCATTTTTCCCTATTTTTTTGAGAAAAAAAAATTGGCAGCAAAAGCGTTTTGGAGTTGATTCTAGTAAAGTAATAAAAGCCATAGTCTTGTTTACTGCATACAAAAAAATCAGCGTGGGTAATACTTCGGGTCCGTGACAAATAAAAAGTGAGCGTGATGATGATTTTGGTGAAATTAAAAAAACTCTTTTTTGGCTTCACATTATATACATAATAGTCCGGGCGTGGCATAATGATAGTGTGTTCGACTATTGTGCGAAGAGTCCCGAGTTCGACTCCCATCCCGGACAGATCCACCCAAACCAAGGGGGTTAATAAATGTTGGTAGTGCTCATGCACGAATCTGACTCTCCCCACTGCTGCTATTCACACTAGCAGTGATCTAGTGGGCAGCCACTGGTTTTACCAGGATAGGTCTGACCTACATCTCAGGGGAGCGCGTACCCTGCCGCGAGGCGGGAACAAGCGCGAGGAAGATTATTATTATTATATACATAATAGATTGGGTAAATTTCACTTTAGCCCCCAGCACTTTTAGTCTCCCCAGTGATACGATAGCCCCCACCCCACCCGCAGGGGCGAAAGTAAAATATATAAATTTTAGAAGTGTGGGGAGAAAGTATAATGTCAAGATTTTACAATAGCCATCCACAACATAAAATGGGTGACTAAAGTTTAAAACCGGCAATCTTTAACATCAGCCCCCCACCGAGCACGATGTCTGAAGAGAAAAGTTTGTGCTACAAAAGCCCCTCGCAGAATTTTACTTTTTAATGAACTCTCCAAAATACAATCATTTATAATTTTTCCCTAAGCCTAAGCAATCATTTCAGAAAAATCAACATTCGTACAAAAAAAAGTACAATTCAATCTCAAATTGAGAAAAAAAGCGGTCTATGGAAATATACAGCATCCTATAACGAAGGTATTTCTGAGCACAAAAGCAGTGTTTTTCTTGTTTTGTTTCATTCACCTAGGCCGATGAGGCCAATAATCTGATTTAGATACAACAGCTGGGAAAAAAATTGGAGTCAGCTAGACTTTTCCGGTGATCAGTGGTTATCCTCTGGGACGCGCCAGAACATCTCTCGCCATAAGTGGAACTCGCAGACAATACCAAGTTTTTCCGAGCGAGCTGCTTGATCAATGGATATTCCGCTTTCGACACATCAGATTATCATAACTGTAGGGGCTTTAAACATTAATGTATGACTCAAGTTGACACGTCTTTAAAAAATCATCAAAAAAAGCAAAAACATAGCTTGTAAGAATTGAAAGTATGTTTGCGAAAAGACTTAAAACACGTGCCAGGTTGTCAGCACGAAAAACAATCACATTTTGACCAGATTTCCAATTTTTTCGGATTTGTTAAAAACTTTTTCGACTTTTCAAAAATGTTTTTTTCGACTTCCTGAAGTTTTGTTTTGTTTTTGTTTTTTTTGTTGTTGACTTTTTGTTTTTCGAGTTGCCGAAAAAACCGAAAACGAAAAATGATTGGCCTTGGTTACGATTATCACAATTGATTATACTCTCCCTCTGAAAAAGCAAGACCAGTTATAACTTTTTTTCATAAATGTCATAAATTAACGGTATATGAATAAACATGTACACAGTGCCACACAACTCGGGAGTCGGAGAGAGAGAGAAAATAGATAGCTAGAGAGAGAAAGCAGAGAGAAAGAGAGCACGTGCTAAAGCAGTGTCCTTGTAAATGTGTATTAGGAGTCGCTACAACAACACAGAACTACCGTAGTATAAAAAAATATTGAGAGTGATGAAACTGCTTAGAAGTGAAGAATCATTTACTTTCATCCAATTCCATGATTAAAGTGGAATTGTCCACGCCATATCAGACTTTATTTCTTAGTAAGTTTCTTAAATAAAAAACAAGGTTTTATAAATATTTCTACTCAAACCTCTGAAGTTTATTCTCACGTCCGAATTCGTATGAAGTGTTATTTTACTTTCTGATAAGAGAGAAGAAAAAGCCCAAAATTACAAAAAAATTCGAAATCAATGGCTTTTTATTACTCGGTCATGTATTCTTGAAGTCAAAACATTAATCTGAGAGATTTTAGAACGGGGAATAGTACGAACTACCTGTCTTAAGCGCCGAGTTTGAGTTGCAGGTACGAGGAAATTGAGTGACGAGGCGTTGGTACCACTATCGCTTGTCTGGTACCCCACTTCATTTCTCTTTCTTTCTATAACTTTCTCCTTCCTTCTCAACTCTCTCCATCTTCACCATTCTCCTTTTTTTCATTCGATAACTTCGACAAATTTTCATTCCTTTTCTATTGATCTCTTTCTTCTCTTTCCTACCTTATGTTTCTTCTCCAATTCTGGCTCACATCCTTTACTGTATACCAACTATTATACTAAGGTCTCCTCTCTCTTTACTCTTCGCCTTAAATGTATTCTGTCTCTGTTATGTTCCTTCTACTTTTGATTCTTACTTTCAACTTCTCTCTATCTCTTCGTTCACTTTTTCTTTTTCATTCAATCACTCTCTTCTTATCTGTTTTTCTCTCTCTCTTCGCTCTTCCCCTTTCATAATATCGTTAACTTGCCTCGCCGCTCCCTTCTTCATATTTTCTCTCTCTATTTTAGTGTGTACTGCATCGAAAACAGGACAGGAAGGCATGGCTGTAGAATATATATTTCGAAGTGCCGACAGGAGGGTTAAGGGAAGAATAGAAAAGGGAATTGAGGAGGGTGATTGAACTGTATGGTGTAGAAGGTGTGACATGAGAAGAGGGATTAGAGAAAAAATAGAGGAAAATAACAGATGAGGATCAAACAAAAAGAGAATAAAAACATCTGCAAGAAAAAATTTAAGCGAAAAGGATGAAAACGCCCAGACAAATTGTAAGAGAGAAAGAAAGAGAGAGAAAGATACGTAAAAGGAGATTCTGTGGGCTGCTTGTGAAAAGAAAAAATAAAAGAAGAAGGGGGAGAGGCAAATGTAGAAAGAAATCCGAGGCAGCCTTGGAAGTTGAATTCATATTAAGAATCAGACCATTAAAAAGCATAGTTTTTTGTGTGCAATATTCCTTGAATGTCAAATTCATCTTTACACTTCATTTATTTATTTATTTAAAATACATTTTGCAATGTGAAAACACTGATGAAAAGAACAGATGGCAAACAAATGGCTTTTACAGCCCATATTGATACTCCAGACCTCCATAACATCGATCAATGACAAATTATTCGAAAACTTAGAATAGTTTAACTCCTGATAAGACCGACCTTTAGCTTCATCAATAATCTGGTAAGCAGTATCCTGGCGGAATGTTGAATTGAGTAGTTATGAAAATTTCGTCATTCATAATTAAAAAGTGATCCAATTGGGTTTGTTACTCAAAACATAATCTCAGCGCTGCTTGGCATTTATGAACAACTCCGTACATTAGATTACCTTAGAAGTTTGCCTGAACCATTCCATCAAACGTTCATCCCTAAAACCTTCATCTTGTAGCCATTACCTCCCCTTTGCCCTGAATGCCATAATCTATCTGTCGCCGCTGTGAGTGCATCTGAGTGCCCTCCTTAATTTTACCTACCCTCTGTGCACTTTGCGTTTGCCTAAATTTTATTATCATCACGGAAGCATACATAGGATAAGATCTTATCCTGAAGGATTCACATCTTTTCAATACATATTGCAGCTTTCGAAATTGCCTCTTTGATGAGAACTTATTATAATTACAACATCAGGTTAATTTGACGTTATTCATTAACTTTCTGTAACTTCCTTAGAGTGTCATATGTTGAGCCCGTAAAAAGCAATATCACTAAACTACAAGCTGAGAATTTTATATTGAATGGGGATTCTCCAATTTTTTTTATTTCTCAAGTTTACTTTTATTCAAACTTAAATGAGAAAAATCTGTTCACATTAAGAAACCAAAACGTCAATAGAGTTTCGATGAGATCTAGGATGAACATAATTTAAGCCAGAAGAAATAAAGTTTCTATTTCCATAAGTTAATTCTTTAAATTTGAATATTCGCTATTCCGCTTTCTTCGTTTGAGTCTACCATAAATCTCACCAATGGCAATTATGAACATGTGATGAAAGTGACATGAGATAAGTTTGAAAAGTTGAAATTCCATAGACATACATCTGTATACTGCACAGTAAACGCGGCATTACTGGCCAGTGTTAAGAAAAACTCCATCGTAGGAAGTCTTTATCTCATCTCGCGAAAAGAAATGCAGCAGAGTAAAAAGAGTATGGGAATTCGTGCATGACTCCATGTTGCACCTCCTTCTAATTGGGCCGAGTCTATTCACTTTTCTCTTCTCTTTCCTTTTTCTCTCTTTAACTCTTTTACTCATCCTTTCCTTCAGCCTATAACTCTCTCAGGCTCTCATGTTTAGAGAGAAAGAGAGAAAGAGAGAAAGAGCAAAGGCCGTAACATTCAGAGGGAGTGAATAACGAGTAAGTAAGCCGGCAGTAGGTGTCCCATACTAAATAGATAGCTGCATCTATCACTCACTCACTCTCTCTATCTCTCTCTCTCTCTCTCTCCCTCTCTCTCTATCTCTCTCTCTGTGTATCTATCTTTACTCTCTTTATATCAGTCTCCATCTTTACTCTCATTATGTCTCTCTCTCTTTCCTCTATTTATTTCTAATTTTTTCTCTCTCTTCCATCTTACACTCACTCCCTCTGGTTCTGTCTCTCTCTCTTTCCTCACTCTTTCTCTTTACTCTCACTATTCCATTCTTCTCCTCACAATCTCATTATTCGGCACTCTAGACATTCATCTTTCCTGCGTCCGGTGAATGGTGAATGCCTCGGGGTGAAAAGCTGAGATAAGAGGGTAAGAAAAAGAGAATGAAAAAAGAGTATGCTAGAAGCAGAGAATGAAGGACATGAAGAGGTGAATATAGAAGGAAAACAATAACAGAGAGGAATACAGATTTGCATGATAAGTTAGAATAGGAAAGAACGGAGTACCGCGTGACTGGCTGTAGAAACGAGACACTGAACACGAAGTATGAGTAAGGTATCAAGGCTTGAAAAGCCTCTCTCTTTTTGACTCGTTCTCTGCTACTCTCAAATTTTCTCTCTCTCTCTCAATTTTTCTCTCTCTCTCTTCAGCTTTCTTTCTTTATCTATTTCTAACCACCTTCCTTACTCTCTATCTCTATCTCTTTTTTATATATCTCTTTCTCCTTCTATCTATCTCTTTCCTTCTCCCTACCTTTCTTTCCAACTCTCTCTCTTTATCTCTCTCTCTATCTCTATCTCTCATTCTCTCTTTCTCTCTCTCTCTCTCTGTGTGTGTCTAAAAAGAAGGTGCAAAGCGAAGTCATGGTGCGGAATAGACAACAAGTCAGAGAGCAGAGAAGCAAAGTAAGAATTAGATGTTTTGATGTTTGAATCAGTCATTGGTGAAAGGGTTCTCGGATCGTCCGAATAACAAAAATGCTAGAGCTAAAGAGAGTTATGATTGTCGAGAGAGAAGAGTGGCAAGAATTGCGAGAGAAAAGCCTGATATCTTGAAGGACGAGAAGTAAAGAGAAAGAGATGGAAGCGATCAACGAAAAGAGTAAGAATGAGAGAGATAAACTAGGCAAAGAGAGAGAGAATGAGAGAGAAAGAGAAAAAGAAAGAGAGAGAGATAATTAGAAAGGTTAATAAGTAGAGAGAGTAGCAGGGAGGAGAGGTTTCAGCTAAAAGTATAGTTAAGGTGAGCTTTGCTGTCATGAAGTGTGAAGTTCGATCAGGAACAAACTGAGTTCAATCGATTAAGTTTTCTGTTAAAAATACGTTCTAGTTGGTATTTCCGTCTAGTGGAACAGAAAACTCAGCATTTTCAGAGCGAAATGTTTTTCCTTGTTTGATGAAATGAGAAAGCGTGGAATAGCAATTGGTCTACAATGTTCCTTTTATTTTTTGTTACTAAGAGTGGTCGACTTAAATACTTACTTCTCGCACTTTCATTCTATCACCGAGAATGGTGGATTCTGGCTCCTAGCAGAATTAGGACATATTGGGGCCATAACGTCCGAACCATGATCGACCTTCAGTCTATATTCACTCTTCTGAGTCTTACTATGCTGTCCGGAGAACCAGATAGAGTTTTTCGATTCTATGGCGCTTCATGTCCCATGACATTAAAGCGTTTAAACTTGAAGGTAAACTAGTGTACAATTCACGTTTTCATCCGAGGGCTATATTGTAATTCAAGTGGGCAAGCCTTAGTCGCCTAAAAACGAAGAAAATTGAAAAAAATTTTTCGCGAACTTGTTGAAAGATACGGAGCGACCTGCTGCGAAAAACAAATGAAAAAAGTTTTCAACTGTGAAATAGGGGAAAAGTTTTCAACTTCGAAATAGTGTCCTGTGTAGACAATTTCTTTGAAATCTTTCTTTCTCTTTCTATAGAAGTTCGTAAAACCTTATCTACGGTTTATGAACGAGACCGTATGAAATTTTTTTTAGCGTTTCTGACTTTTCAGTCAAGCTAAAAACAATTTTCACTTGTTTAAGAAATTTTTGAAAAAAAAATTTGAAACTGAAAACTAAATTTTTAAAAAAAACTCAATAATTGGTTATTTAAAGAATTCAGAAGAAAACTGCAATGCTGATTGCTTCCTCAGTACTCAAATTAGTTACAAACCTTTTTCAATTTTTGATTATGCTTAAATCGTATCATGCTTGCCCACTTAGACTGTAGGAATTACCATTTTTGGTGTTTGTTTGTTGTTTGTTGAAGAAAACTGCTTGCTTTTTTAACCATGTTCCCAAGACACTGAATTTAAAAGTTAAACTCAACCCGACTACTAAAAACTCATCATAAATAATATTTTCTTAAGTGGTTTCGTCATGATTTAAGAGAGAACAAAATTTTCGGCAAACAAAAAGTTGGCAAACAAAGCGACTATTTCGAAGTTCCAATAGCTAAAAGAAATCTTGATATGAATCGGTTAAATGAAGAGTGCACTCGTTATTCGGAGACTCAGTCAACTACTCGCTTATCTTACTTGTATCTCAACAGTCTCTCTTCTTCTTTTACATAGATCTTCTCATTCGGTGTCTTTTACTTACTCTCTCTCTCTCTCTCTCTCTCTCTCTGTCTGTCTCTTTCTGTCTCTTTCTCTCTCTCTCTCTGTATCTTTCTCTCTCTCTGTCTCTTTCTCTCTCTTTCTCTCTCTCTGTCTCTTTCTCTCTCTCTCTCTCTCTCTCTCTCTCTCTCTCTCTCTCTCTCTCTCTCACTCACTCTCCCTGTACCCTTCGCGCTCTCTATCATTAAGCCTCTCTTTATCAAGATCATTCATTCGCAAGCATTCCTCAAAGAGTAAAAACCAAAATATTCAGAATAAACTAAAAGACAAGAATCGATGAATATTAAGAGAGAATTACAGAAATTCTCCATTTCTAAACTGCATTATCAATCATTTTGTTATAAAAAAAAGGAAAATGATTTGCTTGTTAATAATTTGTTAAAAGTCTTTAAATTTCCATCTTTTCAAAAAATCATTTGTGTGAAAGATCATTAATGTTTTGTCTCTGAATACGGCGCCTGGGGCTTTTCCCCCTGGGGCTTTCCCCTATATTCCCCTGGGGCCGTATTCAGAGACAAAACTTTATACTAAAATTTATGCTAAACTTTATACAAAGTTGTAGTTTCGCCAAAATGGAATTTAGAGAGTAGACTCTAGGGTAAATTTTATACTAAAGTTACGTAGGAAAGCTGAGACGCTCTCACCCGTCTTGTCTCTGAATACAGAACTGGGGCCGTATTCAGAGATCTAAGATGAACTCATGGGTAAATTTTACCCTAGTATATTGTAGACCTAAGTTCAACTCAGTTCTATATTCAGAGATAAGTTGTAAGCCTACAATATTCTAGAGTAAAGTTTACTAAACAAAAAGGGCAGCACACGGGGACCCGCAACGATTTCCCTAACTATGCAACTTTATTACTGTATGGAAAAAACAATTCGTTCTATGATGATAATGAATGAGCTTTATGATGCATGAATACTCGCGATTTGCTATTAATGTTTGAATTTACATACTAAAATAGTTGAATTGCTATGAATATTATATATTAATAGAGTTGCTATGAATATATGTATAATATATTTTCGAATTCATCATGACCATGTTGGGTTTAACGTAGCCGAGTTTAACCGATTTTTGTCGTGGTTGAAGTGTTCTGAGAGTGGTTCAGTCTTTAATCGTGACTGAAGAAGTTCTTCGTTTGAATCCTGATTTTGGTTTAAAAATCGGTTTAAAAAGAACTTGTTACATAAGATTGAATTGAATTTAAATGAGTTACTAGCTGACATTCAAAATTTAACAATGGTGCGGACTTAGGGGGAGGGCGTACTTTACTTGGAGGGGGGCTTTTATATTTTTTGACAAATTTAGTCACTGAATTGACAGAAATATATTAATATGAGAAATTTGTTATGCGGTTTTGTTAGCCTAAGCCTGAGCGAGAAAAAAAAAGTGAATAATAGCTGAAAACAGCTAAGTCAATCTCCTCAATTAGACTGTATACATATAACTAAAATATTGTAGCTAATTGTTCAATCGTTCCTAAGCCGTACGGCCTCGTTAGCATACATTTTACCAAAGTTTTAGCGAAAAAAATAAGTTAAAAGTGCCTCCCCCAAGTAAAGTGCGCCCCCTTACTGTACGGAGAACCAGATGGAGCCGCTCGATTTAATGGCGCTTCATGCCAATGACATAGAAAATAAAGCGTTTCAAAATGAGAATAAATATGAGTGCATTTTTCATGAAAGCATTGTATGAATCAAAATTACATTTCAATACGAAGAAAATGAAATGACTGGAGTAATGAGTATAATGATTAATGTGGAGATAATTCGAAAAAATGCACGCGAACAAATATGAAATGTGATGTTTTAGGCACGGCTGAGACGGCTGAGAGCGTCTCAGCTTTCCTACTAAACTTTAGTATAAAGTTACCCCAAAGTCTACTCTCTGAATTCCATTTTGGCAAAACTAAAACTTTGTATAAAGTTTACTATAAATTTTAGTATAAAGTTTCGTCTCTGAATACGGCCCGGCCCCTGAGTTGAACTTAGGTCTACAATATACTAGGGTAAAATTTACCCCTGAGCTCATCTTAGATCTCTGAATACGGCCCCTGGTTTAAAATTGAAATTGTAGAAGAAACAATGAGCTACATAACGGAATCTGTAGAAACACATTTTTCTCGGTGCAAATGAAAAAAAACTATGCCGCACCAGTGCGAGCTGGGTAAACCGTGCACGACCGGTCAATTAATAAAACCTGAGATCAAACGGGCAGCTGAACCTTCTGTATTCGTATTTTATTCCAAAAACTCGGTATCTAAAAAGTGCTAAGTGCAAACGAAGTGTCGAATTCTCCACCGCGAACACGTCTCATTTCATATTCATATCTTTATTGCCAAAGTATAACGTGTTCAGTGTTATCACTAACATGGTGGTCAGAGAGGGTTAAGAGGAAACTTGCGAAGTAATAAGCAACTGTGGCGTTGCGCTGAAGAGTCATAATGAGACCGTTCATCTTTTCAACCTCATTTTTTCCGAAGAGTCCTCTAAATCGAAGTAGAAGTAGAAGACCAGTAGCTTTGTTAGTAGACGAGAATAGTTGAGTCTTTTTTTTTCAGTGCTTGATCATCATTTGCAAAATTCAGAAATGAGAAGTTATATAATTGATGGAAATATTATATACACTGTTTCATTTGCCTATTGAACCATTTCATAGACGTGTGACATGTCAATCAATACTCATAGAATAAAATAAATACATTACTTACATGAAATTATTGAATGATTGAAATGAGAAGTTAAATGATTGATGAAGATATTATCCTTTTTGTCATACTCAAAAATCCTCAAATTCTAAGTTACACAGTTCAAAGGCAGTGACGCCTGGTTAAGATGATAAATGTTTGAACTATCGCACAGAAAAAAGCTAGTCCGCCGGGCGGGATCGAACCCAGACCATCTCGACTCAAACCGGGAGCGCGTGTTATCATTACACCACGGGGACACATTGCTATTCCGTGCGATATTGTTATATGAAAGGCTCATATGCTTTGTTCTCTTTTCTGTATGATATTTCAATCATTTGTCATACTCAAAAAAGCATAAAAAACAGAAGAATTAAGAAAAACGTTGTTTCTACCTAAATATGTATGTAAAACTGATTCAAAAACAGAAATTCGATGGTTAAAAGTGTTTGAAAAGTCCATCATCTCACCCAATTCTCCAAATGTTTTATGAGTACTTTTTTCTCAAAACATTATTCATTGAATGTGAAAAAAGGGGAAGATTATTAGTTCGGATGACCACAATCTTCTCTGCAAAAATAAGATTGTGGTCATCAATGAACTACTATTCTTCCATTTTTTTAACGATCTTTGAAAGAACTCAATTCATTGGATTACTTTTCATCTCAATTCGCAATTTTTGCCAGAACTTTATTTGCCAAATTCAGATATGAGCAAATGACTAAATGATGGGAATACTGAATACCTGGTTTCAATCGCTCGATGTCTTGTACTTGAGCCATTTCGATTCTGACCGAAAAGATTAAAAAGTTTCACATACAAATTTTGTCAATTTTCGGTTAACAATAAGATTAGGTACATAGTACATAAATTGATCAAACCACCGCACGGAAAAAAGCTAGTCACAAGATTTACATAGTACATACGTTCATAAATAGAAAACTTATTTTTCCAAAAACGTTTAGGAAATGAAAATGCATTGAATTCTTCAGGATCCAAATTTTTTTTGTGAACATTCATTTTTCTTTTTATTACCTTTTTTGAATAAATGAAGGATCACTTCATAGTCTGTTAGTCTGTTTCTTTCTTATGATCAACCTTTTCGTGTTAAATGACCCCAACACTATCGATAAAAAAGAGATAAACGGCTTCGTTATTTATCGCTTCATAAATTATTTTTGTCCTTGTAAGTTCATATTCATATCTAGAAATTTTTCTTGTCAAAAAACGTTATTGTTCTTACAAACGATAATTTATATTTGTCATGGCTTGTTATTAATGCAACGGTTTACGCGTCAAATATCTAATTGATTGTCTTGTCAATTTTCTGAGAGATGTTTCGAGGTCTTTATCTTTTTCCCTATCTCTCTATCTCTCTCCTTCTCATAAATTAGCATCTGAACACTCTTCTTCTTCTTCTTCTTAGCGTTTTCCCGCGCCGGCCGAGGTCGGAGTAGGGTCCGCTGTACGGCTTCTAGCTCTCCAGAAACATCTGTCCGTTGCGTCTTCCGAGTGGAGTCTTGCAAGGCGCAGGTCTTGGTTGAGCGTATCCATATATCTTGTCTTCGGTTTGCCTCGCGGGCGTTTGCCTGGTACTTCCATGTCAAGGGCGTGTCTTGCGATGTTGGTCGTATCTTGTCTTGTATTGGGGCAACGCCGAGTCTCCCTCTCACAATCGTGTTACGCACACAATCTAGGCGAGTCAGTCCTAGTGTCCAGCGTAACATTTTCATCTCATTCGTGTGGATAATGTTCTCGGTTATACGCGTAGTAGGCCAGGTCTCCGTCGAATAGAGAAGCACGGGACGGATTGCTGTTTTATACATCTTTCCGCGTATGCCAGCTGTGATATTCCTATCACAGAGGACACCTGTAGCTTCTCTCCATTTCATCCAAGCTGCATTTACTCTTTGGCGTGCCGCTGCATTTGTTGACGTGTCTGAGGAGATGACAGAACCAAGGTACTTGAATTCGGAGGTCTTCGGGAATGAAAAAAAAACTCAGCATAAAACCTTCTGAACACTCGAAAAAGGTATTTCAGCACAAATACGACACTTCTAAGCCAGAATGGCTCAAAAGTTCCCGCTTATCATTAATAAATTTCAATTAAAAAATTCGCCTCTGTTGTCCCACTCTATTCGCCTCTGTTGTCCCACTCTATTCGCCTCTGTTGTCCCACTCTATTCGCCTCTGTTGTCCCACTCTATTCGCCTCTGTTGTCCCACTCTATTCTTCTTCTGACTCGTTTCATTTGACTGATTATTTTGCTTTGAGACATTCCTTTTTCGATGCATGCTTTTTCCAAGACACATTCTCTGTATAATTTAACACCATCATTTAATCTCTTCAGACTAAGTTTGTCTCTGACGACGTATACATAAAAATACAATCTTGCTCTATGACTTTTCTTTTTCTCGCCATTTAATTTTTTTTGCTTTTAAAATTTTTAAAACTTATTTTTTCGCTTCATGCTTTTGCTTTCAATTCAACTTATATTTAAACCATGAAACTTTTGAAATTTTTTTTATTTGTTTTCCTATGCCTTCACTCTTCTCCGTTGAGCTTGTGCATGGTTGCCATAGACTTCTGAATGGAGACTCGCTGATGGGTAATGAACGCTCCCTTCGTAAGCCTTTCGCTTGCTTCTACATTACATGCTTGTTCAAAGTCATTTCTCCATTCTTTCCGGAGATGCGTCTGCTCATATATTCTATGAAAATGGCAACAATATTGTTCACGGCATCAAAAAATGTGCAGTTTATGTCCGTGCTTTTTTTAAACTAAGTGTTAGGATTTTTTTTCAGCTATTTCCGTTCTCATGAATTTCTTTGTTCATTTCGATTCGAAGACTATTTTGGAGAATAAGTTCCGCCAGTATCGAAATACCAGGCTTTGTGGTATTGTGACAAACTTGCTTCGATTTTCTCAAGATTAGCTTATCTCTTGTTGTTGAGGTTTCCTGATAAAATAGATGTGTGTTCATGCTCAACTTTACCCTTTGCTCCTCTTTGCTTTACGTAAATGGTACCATTTTGTTTGCTCAGAATGTCACTCGGTCTTATTCGAAAACTCTGCAAATTTTCTCTCACCTCAATTTTCTTTTTCTAGCTACTTTCTCTACTTCTTCGTCATTGGTAAGGATATTGCTCTCTCTTCGTCTCTCTTCTTTTCTTTTTCTTTCTTCAAATAAAGAAACTCTTTCTCTTACTTTTTTTTTCTCTTTTTGTATCTATCTTTATATATTTGCTCTCATCCGTCTCTCTGTATCGTTCTCTCTTCAATTTTTTTCTTTTTTTGATCGAGTTTTGTCTTTACTTTTTTTAGCGTTCTGTTCATCAATCATATTTCCGGTGTTTATATGTACATATGTTCATAAATTTCCATGCCTCCATCATTCTCTACTCTTCAAAATTTTGCCCCTTTCGAAAGTACCATATTAAGTTTGCCCCTTTCGAAAGTACCATATTAAGTTTTTTGTCGTTTTTGATTCCGTAACTGATGAGAAATCGTTTCGATTTACGCGTTCGCAGTTCCTTCCTCTACTATGGAATCTAAATTGATGTAACTGTCTGTTTCGATTCTTCAATTCAATGTTTTACTTTCTTTATTTAGAAAATGCTTGTTTTAATCATTATAAAAATTATGTTAAATTTTAACATACATACATACATACATACATACATACATACATACATACATACATACATACATACATACATACATACATACATACATACATACATACATACATACATACATACATACATACATACATACATACATACATACATACATACATACATACATACATACATACATACATACATACATACATACATACATACATACATACATACATACATACATACATACATACATACATACATACATACATACATACATACATACATACATACATACATACATACATACATACATACATACATACATACATACATACATACATACATACATACATACATACATACATACATACATACATACATACATACATACATACATACATACATACATACATACATACATACATACATACATACATACATACATACATACATACATACATACATACATACATACATACATACATACATACATACATACATACATACATACATACATACATACATACATACATACATACATACATACATACATACATACATACATACATACATACATACATACATACATACATACATACATACATACATACATACATACATACATACATACATACATACATACATACATACATACATACATACATACATACATACATACATACATACATACATACATACATACATACATACATACATACATACATACATACATACATACATACATACATACATACATACATACATACATACATACATACATACATACATACATACATACATACATACATACATACATACATACATACATACATACATACATACATACATACATACATACATACATACATACATACATAGAAGTACATAGAAGTGTAATTAAAAACCTGTTATGTGATCTTGTTAACATTTTCTCAATTTAAAAAGGATCGCATTTGCTGAATAATAAGAGTGAAATTAACTTATAGACTTTTCTGTTCTCTTGATGACCTTGTAGCTTGCCAATTCATTCTTCAGTCCGAAATGTTTAATGAATGACTTCCAGAGGTACTTTTCTTTTTATTTCTGGAATGGAGTAGACAATATCGCTG
Organism: Allodiplogaster pararmata; assembly: GCA_964056735.1. NCBI lineage: Eukaryota > Metazoa > Nematoda > Chromadorea > Rhabditida > Diplogasteridae > Allodiplogaster > Allodiplogaster pararmata. The sequence continues at coordinate 42,428,557 of OZ057403.1, forward strand.
CTTTTCTGTACAACTTCTTCTAATTCCGTCATAATTCTTTCAAAATCCTGCTGAATAATGCCTCGTCTAGGTTTGCTGCACCAAGCTATATTTAGACATGCTGCGCCGAATCTCTTCCAGTTCCGAGTCTCATTAACAAATGTTTTTTCGAATGCTTTTCACGTACATACTTTAACATTGAACTAGTTTTCTGCTTTGGAACCCCTATTATAACAAAGAAAGCGAAACGATCAAAAAATAATACGAGATTTAACTCGTATTGTTTATTACCGATTTTCCCCAAATCCTGATTATCAGCATGCATTTACTAAATATTCTTGTAAATTAACTCACTTTGAGAACCGAACACTTGTAAAAAGTGTTCGGTTCTCAAAAGATAAGAGGAAAGTTGTGATGGGTTAGAAAATACTCAATAACAGATATATGGTTGCCAGAGAAAAGTTCTTTAAATGGGTTCCGATCCGAGATAGTTTTTTTTAGCTTTCGACTTTTTAGCATGTTTCGACATATTAAAAAAACTTTTTCGATAAACCGAGAAAAAAAATTGACGAGCTCTTATTCGTTTATAGCAATAAACTTTAATGTTTACAATAAAGCAGTATGGTTTAGATAATATTTGTCTATTTACATAATACACATTTATTACGTTTGCTCAATTCTATTCAATGCTTTTCTTACGCCTTTTCAAAACAATTAGTTTTTTTTCGAAGCGCAACTGGATTTTTAGTGAATAGTAATTAAGTGCTGAGGGGAATTTAAAGGGCCTTTTCCAAATTTAAAAGAGATGCATTATTGAAAAACTTCGGTTTATTGTTAGATTAATTCCGTAGTGATAATTTTTCAAGTAAATTTCGAGATTAAAAATGTATAAAACAACAGATTATGAAAACGAGTTTTAGTTTATTTTTTAAATTCACGTTTTGTTTTTTTTTTGGACTTCTTCTAATCTTAACCCTTATAGAAAAAAGGGCAGCATTGTATCATTTTTTTAAAAGTCTATGCTATAGTAAATGTTTTTCATCACTTTGTTAGTCTAAAAAACATGTGATGACTTTATTTTCTAGAATAAAAAATTTTTCTAAAGAAACTTTGTTTATAATACATAAGGGTCCCCCCTTATGATTGAACTATCGCACTGAAAAAAACTAGTTCACCGGGCGGGATCAAACCTTCTCGACTCAAACCGGAAGCGCGCGTTAAAATTACACAACGGGGACACATTGATATTCCGTGCGATAGTGTTATATGAATAGCTCATATGCCTTGTTCTCTTTGACACGCATGCTTGTTCAGCGATTGTGTCCTGAATGGAGCGTGACTCCAGAGTTCCCGCTTAAGACAGAAGAGAGATGGAAGATGAATGATAAATCTTGGAGGTCCCCCTTATGGTTTTAAAAAAACAAATAATTGTAAAAGGTGAACGAAAGACTCTTCGTTAAAAAGTTTGACATCACTCGAGAGCTTTTGCTTCAGAATAACAGTTTAGAAAGTTTCAGAGAATAAAACTCATTTTTATTTAGTTTTTCAAAATTTTCCAGTTTTTTTCTCGAAAAAAAGTAGTCGAAAATTTTTTTAGAATTTTTTTCTCGCACATCTCCGATCACACGCATAAATTCAAATGGCCTGTATGTCCAAGTGACATAGATTTTAGCGTAAAATATTTACTTTCTGCGGAAAATATTTACTGACTTTGATTGCTAATAAGAAATATTTTTGTAGAGTAATTACTGATTTTGTCATCAAAGTATCACCATTTATTCATATTTTTTGAAATAAAAAATCATTGGCACAATCAGGCATGTTTATACAAAACGACAGAGTTAAAAATTCTTCAATTACAACTTTTTTAGACTTGAGTTTATTTTTCTCTCATTTAAAATTATTTTTAAATTGTTAAAGTAATGAGCGGAGAGCAAAGTATGAAGAGAACATCTTCAAATGCTCAGTTACACAGTTTTAAGGCAGTGACGCCTGGTAGAGAAGACAAATTGATCAAACCACCGCACGGAAAAAAGCTAGTCACCGGGGGACTCGAACCCATGCAACCATCTCTCCTCTATCCGGGAGCGAGCGTGTTAACCATTACACCACGGTGACACATTGCTATTCCGTGCGATAGTGCTTATTAAAGGCAGAAGAGAGGTCGAAGATGGATGATTGTGAAATCTGGAGTTATGCTCCATTCACGACGCTTTCGCTTCATGAGCATGCGTGACTAAGAGAACGAGGCAATTGAGCCTTTAATAAGCACTATCGCACGGAATAGCAATGTGTCACCGTGGTGTAATGGTTAACACGCTCGCTCCCGGATAGAGGAGAGATGGTTGCATGGGTTCGAGTCCCCCCGGTGACTAGCTTTTTTCCGTGCGGTGGTTTGATCAATTTATGAAGAGAACACATTCGAGAAAAGAAGAGAAAAAATATGAATAGATAGAGAGAGAGAGAATGAGAGGAAAACAATTCTGCAATTGATATTGATACGTGGATGAAAGATAAACTACTTATGACGTGTAGGGAAGACTGAAAAGGAGGGGGAGGCGATGGAGAAGGGGGAGACTTCCGCTTGGAAGAGGAAGCAGAGAAGGTGGGAAGTTGATGACTTTTTTTTAAGAGAGAGAGAAAAGTGAAAGAGAGAAAAAAGGGGAAGTTAGTACGAGATGAAGCATGAGATAGAGAAAGCAAACCGGAAGGCATACAAAAGTGTCGTCTGTTTCCTACTGCACTATCAGACTCTTGCTGTACTTCTCTGGTTCATCCCGTACTTTCTATGAAAAGAAATTTATCAATCGATTCGGTAATGATCCTTTTCCAATTAGCTAACTCTATCTGAGCCGCTCCAAAACATCAGGCCAAATTATCCATATCCTCTAAATCCAGCGCCTGAAACTGTGAACTCCTCTAAGCTTAGCGTTCATCTTACATTTATTCATCCGGCTCATTTTCTTTGCCTTTCTTCGCCTTTCTGTTTCGCAGATTTTTCTTTATTTTCTTCTTTTTTTTCCTCGTTTTATTAATCTTCTCTTTCTCTCTCAATTTCTCGGCTCTTATCTTTCACTGCCTTTCCAATGCTTTGACACGGTTAGAAGTTTTCCGTTTCGTCGCTTGGTGGTTGGTATGCTTGCGTATCTGTCGCTTGGTGGTTGTTATGCTTGCGTATCTGTCGCTTGGTGGTTGGTATGCTTGCGTATCTGTCGCTTGGAGGTTGGTATGCTTGCGTATCTTTCGCTTGGTGGTTGGTATTCTTGCGTATCTGTCGCTTGGTGGTTGGTATGCTTGCGTATCTGTCGCTTGGTGGTTGGTATGCTTGCGTATCTGTCGCTTGGTGGTTGGTATGCTTGCGTATCTGTCGATTGGTGGTTGGTATGCTTGCGTATCTGTCGCTTGGTGGTTGGTATGCTTGCGTATCTGTCGCAACTTAAGTGGTTGGTATGCTTGCGTATCTGTCGCAAACTTAAGTGGTTGGTATGCTTGCGTATCTGTCGCAACTTGAGTGGTTGGTATGCTTGCGTATCTGTCGCAACTTAAGTGGTTGGTATGCTTGCGTATCTGTCGCAACTTAAGTGGTTGGTATGCTTGCGTATCTGTCGCAACTTAAGTGGTTGGTATGCTTGCGTATCTGTCGCAACTTAAGTGGTTGGTATGCTTGCGTATCTGTCGCAAACTTAAGTGACTTCAATGAGATTATCAAACGTAAGCGATGGCTGCGTAGGTCTGTGACGACCGAAAATCACCTGCAAAAAAACTTATATTTTTCTTTTTTTTTTCTCGTGGCAGGGGTGAGGTGAGGACGAGGTTCGCATAGGTCATTAGGTATTGGACTGCATCAGTTGGCGTTGTATTGTTCATTGCACACGGTTTAAAAGGCGGTCACACAGGACAGCCAATGTCGGAGGTAGGGAGAGAGGTGGTCCCTCCAACGGAAAGTGGTCCAATAATCTGAGTCAATTAATTATCGAGGTTTCCAGCAAATACTTAAACTTGTTTCATTATATAAAGTGAGGAATTGGAGAATGACTCGCGTAGGTCATTCCACATTGTTTCGACTCGATATGGTAAAAAAATTCTTGAATTTTTTTTCTTTTTTTGCAGACTGGTAAAAGCAATTTGAATCTTTGACGTTTAGTGAAACGATACCTGGGTGTTAATTTGAGAAAGCTCTTTGATGTCTCCACTTTACCAAAAAAAGCTGTGTGGAGAATTTGCAATTTTATTGCTTTTCTAAGTGAACATAGAGTCCATCCGTTTAAAAATTCAAGTATTTGATTATAAGATGGTCTATATTGTGACTGTTTAAAAAAATTAGCTGGTGAATCGCTTTTGAACCTTCTCTAATTTTTTTTATAGAAGAGATGTCACTAGGAATCCAAACCGCAGAGGCGAATTCTAAGATGAGTCTGGCGCAGTTATTGAACAGGCTAAATATCAGATGTTTGATTGGTGCTTGGGAAAAGCGTAGGATCAGAAAACTTATATGTAGATCTAGCTTTATCACTAATTTTAAAGAAGTGATGATGAACAAGAGCGCTTAGGTCGAAATCCATGCTGCATAGGCTTAAGGAGCTCGTGATTTTCAAGATAATCAATCAGTGAATGACGTATTATTTTCTCAAATACCTTACTAGTGCTACAAGTCAGAGAAGTGGGTCGATAATTGCTAGGGTAATGTAAGCTACCCTTGCGTTTAGATACTGGTTTCACAATGACACGGTCCCAGAATGATGGTGTAACGCCATGTAAAAGAAAGCTTTTGAATGAAAGAGAGAGAGGCAAAGAATTTGCGCAAGCAGTGCCCTTTATAAATGTATTTACATATATGAAATATTCTCGGGTGATTTAGAGTTTCGCGATGGAAGTTTATTTAAATGTGTAGCTTTATACATACAATTCAGGGATCGATGACGACTAAATCAATGGAAGACGTAGTCCTTATTGTTGGGATTAATGGTTCATCTCAATGAGATTCGATGCTTCATAACTCACATTTTTCCTGATATCTGTTCAAAATTAACTTAGAAATTTTTTGGGGGTTTGAGAAAATAAACAGTTTCTGTGAACTGCAACTATGTTGCTTCAAGACTCAATTTAAACGCTTTATCAAGATCAACTTTTCGTCTTGGATAAGAGCGGTCGACTCACTTCTCGCTCTTCATTTTTATCGCTCAAAATGAAGGATTCCGGTCTCTAGCAGGAATTGGACACCTTGAGGCCGTATCGTCCAAACCATGATCGAAACTTCAGTCGGAGGTTGAGCGAGGCAAGCCGTAGCGATCGATGTGCTACTCTTCCTCTTCTGTCGCTCATGATGGCGCTACGATCCCGGAGCGTCAAATCTTCTCGGGAAAGGACTCTCACAGACGAGGGAAGAGACGGTGCGGGGAGCAACCGCTTACGGAGGGAGTACTCCATGAACTACTCCCTGAACTACTCCATGAACTACTCCATGAACTACTCCATGAACTACTCCATGAACTAGTCCATGAACTACTCCGTGAAGTACTCCATGAACTACTCCATGAACTACTCCATGAACTACTCCATGAACTACTCCATGAACTATTCCATGAAGTACTCCATGAACTAATCCATGAACTACTCCATGAAGTACTCCATGAACTACTCCATGAAGTACTCCATGAAGTACTCCATGAAGTACTCCATGAACTACTCCATGAACTACTCCATGAACTACTCCATGAACTACTCCATGAACTACTCCATGAACTACTCCATGAACTACTCCATGAAGTACCCCATGAAGTACTCCATGAAGTACTCCATGAACTACTCCATGAACTACTCCATGAACTACTCCATGAACTACTCCGTGAACTACTCCATGAACTACTCCATGAAGTACTCCATGAAGTACTCCATGAAGTACTCCATGAAGTACTCCATGAACTACTCCATGAACTACTCCATGAACTACTCCATGAACTACTCCATGAACTACTCCATGAACTACTCCATGAACTACTCCATGAACTACTCCATGAACTACTCCATGAACTACTCCATGAACTACTCCATGAACTACTCCATGAAGTACTCCATGAACTACTCCATGAACTACTCCATGAACTACTCCATGAACTACTCCATGAAGTACTCCATGAACTACTCCATGAAGTACTCCATTTCTAAGCTCTGTTTTTCTTTCCTCAATAAAACTCATTAAACGACAAGATGGTGCGATCCGGCGCATTTTATTTTTCCTTTGTTTATTTCTGTTTTTAAAATTTTATACATTTTTTCTGTTTCTTTTTCTAAATTTCTATGAAAGACTCTGTTTCCCTCTTTCTTTTTCTTCTTACCTCTACCTTTTTTGGTACCTTTTCATATTCGAGCTCTGCTCCTGTCTCTCTCTCTCTCTCTCTCTCTCTCTCTCTCTCTCTCTCTCTCTCTCTCTCTCTCTCTCTCTCTCTCTCTCTCTTTCGTTTCCTCTCTCTCTTGTTGTTGTTGTTGCCGGCAAACGAAGAGAGTTGGCTATGGAGAGCCGCTCTCTCCCTCTCTCTCTCCTCTATTTTTTCTTTTTAATACATCTTTTCTTCTTTCCTTCACAATTGTATGTCGTGTTCCCTGTTCTAGAAATGACGTACAGTTTGTATTGAACTGTGTTGCTGATTGGTGCGCAGAGTGGAACTTGAGTTTGTCCACTTCTAAATGTACTGTTCTCCACCTTGGCTCTTCTAATTCTCGGAATGCTTACTATATCAATAATCAACTCATTGTATCAGGAAACTCGACCAAAGACCTCGGAGTAATAGTTTCAGATGGATTTTCATATCGGGACCACATAAGTGAAAAGTGCCGTAAAGCGTCGTCTATTGTTAATATGATTTTGAAAGCTTTCAAGTCACCATCTCTCTCTCTTCTGACATCTGCTTTCAAAATTTATGTATTGCCTCTTTTGGAATACGCTAGCGAGCTCTGGAACCCGTCATCTGCGGGTCTAGTAAAACAGCTCGAGAAAGTCCAAGGTTCTTTTACGAGAAGAATTCTAGTGAGAGCCGGCCATCCCGCCGTTCCGTATTCGGAGAGATTATCCCTTCTGAACCTTCAAACCCTCGAACATCGCCGAGCTCTTGCTGACCTTACTTTCATTCATAAATGTATACATCTAAAGTGTGAAATAGATACTAAAAATTTATATCAAATATCTGCCGTTGATCGCTTTCCCCGACATTCTCATCCTCTGCGTCTTGTTATGCCTAATAATATCAACCAGTCTTTCTTATCTACATGTGTTTCTCGTCAATTATCATTATGGAATTCTTTGGATTACGAAATGGTAAAAGAACCTAATAGCAAGATATTCAAAAAGAATGTACTGAATTTGCCTATTCATGTTATTGTGCCTCTTTCTCATGTTTTTGATAGTTGAATAACTAATTCATATTTATCAATCATTCCTCCCCCCCCCCTCCCCTTCCCTTCCCCTCATACTTAAGCGACCGTTCGCTCATAAACACACCGCCACTAGAAAGATAGTCCATGCATATCCGCAATCATCATTGTTTTGATATCATGTGTGCACGGAATAAAGAATGAATGAATGAATGAATGCATAGTCTCAGAAATGAGGCTACTTCTTTTGGTTTCATCCAGAGATCTTCCAACGTGAGTCTTGTTGGACGTCTAGCGCATTTGAAGAGATGGGCTACGTCGTGAGGTCCATTGAGACAGTCTGGGCAGTAGTCAGGTATCGAGTGACCGATCCGGTATAAGTAGTGGTTGGTGTACCTGTTGTAGCCTGAGCGGAGTTGGCTCAGCGTGCAGCGGGCGTATCTGGAGAGGTCCACTTCTTCTTCATTTATGTCCGGTGGTGGTCGGCCGCCCAGTATGACTGGATGGTTTCCTTTACTTCTGAGACGATGTTTGTTTGGACTCGGTTGGCGACGCTTTTCCCGTTGTTCTTCTCGGCTGTTTCTGACAGGGCTTTTTCAACAGTGCTTCTGCATGTGATGTAAAGATCCGCTTTCATGCTGCGTGGTGGGGGTCCTTGGAGAAATAATCCGTGATGGAAGTGACTTTGGCTCAAGGTCCCTGCCAAGTATTGGGCTAATAGCATGTGAAGGTGCGATTTCGATCTCATAACTTTAGCTTCAGCATGTATGTGGTCGACGCTGGCCATTTGGTGGTTTCCTGTTACGATACGCAGGCCATTGTTCTGTCCTCTTTGAATTTTGGCATGTACGTGAGACGGAGGCGGAGAGAAAGCTGGCCCAGGCTGCGTAGCTGTAGAAGGATTGGCAAACGGCTTTTTACGTGAGACGGAGTGTCTCCTTTTGATTGCCCCATGTACTGCCGGCTAGCGCCTTCAGTACATTGTTACGTTGCGACATTCGGCCTGCTATGTCTTTCGCATGATGACTCAATGTGAACATAGAATCATATGTTACTCCAAGGACTTTGGCGGTATTCACGGTGGGTATGCTCTGACCTCCGATCGAGACATCTAGGATAGTCTTGTACTCTTTGCTGTAAGGTGTGAAGAGTAGAAGCTGGCTTTTGGCAGGAAAAATAGATAGTCCACGATCGTGGATGAACTTTTCGATGTGTGGGAGACCGGATCGTATGTGTAGCGAGGCAGTAGAAATGCTTGGATCTGACGCCCATAGCGTTAAATCATCAGCATAAGAGACGATTTTGATGTTGGGATCGTTGTTCGGAAGATCGCTTAGATATAAATTGAAAAGAAGCGGTGAGAGTGCGCTGCCTTGAGGGACTCCGCTTTTGATGAGGGATGAGCTTGAGAGGACGTCGCGAAAGGATGTACGGCTCGTTCGTCCTCTGAGGTACGATGCCAGCTATTTCTTTGCGAAGTTTGGAGCGTCGGTTTGTAGGACGAGATCTATGAGTCCTCTCTCTCCTCTCTCTCCTCTTTCACGATCTCCTCTCTCTCTCTCTTTCATCTTCTGTCTTTGCGTTTCTCTACAACATTAATTTTTTTCCTTTCTTTTTCTCAGAATCTTCCTATCTTTTTCCGTAACTTGTTTTATTCTGTAATTTTCTAAACTTCTTCTTCTTCTTGGCGTTTTCCGAGGTCGGAGTAGGATCGAAGTAGCGTCCGCTGTGCGGCTTCTAGCTCTCCAGAAACTTCTGTCCTTTGAGTCCGGCTGAACTCTAGCAAGGCGGAGGTCATAGTTGAGCGTATCAAAGTATATAATCTTGGGTTTTTCTTGAGGTCGTTCGCCCGTCACTTCCTTGAAGAACTTAAAGCCATGGTTTACAACAAATGTCTTCATGCAATCGGCCTGTTGAGTGAATTGTCAATCCAGCCTGGCATCGCGAATTCGGGAGTTCCTGGTATTTCATGACCGTAGAAAAGGCAGGAGAATAATCGACTGGCGCCTCGACTGACATGGGTTGGACTAACCCCTCTCCGCCTAGCAATCTGACGGATAGAACCACTGCCGGAAGTGGACTTGTCCAAAAGGAGGCCAATTTTAGCCTCACTCAGAAAGTCGTGATTTCGGCAATCACGGTAGCAGAGCTAAGTGAGTTTACACCTTCTCAACAAGTTTGAGGTATTGGGGCTAGGGAAAGATTTTCTAAACAGTCAAATTTTTTCGTATCTTCTTATAACTTGAAGTTCTATGAGCCTCTCTTGAGTCTTCTAGTGTGCATGGATCTTTCCTCCTCTTTTCTCTCCGGTGGTGGGCCATCTCGTCTTAATCATCTTTCAAACTTCATTTTCCTTCGCAATCCTATCTATTGTTGTTCCATTTTTTCTTATCTTGATAAAAACTAGACTCCTTGTTTTTCCTGTGATCTCATTCTTTCGATCTCTACGATTCAAATGAATAACAATTTTTTCACGGTATATATCAACCTTATCGCACTTTTTTTTCATTTCTCTCCTCATTTCTCTCTCTCTCCATTTTTCTCTTTTTTCTATTTCCATCTCTATCTTTCTCTTTTCTTTTTTCTTCCTACATCTCTCTCTTTCCTTTTATATTTTTTGTTTTGGTTTTCTTTTTCTTTTACTTCAATTTCTTTTTTCTGATGCATTTTTCTTGTGACATTTTACTACCTTCACTTCTATGTATTTCTCCACACTTAATCAGCAGTTTCTATGTTTGATTATTCAGGGTACCCATTATTCAGGGTACCCATTATTCAGGGTACCCATTATTCAGGGTACCCATTATTCAGGGTACCCATGGAGCGGAATGTTTCCGCTAATCCACCGACGTCGCCAATCACACGAAGCCGACCAACTGTACCGCCCCGAACTCTTCCTGGTTAGTATAAAATTCGTGCTTGTAACATCAGTAACAAATACAAGAAGATCGTAATTAAGGTCAGTACTGCATGACATATTTGTCACTCCCGTAAACATGTGATAATACAAAACTAATTTTATGTAAACTGCTGACAGTCAGAAGAGATTGAATACTAATAAGGAAACGAAAAAAAGGCGGCAGGATAACAAACTTTCGATAAGACAAGCAAAAGTCACGATCTGTTCAATAAAGACAAAATTATCTACCGTTCAGCAAAAGCGTAAGAGAGGCAACTCTAGGCATTTTGTGTGAAGGCAAAACACAGGTGATAGCTGCAGAACACCGCAGAGATCTTCCTACGCTGACAAAAGCACTCCGATGAGATCGTTTTAACGCCAGTTTCCTCATATTGCACCACTATTGCCGGATCAGTTGAAGTCATCGCTATAAATAGTTGTCAAGCTCCTGGCCCGGACGATATACCGGCCGTTGTGAAAGAATATCGGGCAGTTAACGCTCCGTAGCTTTGTATGAAAACTAATGTCAGTCGACTAGGAAAGCAGCTGAGCGACGTCTACGAGCCAAGAAAGTGTGCATGATCCACTGAGTTATGGTAGCTCTCTAACGAGTATATATTGAATTGGATAATTAATGTAAAACTTGGCTTCACTCTCATCAATGAGACAATGCGAGAAAATAGACTGAGATGAACCAGACTGAGACCACGTCACTAAAACAGATCCTACAATTTTCGCTTTTACCGTTTTCCAGCCGGTCAAAGAAAAAAGAGGGAGGCCTAAGCAGTAATCCAAAAAGAGGGAGGCCTAAGCAGTAATCCAAGATACCATAAACTCAAATTGGAAGTCAGAAAAAAAACTAAGCTCAACAGAGGCTGAGAAAAGAGACTCACACCCGTTTTTAATCTAAAACTCTGTAAAAACAAGTTGTAAAAGTAGTGTCAATCGCTGAGAAATTATTAGAAAAACAATAGTTTAATTCTATTCTGAAGATTCCCTCCAAAAAACTTTCAAAAAACATTCACTATTTAAAAAAAAACTATATGTTTAAATTCCAACCTCGCTTATAGTAATAAGTAGTATTAATAAGTAAATAGTAGTAGCTAACTTCTTTTTTAACTTTCTCTCGCGATGGCGAAGACCGCGTTGTAGATGTTTTTTTCTTGACATACACAGAGTAGCCGGACTCACTCAATTAATATTTAAGGATCTTTGTGGTTCCACAGAGCAACTCGGATACTAGGAGCAACCCATTAGTTACAAAAATGTGTTTGATTCGGTTTCATGACATTTCGCACCTCGACAACTCGTACCCGAAATTTCGCAAAAAAAATTTAAGTTGTATAATGTGGTTGTTTAATTCATTCGGTCTCTTATTAAGACCTATGTCCTCGTTAGCCTGAACTCAACTAAGCCTATGAAAAGATTTCAGTGGAAAAACACATGGTAATATGTCGATTGTGCATTTTGGGTGCGATATGACGCGATGCGAAATGCCGTTTCACGGTTCGGTTCAGCTCATACCTCTTTTGAAACTATTTTTTATCGCAGCATCATTCAATTGGTTAAATGTGCTATGCGACTTGAAGATCACGGATGGTGACTAATATGTATGAAGGCTTGGGTGTCGTTCTGCCACTGCCTACCCCGCCGCTGTCGATACCGAGGAACTCATCCTCATCCCAGGAGAACTCCCCTGGGCCAACCTCGAGTGGAAGCGGTGTCAAGAGGCCTACCCAGCTCCCCAAGTACACATCAATCGATCTCGAACATGAACTTCCCGACATGTTCACGACTGCCTTGAATCCGAATCTTAGGTGAGTCTTGAAAGCTTGGAAAGCCTTTTATACGACCCATCTCTGTCAAAGTTATAAAAAGACTTCTTTGATTCTCATAAATGAATTGAATTGAATAATATCCAAGATATGCTCACCATTCTGAGCGAAATAACAATTTTGTTAATCTAATGATTTGATGTAATTTTATAATGCTGTTTTATAATTTAATTTTCAAAACAAAACTTCAATAATAAACATCTTCATCAGTTCCTAAATCAAAACCGTTCTCATCCCGAAGATTTATCGAAGAAAATTCAAAAAGGATAGCTCACGTTCTTTTGCGGTTTTTTGTGTGTTTAGTTCATAAATTCTAAACAGGTCAATAGCTAGTCACAAGGAGGTCGCTCACAGTTTATAACATCTCAACAACAGGTCATTAAGAGGTTATGAACAGGTTCAACCGGTTATCTCATTTCACATGCTTGTCGTTTACTGTCTGGTTGAAGCCAAACTTCCAGCAGTTTTCGTTGTACCCTTGAAAACTATAAACTTCAAAAGAGATGTTGAATTGGTTTTCCAGAGACCCCGAAATGAGGAGTTTTTATGAGGGCAGGCTCCCACATCTTTCTCGGCCTCCGCAGTATCACTTTGGTGAGATGATCTATTAATTCTTGAAATTCATATTTGCTTTCACAATATCTCATTTCATAATTACTCTCTCTCGAAACCAGGAGAAGATATGGAGGGGCGGGGCAATTTCCGAGGGTTGTTATCAGAGGAACGATCAGAAAACCCAGAGAGACAGTCTAAGAATCGATGGAAAAATAGTGAAGGAATGAACCGAAAATATAAAGATGTTGTATAGCATTAGAGTAGCCGCTCGAACAACGCATGCGAACTGATCAGATGAATAAACAAATTCGCTGATAATTATGAATACTGGTCGATTAATATTGATAGGGAAATTCATAACAATATGTTTTTAGAAATCTTATCAATATTCTCCACGAAAACTCCTTATTGTCCTAGAGCAACTGATAAAGCTGAGTAATTGAATACGTTTTGAGACATGGAACGAACAAAAAACTTTTTTCATTGAAAATGCAGTTGATAAAACTACCTAGTGAACATAATCGATAAGTTTTACCGTCGTGGCAAGTTTGGAAAAGAATAGTTTTACACAAAAAAACACAACTAGATGAATCTTTTAACAATAAAAAATTTCCGGCAATGTTAAGGCTCCTCAGCGATGGCGGCGGCCAAAGCGCGGTCGCATACAATGGAATCTTCGATGCCGCAGAAAGTCTACAGACGCCATTTCAATATAATTACAGGTTCATATCCCGTTCTCATATTCTGTCAATGGCTTACAAGGCAGTTCAGATGGTAGCTGTCGTTTTATTTTGTGCAGAGGTTGAAGTCAAAACCCTTTTTTTTTTGCTTCATGGGCATTCAAACCTAGATGGTTCAGAGTTTTGCTGCTTTCCAAGGTATGCGATAGAACCAGAACTTTTATCGTACTGCTCTCCATCTCCTTCTTTACGTCTGCTATAAACAATATTAGTGACCCAGAGAACAGACACATTGGTTGTTTCAGGTGAAGTCTGTATCTCATTTTACGGTAACGCGTACTCTGCTCTGAGCGAAATAAATTAAGATAAATGAGTTTTTGAACTTAGGAGTGTATAAAAAATTGTTTTTCGTTCGAAGCAGAAAATTATGAGAAAACTGAGTCAACCGAGAAGAAAAGAAGCTGTTTTTATTGAATAAGCGTCAAACTGTAATCGGGTAACTTTTTGTGTTGTCTTTAGAATGTTGTTTAAAAAAGACAAAATATATGAACGAAATATTGTTTCATGTGAAGCGTCATGAGAAAACTAGTTACCATCTAAAGAGCAAGTTTTGAGAATTTTTTTATTTCATAGATTTTAGCCTAAGTCATTAGAGTCCGCTAAAGCTGGCGACGGTGGAAGACCTTCAGCTTCAAATTGGAAGAAGATAAGGGAGAAGATGAACCTTATCAAGAGGTCCTACCAATAAGATGAGAAAAAAATACTTGAATTGCGGTTTGCTCCTGTGTACACGGAGTGGTAACGCTGAGTTACGTAGTGAGTGCTACCTGTGAAGGATTTTTGTATGCATCTATTTGCACGTATGTATATGTACCAGGTGTCGCGTGTATGTATATGAATAAGGACAAATGTTTTCTTCTGAATTCCAGTTATATGACGAGCAAACGAACTGTAATCTACAAACTTGGTTCAATACAGCCATGTCCAAAAAAAGTATCAAACAAAAGTATCAAAATCCGGCAATTGCTAAACCACGCATCTCACGATCCTCACGCCCGTTCATTACTTATCCACGCCACTGCGCGGGACAGAGAGAAAGAGTGTTTGACGCACTTTTATGTATTTTTTACGGTCTCGTTAGCCTAAGCCGTACGGCCTCGTTAGCGTAAACTTTTGCCTAAGCCTTAGCAGAAAAAGATGAAAAACTTGAAAAACTAAATAAAGCGCATGGGGCAAAGTTAAGAATTTTCCCGCGCAGTTGCTAGGATTAGTTATAAACGGGCGTGAAGGGCGTGAGGGACGTGAGGGGCGTGGTTTTGTAACTTATCCGGTTTTCAGGTTAATAACCGCCGTTGTCACAAGATACTGTGTAGTTTCCCAGGATATAGGATGACGGCCGGAACGGGCGAATACCCTGAGGAAGATTGTCCCAGAACGTCTATAAACTTGCTTTTCAGTTTACCTGCTCGTTCAGAGTCCACGTAGTCTGGAAGAACCAGACGGAACAAAAACGAGCTCTTGCCACTGGCACAGATGGTTTTTATACCATAACTTAAGCTACATCTTGATATGACGAGCTATCGAACTGACAGATGACAGTTCGATTGCTCGTCATATAACTGGAAGATTTGTTTTGTTGACGAACCTTCCACTAAATTGCTCAAGAAACGCGTGTTGTGTGGAACTTGAAGTTGAAAGCCTCTTATGACTGAAAATGGCACAACTACAGGGTGTTTCATTATAAAATGGTCAATGATTATCGTGAAAAACTTTTCGTATAGTATTCCGAATGACTTGAAGTTTTAGGACTCAGGATAGGAAAAAAATCGAATGATTTTCAAAATTTAGCATAAGTTTGGACATTTTGGAGCGATTTTGGAGATATACGTTAGTTTTTTTTAATCTTTTAATGCAGAAAGAAGTCTGAAGTATCCTTTTTCCCTTTTTGAATCAATTACACATCTTTTCGTTAATTTATAAGCAGTAGAAATTAGGCGTTTTTTGGCATTTTTTCAGAAGAACTTTTGCTGATGAGAACATGCAAAGCTGAAATGAACAAATGATTTTATAATGTTGTAATTTATGTTGTTGATAAAATATGTTAATTTGAGATCAATTTCTCTGTTTTGAAAAAAGGTATAACAATTCCAATTTGTAGCACTATTTATGGCCCCCCCTGTATAAAGAACACATCTCGTGCAGATATGCATATGAGTGAACAGAATTGCGAATGTGGTTGTTTGCATTAAACATGGACCATATCATGAGAATGTTAACGAAGATATTGCCATAAAACCCATATGGGTGGAAAGTGCATAATGAGGTTGGCTGCAGCCAGTCTTTTCTTGCATTACTGCTAGTCTTGGTTTTTGTTGCCGAGTGACTGCACTGGAGGTGTTGATTCTTCCATGAAGTATTCTGTTGACAGGTCGGCAACTAACAGTGATCCTCTTGGTGTGCTTCTTCCTGATCCCAGCCCTCATACTCGTCTTCTTCCTTGGCCTGGACTCAAGCCGGAAAACTCACTACATTTTGGAAGTCATTAGCTTTTATCTTTATTTTATAACACAAGACTTATACTTTCGTTTTTTTTGTTCACATTTTTTTCTTCAGTAAATCACGGTCATCGCAACTGCCCTATTATTCGATTTCGAGCTTGCTCTATGGAGGGATATTGTATTCCAGGAACTACACAGCTCGGATTGTGCAAGGAAAACAAAGACACTGTGATGCTTATGTAGGCAACTTACACATTTACATTCATGATACAAAAGTGTTCCTTTAATAGAATCTGTCATTTGTAAATTTTGTTATTGAAAAAATTACCTTTACTCTATTATTTATTTGAATAAGTTACATAGCATGGCAAGAAAAAGCTTAAAATTTTTGTTTTATTTCAATTCGCAAGCCGGAGAAATTTTAGTTTAGCTTCAGTTTTAATGGAGTAATTGATGTTCCTGTATTTACGTCACACCCTACGTTTTCGTCAATAACAAAAAAATTTCTTCAAGCTCAGTTTTTGAATGGCAGTTGATCATTTTTAAATTGAAGCTAGTTCATATGCTAATAAACATGCTGTTGAATCTAATAAACCGAAGTTTTATCTTTTTGGAAAAAAATCGTAATTATAAAACCTAACTTCTTTGAAACCAAATTCTGAAAACTTGAAGTTAGAGAAACCTGAGCGCCAATCTATCTAAAAAAAATAACTAGTGCATGACGTATTTGAATTTTCCATGAAATTATTACACTAACCAGAATGTTCACTAAATTCTGCTGCAAAGAGCACAACAAAATTTCAAAACCAGATATAATTTACGTTTTAATATTCAATTCAATTGAAACGCTTTATTCTCGATGTCATGGGACATGAAGCGCCATTGATTCGAACGACTCCAGCTTTTTATCAGTTTCTTGATGTTGAGAACGAAAACGTAGAATGTATGTAGACTGGAGTCTCGAATATGGTTAGGACGATACGGCCTAAAGGTGTCCATTTCTTGCTAGTGTTGTATGGGCCTTAAAATGTGCATTATCATGTGTGCGTGTGTAGCTCAGTGGGAAGAGCATTCGCCCGGAATGAGAAAGGTCACGGGTTCGGTTCCCGTCACACCACATGATTTTTGCACAAGTTTCTACGAACAATCCGCTTCTCTGCTCGGTATAAAAATCTGTTGCTTGAAAAAAGTCTCGAGACCGGAATCCTTGATTTTGGGCGAAAGAACTGAAGAGCAAGAAAAGAATCGATCGCTCTCAGCCACGACGATCTCAAGGAATTTTTATTACCATATACATAAACATATATGTATATTTATTTGCCAAAAGACGGTTTGTTTTCATCGATGGTTGGATAGAAAGAAGAGGTAATCGATAGTGTTTTGAATGACGCTTTCTGATTCTCATTCTGTATCAGATTGATAATAGGGGAGACCCTTCGGACAGATTCACTCAAACCTGAGTGGCTAAGAATCTTCGGTATTGTTAGCCCAAAACCGATTGTTTTCAGGTTTTCAGTTAAGCTATACATAAGGGCAGTGGCCCAGGGATCAGCTGCTGGTAATACCAGGATAGGTCTGTTTCTCAATATATGGAGAGCTAGTATCTTGTCGCGAGACGAAAAAGAGCTTCGAAAACATTAACCTTTTTTTAATTTTCTTAATATTCATGCATTATCAAAATAGTCGAGTTACGGCATTGTGAAAGTGTGCACGACTATTGTGCAAAGGGTCCCAATTTAGCCAATTTATTTTTGTTTTGATTTTTGAGTCCTTATTCGGGCCAAACAATAGTTGTTTTTCATATCTAAAAAAATCGCATATATAAAGTTGTTTTCTCTAGAGAAACCAAATGTAGGTATCTCTGTTCTTTTCTGGCCGGGAACTATTGTATGAACCCTGCACTAACGAGGACAATTTCTTACTTGCGATATTTCTAGGCTATAAACTCAACGGACTCGCTTTTTCTGGACCTTTTCGAAAAAAAGCTTACATAAGACTAGTGAAAAGCTTACATAAGAACAGGCAGATCAGATATGTTTTTTCTCGAGTTTTTTTTTATCAAATAAAGTTTTCGAAAAATCGAAAAAAAAATTTTCGACTTTCATAAAAACTTTTTTGAAGAGTTTTTAGTAATGAATTGGAATTTAATTGTGAGACAAGGTGTTTTTATACTATTTATTCACATAAAATTATTTATTCACATAAATTTTTTTTACTTTTGCTCCATTTTTTCCAATGTTTTTCTCTTGCGTTTTTTTAACAGTTCGTTTTTTTGGAGCGGAACTGGAATTTTAGTGAAGAATAATTGAGTGTGAGTGTTAGAAGCCTTCTTTAGTTCAAGAGAGACGCTTTATTCGAAGACTTCGATTCAGGCTAATCTCGTAGTGTCATTTCCTGAAGTAAAAGTAGAGTTTCACTATTTTTGAAAAAAAGCCTCTAAAAACATTTGACTTCAAAAAAGGCGTTTTGTTGTTTATTTTTCGAACAAATTCAAATATTTACCCTCATAACACAAAGGGCAGCACTGCTGGGTATCACTAGTTTGAGCTTTTGAGTGTTCATGACTATTATTAATGTATTTTTAAATCAAAAAAAGTGAAAACACTCTAGAATTCAGAGAAAAAAAACTATTTTAAAAATAAAAAAATTTTCGACTTAGGGTTTTCGACCTCTCGTGGTTAAAAAAACAAAGACTAAAAGATATTCAAAAGGTTCGCCGACAAGAATTGTGACATCACCTAAAAGATTTTGCTCTAAAATAACAGTTTATAAAGTTTAATCAATAAAAAAACTTTTGTTTCGTTTTTCTTCCATTTTTTTGGCATTTTTTGAAAAAAAAAGGAACTCGAAAAAATGTTTCCGAGATTTTGTCGTTATTTCTGATGTGGATAGCACCCTAGAGAACAAACCAATCTTCAAACCATCAACATTTGGACCAAACAACGTGTACCGTCTGTGCAAACACGGATCAGGTCAATGATCTGGGATAGGCCTTTCACATTATTGTTTTTATTGCACAAAAGAGTAAAAAGTCACAGTTTATTCTTCGTTGTGCATAAGCAAATATGGTTGCCATACATCTCGTCTATCATTCTCTGTTGCCAAAAATCTAGGAACGCGGTCTTCAGTCCTAATGGCGAACAGACTTTAGACCAAAAATCCGGAGAGAAAATCTCACAGATATGAATAGGGAGAAAAATCTATCAACTGATCAAGAAAGAAAAAAAGCCATAGACTGATTTGAAGATGTTTATAAGTTGAGAAAAGATAATTGACTTAACCTGCCGTGACTTTAATCTCTCGAAAAAGTTTAGAGATCATGTGATTAAGATCACACACATAGGAGACCTGTCGCGGGAGTGAGTTCAGTGTAAGTAAGTGAAAAATTTTTTATATTAACAATGAAAATGAGGCATACTAATATGGTAAAACATAGAAGTTAGGGTGAACAGAGTTAATCATAATCACAGGCGAAGTTTCGAACAGGCAATAATTGCAGTAGGGGTCAAATTTTAAAATTTCTGTTTGCAGTTTTTTAAACAAACTTTCATAATGATTGGACGAGAGAGAGCATGCTTCTTGGATAAATGTAGGAAATTATACATTCTTCTGATCCTAAGAGAGTAATTGAAATGTGGTTTCTTATATGCGAGCAGAACGTCGTCAGTGTAGTTGTACGACCTTATTAATCTCACAAATAATTCTCTTCAAGTTATTTACATATCTGCCTTCGAGATATCCCGTATGATCATTGTTCTCGAAGTTTTCGAGCAGCACCTGTGAACATTGCAGAGCTTGGAAGCAACTAACATTATCAATGAAAAGGACAAGAGATGAGATGCTGCTTTCCTTGCTCAACATCTATATAAAAGCAAAGGTAGAAGCAGCTTACGACAGAAGACTATATCAACTTGTCCTATACGCATCGCAAGAGCACAAAAATCTCAACTACTCAGCTAATTTACCTAGCTAATCTACGTATTTGCCACGAACAGTCTTAGAAGCCCATTCGAGTCCTCGGACATTAATGCAGAATGGCTGTTGATCGCTTCAGGCCTGATCTCTTCTGGAACTCATTGAAGATTTTTTTTCGTGAGTGTAGGCATAAATGAAGTTTCAGCGCTATCGACACTTCTCTTCATTTTTGATGGAGCTAATCTCTAGCACCCTACAGAACAAGCACGCTTGAACCATCCGTAATAGATTAAAAGTTATTGACAGCGAGATCGAGAGAAGAAATACGACAGAAAGTACGAGCCTAGAACAATCGACACAGTCAATTTTGAACTATGTCTGGTTACCTTGAAAACGCCGGTAAACCGTGGTCTCCGAAGATACAATCAAATTCAAAGGCGAAAGTTTCGCGTAATTAAACTGATTCGTTTATGCACTGCAGATCTCATCTCCAGGGCAAGAGAGAAATCTAGAATGACAGACTGTCTTGTGTTAACGGAACATAATATGAATGGAGAAAAGTTACTGGTGAACGATGTGACAAGGAAGTGCCTAAACGCCTTAAAGATCTATCGGACAGATTCAAGCTTTGTATTGATTTGTACAGAATATTGTACAGAATCGAGTATATTCAAAATACGAGTGCAGCGTAGCGACGTCTACAAACCAAAGAAAAGCTGATCAACCGCTATTTCATGGGTAATTGCATGTGCGAGCTCACATCAAGCCCATGAAAATCTGGAGATGATCCAACATCGCCTCATCGATGAGAAGGCCGTCTCGTCCAAACCATAATCGACACTCCAGTCTACATTCAACGTTCTCGTTCTCAACAAAAACTGATCAGAAGCTGGAGTCGTTGGATTCAATGTCGCTTCATGTCCCATGACATCGAGAATAAAGCGTTTTTAATTGAATTGAATTTAACTCATCACCATCACGCCCGTATGTGTTGAACGGAATTACTTTCTATCGTAAACAGAATTGTGTTGCTCTCGCTGAATCGGTGTCATTTCTTACATGAAAATTCAGATTGAGAGGGAAAACTTTTAGTAATCAACAAGTTCGCTTCACTTTATTCACAATATCATTCTTATTTATCGGGTCCACTCATGCTGTCATCATAACAGTAACACTTGCTAACCGGGAACACCCACACGATTGTTTCTTAACGGTTCCGAGCGATAGCTGAAGTCCTGTCACTAACAAACTTTTCCTTCAAAAGCTACATATTAAACGGGCTTGTTCCGTTGTCCTCAACACAGTGCGGTTTTTCAGGCTTTTTTTCACCGTTTTTGAGCCCCGTCTCTATTATGAACAAATTACTTTTTTAAATGCATGTAGCTTTTTACCGTTTTCTTCCATCAGAAAGTATTTTTCTCTTGTGTTGTAGTGCTATGGAACGTGATGAATGGATTTTATTTTTTATTTTCTTTTCTGGAAAATCCTTATTTTATTCTGGAAACTCCGCGTTGAATCGCTTTCTGTCCCCAGTCGTTAATCTCATGAGAGCAAAAATCGGTTATTTCCTTTCCCTGGTACCGGAATCGAATCTTTTCAATCGATATTGCGTCCTTTTTGTAGCAATTCATTCGCACTCAGTCAACTCCGTAGAAAATGAGCATTGCTTCTCATTTCATCAACCTGACGATAGAAGTTGTTTTTCTTCTTTTTCCTAACATTTCTTATTCCCTTTTTTTATTTTTCCATTCTTTTCTCACTCTCTCTCTCTCTATCTCTTTTTCTCTCTCTACACATTTCTATCATTCTCTCACTCTCTCTCTATCTCTCTTTTTCTCTCTCCACCTTTCTATAATTCTCTCACTCTCTCTATGTATCTTTTTCTTCCTCTATCTCTCTGTCTCTCTTTCTTTATATTTCTCTTACCCGTTTCCCTTGCTATATTATCCTTTCCTTTGCTCCGAGAAAACTTATCTTTTTTCTGTTTTCCTTCTTCAACTCTTTGCGTGTTATTCCTATTTACATTTTTCAAACCAAAACCAGTTGTAAAGAACATGGTAAAACCACGAGGTAGGTAGAAAATCCAAGAGGAGTGAACGTATGGAGCGGAAGGAGAGAAGAAGTAGAGTGAAAATGTACTCGTAAGAAAGCGGGCTCAGTGTGGGAAAAAGATACAAATGAAAAGATGTATCTAGAAAAAAATATTAATAACAGTAAATTTAAATTGGATAGAGACAGTAAATTTCTGTTTGAGGCAAGAAGATTCTATACATGGGATCAGATTCAATTCAATTCAATTAAAACGCTTTATTCTCGATGTCATGGGACATGAAGCGCCATAAAATCGAACGGCTCCATCTGGTTCTCCGTAAAGTACAGTAAGCATGAGAACAGTTATTGTAGACTGAAGTGTCGATCATGGTTTGGACATTACGGCCTCAAGGTGTCCAAATCCTTCTACCGGACTCCTCCATTATTGGCGATAGAAGTGAAGAGCGAGACGTGAGTCGACCGCTCTCAGCCATGACGAATGGAAGCATCAGATTCATAACATTTGAAACTATGTTCTGAAACTTATGGCTCTTATGGAAAAAACTTATGGAAAATGAGTTGGGAAGATAAGCAAAAGAATTCAACCAATAACCAAGTTGGGGATAGGAGCGAAGAAATAATAGAAGAAGTGAGAAAACACAAAACGTAGGAAAACAGAAAATATAGAACAAGAGATAAGAACAAAGAAAAAATTTGAAGAAAGAGACAGTAGAAGAGATAAAGATAGAGTGAATATAAGAAAGTCGGCAAATGTAAAGAGCACGAAAAAATAATAGTAAAGAAAGAAGCCTAACGAGAACTAGAGAAAAAATTTCTTTCTTGTTTTCTTCTGCCCAAATTTCTTCCAAGACAGGCGAATCGTAGATGAATGGACAACAGCCACGCCATGTCATGAGAGTAGAGGTTTCTTTTTCTGAAGAGAACAATGAAGATATGGCGAAAAAGGGGGAAATAAACAGCACCTAGAGAGACTTGGAGTGAGAACGAACGAGACCGAGAGAGATCTACTGCGAGGTAATTTGAGAAAAAAGGAGAGGTGAAAAGGTAGAGGAGGGAAATGTAAACAGAAAAAAATTCCAAAGAAAACGGTCCGAAAGGTTGAAGGAGAAAAAAAGAGAGTTAATCTAAAGAGAGTGGGAGAGAAATGAAGAAAGAGCGAAAGAGAAAGCGAAAAAAATAGATGGACAGAGAGAGAGCATAAAAAAGGCTTCAGCGCAGAGCGCTAGGGAGCAAGAGTCTCATATGAGAGTGCGATTGCTCAAGAGAAGGCAGACACGAAGAGAGTCAGAGACGTGGAGTGAGATGAGCCTAGCCCGCGTTTAGGCCCCTCCTGGCTCTTTGCTTTGCTCCGCGATCGCTGCAGCGATAGAAGGGATAGAGAGAGAGAGAGAGAGAGAGAGAGATAGAGAGAGAGAGAGAGAGAGAGAGAGAGAGAGAGAGAGAGAGAGAGGTAGGGAGAGAGAGAGATTGGGTCAAACCGGGTCGAGTCAACAGAGAATCAGAGTAGGGAGAGAACGTGAATAAACGATACGCAGATCATTCCGGACCCATGTGACCTTATGTCCTCGTTCTAGCATTGCATCGTATTTGAATGTTTTTGAGTTTTTGTGCAAATTACCTCAGTATTCCCTCTGACAATGAGATTTGAACGAGCCTCAATCGTTAATTTATTAGGATTAATATGATACGAATGAGCAGTTGTATCAAACCTTTTGATGTTCCTCCACTTCCCACCCCCCCCCCCCTTCTCTCGTGTACAAATTCAGGCTTCTGAACCATGCAGCAAATCTCCAAAAGAAAAACCTCAAAGATATCCATGTTTATATTCCTACTGTCGTAAACTCCATCCGTCGTCTCATATAACCCTTGTTTGAATACACCCGCCTTCGGGATGTACAACACTTGACCGCAGTGAATAAACCATGAGCGTATTATGTTGCCACATGTCTAAATTCATGTTCTTTTTTTCCTTGTTTTGAGTTTCCCTCACTCCGTTTATTTGGCATGTGTTCTGTGACAAGTTCAAGTTTAATATACACCATGTGCTGTAACATTTTGAATCATGTATTAAGAAATAAATAAAGAGAAGGACTAGTGATCTGATGTTTCATGCTGTTGGTAGATTATTATGAAATATCGGTGAATGTTCTGATAAAACTGAAGAAATTGGGGGGGGGGAAACGTTAGCATTGGGTCTAACAAGAGTTGAGATGGGAATGGAATTATTTGCGGAAAAACCTGCTTTTTGAAAAAACATTCACACATTAAGCCCGTTATGATATTTTGCCGTGAAAGAAATGATGGAAGAGCGGGAGACTTGAAACCATCTATCCGATAGCCTTCTCAAATTTACATGTCAAGAGGAAGTCCTTGTCAATCGCGTTGAGCGTCTCTTATTTTTATCTGAGCGTGATGTCCCCTCTCTCTCTCTCTCTCTCTCTCTCTCTCTCTCTCTCTCTCTCTCTCTCTCTCTCTCTCTCTCTCTCTCTCTCTAAAAAGTCGATATTACATACATCTTGTGAATAAGTACATACGTACATATCTGAGTACAGAAAGGTAAAACTTTTATTAATCCTTATTCGTCTTATGAAGAATAGTTGAGGCCTTTTTTAGACCCAACGCGTCGAAGCGTAAGACTACACGGGGAGCGCGGCGAGGCTACAAGATGGAGAAGAGAAAAAATAGAGAGCAATAGAATGAAAATGAGAACAAGAAAATGGAAAATTAAATGAGAATGGAGAAAAGAAATGAAGAGAGAAATATATGAACAGAGAAATTTTGATAGAGAACAAGAGACGGAGAAAAAGATAGGAAGGGAGGTATTTAAGAAGCTGAGGAAAGCGAAATGGAGAGGCTCACAAACTATGAAATGGAAAAGGCGAGAGATGCACTTAAGAACGGAGCCGACTGGAAAATACGGAAACGTATTCCTACTCTGCCGCAGAGAGAGCTGAGAGAACTATATTATGCTGTTATCAACTCTTTATTAACTAGAAATCGTGAAGTCGCAGTTATAGGTAAGATTGGAAAATAAGAGGTTC
Source organism: Allodiplogaster pararmata (assembly GCA_964056735.1). Classification (NCBI taxonomy): domain Eukaryota; kingdom Metazoa; phylum Nematoda; class Chromadorea; order Rhabditida; family Diplogasteridae; genus Allodiplogaster; species Allodiplogaster pararmata. The sequence continues at coordinate 42,453,379 of OZ057403.1, forward strand.
GACGTTATGGAAGCTCAAAGACTTGTCGATTATGAAGAGTAAATTTCCGAGAAAGCATGTCTAACCAAAATCGTTTTTCTCTTACTACCTCTCTGTTCATTTCTCTCATTTTTTTCTTTCTCCATCTCCCTCTCTCCCGCCTTTCCCGCCTTTTTAACCCCCCCTTTCTCTCTCCCTCCTCTCCCTCTCCCCCCTCTCTCTATCTCTCTCTACTTCTTTCTCTTCTCTTATTCGAATAGAGTAAATGCAGAGGTAATGTCTTCTGCTCTCTTCGTATATACTGAATTCTCCAACGTTGACCTGATTACCATTTTTGTGTATATCTTAGTACATCTTGCCATGCCTCTCACTCTCAATTAAACTCTTCAATTTCTGAAGGCCTTTGGATTATATGTATCTTGCAGGCAACTTTTTTTGTAAATAAGAGTATTCTCTACTCCTCGTTGATCTCAAGCAACGAATTTTTATACCGAGCAGAGAAGCGGATTGTTTGCAGAAACTTTTGCGAAAATCATGTGGTGTAATGCTACCTTCGCTTACCGGGTGATGCCCCTTGAGCTACACACGCATTAAATATAATGCACATTTTAAGGCCCATAGAACATTTTTAACTGGTTGCCTATTTTAAAAAAATGATTTTTACGACCGAAGTTCAAAGGAGCTCGCGTATAAAATGAGAACTTTATAGCTGAAATAATGTTTTGAATGGGAAATTTTGAAAGGCGGGATGGTGAAAGAGAGACAGAAAGCTAGAGAGAAACAAAGAGTCGAAAACAAAAGAGGGAGAGAAAAAAATTATCGGTTACGTAAATAAACATATATACATATATATACAGGGTGGCCCATATATTCGCCAACGCGTTTACAAACGTGTATCTCAGTGCATAAGTGAGCAAGAGTGTTCAAATTTGTACATTTATCAGCACACATTAATGAAAACATTGGGTCAAAAAATCATTCAATTCGGCCCCCTCAGAATGGGAGTTGAACCCGCGACTTGAGAGCACTCAGACTGATAGTTCGGTGCTCTACCGATTGAGCCATCGCGGGCTCACCTATTCATCCATTAATATCTCTTAAATTTTTCCAAGTTCTACACACCTCATTTCTCTGTTTTTCTACTTCGTAAACAAAAAAAATTGATCTCCTTTCGTTCTCTGATACGTTTCCATTCTCTATCTTTTCTCTAGTATTTTCATTTTATCATGCTGTTAACAACTGGGACCTATAATGAATGACCTTAACTGATGAGTCTCTGCATGCTTTCTTTCTGTATGTTTATCTCTCTCTCTCTCTCTCTCTCTCTCTCTCTCTCTCTCTCTCTCTTCAATCTCTGTTTTTCTCTCTATCTTTCTCGCGCTCTCTCTCAAAATCACCCACTTGTCATGATTTGTTCTCTCCTCTAGGCTTTTTCCTCAAATCCTCCAACGTGGTTCTTTCCATCACACTCTCTTTTCATGAAGCACTTGTCGTCTGGTATTTCTTAGGCAGGTCACGGCCCTTTGAAGCGCTCCATCGTCAGCAAGACTCTCTTTGTTTCATGCTACATTTCCATGCGTTCAACTTTCTGTTGAATTGCTTTCGCCCTATTCGCTCGATTCTTTACTCTCTTAGCAACTCTTCTTATCTTCAGCAGACCACGACGTTTCGGACCACCTCTTCCGCTCGAGAAGGGAGAGAGAGAGAGAGAGAGAGAGAGAGAGAGAGAGAGAGAGAGAGAGAGAGAGAGAGAGAGAGAGAGAGAGCAGCGGAAATGGAAGAGAAGATCAGAATCACGAGAGGCGCTGATAATAGAACAAGATGGAGTGTGAAAATATTGAGGGTGAAGGAGTGATTGAACAGAGGTGGGAGGGCAAACAGCTAGAGACTTAGAAAACAAAAGAGAGAGAAAGAGAGAGGAGAAAGCGAGAAATATGGAAATAAAGATAAAGAGAGCAAAAAGAGGTAATCAACAAAAGTAGGAGAGAAACAAAGTTAGAACTATTTTCACGGGAAAACAGAGGTCTGCATCTAGTTTTCTTATTTTGAGCGAGAGAGAGCTAAAGAGACATAGACGAAGAGGCAGAAAAGAAATGGAAGTACCAAAAAGGTAAGAGAAAGCTCAAGTATGAATTTTCGAGATTTTTGTCAGATATCGTACGTTCCGAAAAATCTTTTAAACTATCATTTTTGCTGTCGTCAAAACTTCCTAAAAAATATCATAAGATTTTGACAATTCTGCTTTTTGTCGAGAAGTGTTGAAATATGGTTTTGCGACTTTATAAACACTTTATGAGAAGAAAAATAACGAATTATTCGGCAATTAAAAATAGCAATTAAGTGTCAGCAAGAACGAAAAATCTATGAATTTTAAATGACCGAGTATTTTTTATCACAAAATCTCTCATCACTGATCAGGCATGAATTGCCGGTTATGCTCCATCCTCATCAACATGCTTGAACAGTAAAAAAAACCAAGGCTTTTGTAATTTACACATACATAGCACTAGAACATGGATTATAAACGTGTCATAGCGTAGTTGTTGTTGCTCTTGGTTAAAAAGACTTCCATGTCAATTCCTACCTTTTGAACTTTTTTTCAGCTTGTTAGTGTCATCATTTCGAATAACTTTATACACCAAAGCATTGCTAACATGGGCAAAATACTGTGTTTAATTTTAAAACAAGAACGCAGACCGTTTTGTCGAAATGTGTTTAGTAGAGCAAGTAATAAACGAATATGAAAAAGTATGGGTCGTCCGAATGAACTTTAAGGTGACGAGACTGATAATCATATAATCATTCCTCATTCTTTCCATTCTTCTGTTCTCTGAGTGTTAGTAATGGTTGTGTCAGCCCTTTTGTTTTCCAATGACTTTCGACCCTTCTCATTGGGCGACACATCTACATCGTCTATGGTTTCTTTACTGATGCTTTTGAAATTATGAGATGAAGTTTGTAATCTTCATCAATGACTCTTCTCAACTTGTTTCAATCCTCATTCACTTTTCCCCTTTCCATGTTAGTGACGGGGAGAACAGACTGTCCTTTGGTGAATAAAGCAATTCAATATCGGAGCTAAACTTCAGTGAGAAAAAAGGAACTTTTTTGAAGAGTCTGAAAAATAGTTTTATAAATTTCTTCTTGATTATTTCTGTAGGGCCGTTTTTAAAACAAACTTTCTGAGCTTTCCATTGCCTGTCTCGTACAGCACATTGTCTGCACTGTTTTATGTGGCAATTAATAAAAAAAATTTGCGAAAAAACTTTCATCTCGTAATGTAATTCTGGAAAAAATTATAAACAAGTTTTTTTTCCGGAAAGAGAGATCTCGAAAAAGGCATTGTGTAACTGGAAATTTTTGGGGTTCTGAAACTGGAAATTTTTTTTGGAGTTGAATATCTTTTTTGAGCCATTTTCAGCATCTAGAAAGCGATTCTGATGAAAGCCAGTGAAAATAAGAAATAGAGAAATTTTACAAAAAGAGTGATAGTTTCAAAACGGAGAAAAGCGAATGTTAGGTTAATTACAGATGAAAAAGAAAAAAGCGGGGAAACGAAAATGAATAATCTTAAGAAAAAAGTTTGGAAAGAACTCTGGAGATAGCGTGATATGAAATAAGAACACTGAAAAAGAGGAACGAACAAGGCGAAAAGTAATAGTCTTAGATAGACCGTCAGTTGGAAGAGCGAAAGAAGTAAAAACCGCTGCGGACGAAGACATGAAAAGGAAAATGATATACTAGAGGAGCGGATTAGGCTGGATAGCAAAGAGATACTATTTTAAAGCTCTTCTTTCAACGTTTGCTCTTTTATCTTATCTTCAGATTAATTTCAGCAGGTGATCCCGTTGTCCAAACTTGGAAAGAGTATCAAGCAATTGTAGAGTGCCCTTCGACAATGGAGAACACTGAGGAGAATGATGAAGAGAAAGTTATAAGGAGAAATAAACGGAAGAAAGAAAGATACAGCAAGACTTACTCTTGCTTTGTGTTCTTTTCCCAACATTGATTCGGTGCTTTTCTTCTTTTCTGGTTTATGAAGAGCTTATTCACAGGCCACCGTCGGTTGAGCCCAACAGCTTGTAAGCGACGCTGAATAGTTCTGATAGACGGAGCAGACACAGTGGGCGACGATACAACTGATTCCATGTCCGTAGCCGTCCTCGATTCTTCGCGCGACACCCGCTCAATCCTGTCCATGACCCTGGTGGTAAGACTAGGTCTTCCAGCTTTAGCCTTCAAATAGACTCTTCCCTGCAATATTTTTCAAATTGTTAGGTTTTTAGAGTGTGTTGTATAAATTACCTCTCGTCGATAACGCTTGATTATGCGAGATACGGCACTTTCAGTGATACCAAACTAGTGGGCTAGCTGCACCTGCGTCGTCCGGCTGTTCACCACAAATTCGAAATGACAGAAAAATGAAATTTTGAAAATCAAAACCCCAAAAAGAGAAAAAAAGAAATTTTTTAATTTGGTGTATTAACCGGATATAATTAGTAAATCACTTCTCTTCATGCTGTATACGGTATCAGCACCGATCAAAAATTCTCTGAAAAAATCAATTCGATTCGTCAACATTGAAAAAATTTGTGTTCAAAAAACATGGAAATTATAGAATTATGGCGGGTACTGTATATAGTTTAATCTTAAAAAGGCTGCAATGCTTATACTAAACTATTGATTAGAATTATGGCGGGTACTGTATATAGTTTAATCTTAAAAAGGCTGCAATGCTTATACTAAACTATTGATTAGAATTATGGCGGGTACTGTATATAGTTTAATATTAAAAAGGCTGCAATGCTTATACTAAACTATTGATTAGAATTATGGCGGGTACTGTATATAGTTTAATCTTAAAAAGGCTGCAATGCTTATACTAAACTATTGATTAGAATTATGGCGGGTACTGTATATAGTTTAATCTTAAAAAGGCTGCAATGCTTATACTAAACTATTGATTAGAATTATGGCGGGTACTGTATATAGTTTAATCTTAAAAATGCTGCAATGCTTATACTAAACTATTGATTAGAATTATGGCGGGTACTGTATATAGTTTAATCTTAAAAAGGCTGCAATGCTTATACTAAACTATTGATTAGAATTATGGCGGGTACTGTATATAGTTTAATCTTAAAAAGGCTGCAATGTTTATACTAAACTATTGATTAGAATTATGGCGGGTACTGTATATAGTTTAATCTTAAAAAAGGCTGCAATGCTTATACTAAACTATTGATTAGAATTATGGCGGGTACTGTATATAGTTTAATCTTAAAAAGGCTGCAATGCTTATACTAAACTATTGATTAGAATTATGGCGGGTACTGTATATAGTTTAATCTTAAAAAGGCTGCAATGCTTATACTAAACTATTCCTCAAATTCTAAACCTTATTTCGAGACAAACAGTTTCGTTAAACTGACACTTTGGAACTTACAATAAACATGATAATAATTGGAAATGTTAAGTTAGAAGGGGCGTTATCACTGCAATTTATTTTCTCAAGAATACAATGTTTTACATTACAGTATTATTTTTATTGAAGAAAAAGAGTATATTTAAGACTTTACAATTAGAGATGAACACTTAGAGGGCGTAGAAAATGGAGTGAAACAACATGGAAAGGTGAGGAAGAGAGTGATTGAGAAGCTTTGCCTGAGAGGGAAGACGTAAGAAAGAGATTAGAGATGTATAGGAAGGAGTGGGAAGAAGGCGGGAAATGGGGAAAGATAGAGAGAGAGAGAGAGCTAGATAGATAGATAGATAGATAGATAGATAGATAGATAGATAGATAGATAGATAGATAGAGAGAGAGAGAGAGATAGGAGAAAAGAAAGGAGAGAGAGGGGGAGTGGGAGAGAGAGGTGGGAGAGAAGAAGAGAGAGAGTGGGGAGAGAGGTGGGAGAGAGGGGGAGAGGGAGAAGTGGGAGAGAGGAAGAGAGGGGAGAGAGAGAGAGAGAGAGGGAGAGAGAGAAAGAGAGAGATGAGAGAATGAGAGAGAGAGGGATAGAGAGGTGGGAAAGAGAGAGGGAGAGAGTTGTGCGAGAGAGAGGGAGAGAGAAATAGAGGGAGATAGAGGGAGAGGGGAAGAGAGGGAGAGAGAGAAAGAAAGGTGAGAGAATGAGAGAGAGGGATAGAGAGGTGGGAAAGAGAGAGGGAGAGTGGTGCGAGAGACAGATGGTAGAGAGACAGAGGGAGAGAAAGGTGGGAGAGAGAGGGAAAGAGAGGGAGAGAGAGGGAGAGAGAGGAAGAGAGAGGGAGAGAGAGCGAGAGAGATGGGTGAGAGAGAGGCAGAGAGAGGTGGGAGAGAAGGAGAGAGGGAGAGAGGGGGGAGAGAGAGAGGAAGAGAAAGGTGGGAGAGAAATAGAGAGGAAGGGCGGTAAGCGAAGAGCAATCGGGAAGAAAAAAGTATACAAGATGTGAAGAAGAGATAGAAAAGGTTTCATGTACGATTTACCACATAGGATGAGGATGCCGATAGCAAGAGATACATATAGATATAAAGATAGAGAAAGAGAGAGAGAGAGAGAGAGAGAGAGAGAGAGTGATAGAGATAAAGACAGAGACAGAGAAAGAGAGAGATAATGAGAGAGCGTAGAAAGATACAAGGGATACACCAGAAATAAAGGGTAGAATGATTTGTAAAAACCCGAAATGGAAAGTACTATTTATTATACCCTAGAATGGGACGAAGAACAAGAACAACGAAATAAGAAATGGATGTATGAAGCCCCTCCTGATAGGAGTCATTTTAAGTCGAACAACTTTGAACTACTCTTGAAAACCCAACTGAAAACGAGATAAAATCTAATTTATAATTACCTAAGTTGAAGAAAAACGACAACCAATTTTAGTGAGCGAACTAAAATTGGTCTTTTACTACAGCCAGCCCCCTCCCCCTCTGCCCAGAACTTTGGCACCCCCTAGATATAATACAAGAACCCCCCCCCCCACCTTCCATAGTAAAACGTATCATTTCATAGCTTAAGATGAACGGCAGATTTCACAGAAAAAAGTTTCACAGAAAAAAAGATTTCACAGAAAAAAGTTCAATTCGAACACAAAGACCGAAAAAAATCCATAGAAGCATAAAACAACCCACTATATCATGATGCAGCATCCTGCAACGCCCGAGTTTTAAAAGTGGGGGCCTAAGTACTATAGAATTTTGTCCCGTGTGGGGGCTAAAGTAAAATTTACCTTCAGTCTTTAAAAAAATAAACTCATGAGACTGTTTTTTTCAATAAGGTTCTCTCTCGAAGATTTATTGCCTCGTTAGTGTTAAATTGAACTTATTCTAAGGAAGTTCCGTGAAAACATTTCTTAATCAGGTCAACTTGAAGCAAAATTTTTTTGAAATCTTTTTTCATTTTGATAAATGTTAATTGTAATCTAAAGAACCATATCATAGTTTTGATATTTCATATTATTACTACTCTCTACATAAATGGGAATAACAAAGTGTAATGAGAAAACACAGACAATTCAAATTATGAAGTCGCTGTGACCCCCTCGCATTGAAATATATATATATATATATATATATATATATATATATATATATATATATCTTTATCGCCGAAGGATAACTTGTTCAATGTTAAATGTTATCACTACTAATATAAATATAACCAGAAAGGGCGAAACAATGACCGCTTCGAATGCGTCGGTGAGAAAACCGTGAACATTCTTATCTTCATTTTGAGCTATGAAAACCACCGGTGAAGCCGAAAAACCGTTTCAGCGATCAAAAAATAGACTCCAGTCTTATCGTTATTAAGTGTGTTTTTATTTGTTATGCTGACAGTTTTAATCTCTTCTTGTGTTTTTCTCTGATTATCTGTAAGATCATTATGGGTGAATAAAGCCTCGGGCAGCAAAAGTTTTTCGGCCATCTAATTCGATAAACCAATGTTAAACGGTCATGGTTTGGTTGGTTATGAATGTTAGACGAGTACAAAACTCTTACAACATCAACGAATTGGTCTTCATTCTGTCTTCTCCACAACCAGAGACAACTGCAAACATGTCCGTGAACATTACCAGTACTCAGTTCAGAATTTAGTTGATTTAACACTCTCTCCCAATACCACCAAAAATATCACTGAAACACCAAGTTAAGTAATCGTCTCGTTCCCTAAGCAAAAATGTCTCTCCAGGTTGTTCCGTGTCGCTAAATATGAAACTAACGAGAAGGTTATATGTTTTTTTTTATATTCTTGTCTGGATGAAGGAGTTGTGATGCTTTGCTAATAGATACACCTTTTTTGTCCAAAAAAATTAAGCGCAAAGATTCCAATAGTTATCGAAAGTTTTTCCTCTCGGAGACATCGAAGAACCGCGCTAAGAGAAAACATTTTTTTGGCTCAACCGTGAACATCGAGAAGTTGAGGCATCGTGCTCACTGACCACCCGTGATGAAGAAGTTGAGGCATCGTGCTCACTGACCACCCGTGATGAAGAAGTTGAGGCATCGTGCTCACTGACCACCCGTGATGAAGAAGTTGAGGCATCGTGCTAACTGACCACCCATGACGAAGAAGCCTTTTGTATACACTTTTACACCTTAATAAGCTTTTTACACCCGCATCGAATGTTATAAGTAGAAATGCCTTTCTATCGGCGGGCTAAAATGATAGTTCTCAAATGAGATGGTGAGGTTTTTTTGGGAGATTGATGAAGAAAAAACTAGAGGAAGAGGGGGGAAGAAAAAGATGCTTTGTAGAGTTGAGAAGAACGCTAGAGAAAGGAAGATAGAAAGTTATTGCCCAGGAGGTGGGATTTTGTTGCTGAGACAGCTCAATCACAATGCTTAATGAAAGGCTCAATCACACTGATCAAGCGATATTCAGAGAGCAATCAATTATTCAGGAGTCTAGTGATTGAACCATAACACGGGAAAAGGTTTTACATCGGGAAGGATTGGACCATCTCTCATGTCTTTAACCGGGCGTGAGCGACTATCTATTACAGCATGGGATAACATTGCTATTCCGTGCGATAGTGCGAAAGGCTCAATGCGTCGTGAATAAAGCTTTTACTCCAGAGTTAATATTGTAATTCAGAGAGAAGGGTGATGGTAGGTGGATGATAAATCAAGTTGTGCTAAAGCCAGTCCCTTGCTTCGCTCGTTAACTGGCACTAAGCGTTCGCATTTTAATTATCAAAATATTCAGCAGTTTTCATACAAGAGTTACGCATCAAAATTCTTTTTTCCGGATTAAAAGGAGCTGTTCATGTATTGTACTTAAGATCATCTCATAAGGTTACAATGTCATTAATCTGTTTCGGAAAACGTTTATATGTTTGTTTCAACAAAAAAATAAAATAAGGTTTTCATTCAGTGTTTTGATTCATAGCTTCGCAATAGAGATTGAATTGATTAAAGTCATCAATAACATGGTATAAAGGGGCTTTGAGTAAACTTGGTGAAAAGAATGACCAAGTGCTGAGATGCGTTTAGGGGCCTTAGTTAGTGCTGAGATGCGTTTAGGGGCCTTAGTTAGTGCTGAGATGCGTTTAGGCGCCTTAGTTAGTGCTGAGATGCGTTTAGGGGCCTTAGTTAGTGCTGAGATGCGTTTAGGGGCCTTAGTTAGGCCGCTCAGCATCCTCATTATCACGAAGAGTTCGAGATATGAGAACTCCACAAGAATGGAACCTAAGGTTTGTAACCACTATTGGTTATGCATTAAATAATATGAAAGCTTTTTTGTCTGAATAAAGTAGCTTTTAAAGCTGCTATAATTTAGATCCGTTAAAGGTAAAGGTTTATTTCATCTTTTCATTATTTTCTCTCTTATTTTTTCATTTTATTATTTTAAACGAGAATGTCTGAATGAATTCTTTTTGGAAAGTAGGCATTCCGGCTAAACTATACTTTTCTATTTAGAACTTTCAATGCCCAATGCAGGTCATTCTATGCAGACGAACAAGACAAGTTTTTTTCTTTGATTTCAAGTCTTCTCGAATCTTATAATACTGAGCCGGGCTTGAGACGGGAGAGTTCCAAAATTTTGAAAAACCTCAATTTTAAAGATTTTTGAGGTTTGAATTACTTTTAAGATTGACAAGCGTATTCACGCTAGAAATAACATCGAAAACTTTTGTGAGCTAAAATTGACCGAGTTTTTTTTGAATTTAGGTATAAGTACGCTTCCATATAAAGCTTCATTCTAAGTTCCAAGAAAAAAACCTTCATAACTTCTTATAAATTTCCAGAAAGAAACGCATCAAAATTTATATGGATGGAACACCACAATATACCGTTAGAATACAATTCCGGGTCCTCTTTTAGCGCTAGCTATATCCTCAGCGGAGTACAATTCATATATCTCATATCACTGATTAACTTAAGATTATATGAATGTTTAAAGAGGATAGCAAATCCAATGAATAAAAAATTTAAGAAAACCTTTTTTTTCTCATCTTATTTCCTCTCTTTTTCGGCGTATCATATAGCATATCCTCTCTGACTCCACCAATCTTTTCTTTGTCCTCTTCTCAATTAGGTGACTTCTCTCCTCTTTTTTCTATTTCTCGCGGATTCGACTGCCATTTATTTCACTCTGTTGCTTTCTTTCTCTGCGTTTCCGTTTTTCATGACTGTTTTTGACCACCCTAATTCTTCCTTTGCATTCATCCATACAAACACGCGCCCTAGAGCGGAGTGAAGGGAGCAGAGTAGAATACGCATCGCGCACGCTCTTCGCGTCAAGAAGAGGAGAATGTGTAGAGAATGAATGAACATCTGGAGAGAATTAGAGAAGCACATGACAAGCAGAAGAGCAATGGTAAGAAGAGATATAAAGAATGGAGCGAAAAATTCAGGAACAGGCAGAGATCACGACAGAATATGAAGATTAAGTAAAGCCACAAGTTTTTGTGAACACAATCAAAATCGATGGTTCAAGAAGGTTAGTACGAGAAAAGCACATACATAAAGTAACTTTAACTCTAGCCATCTCCCTCCCACTCACCTTTAGTATCCCCGTGATACAAGAACCCCCCAACTCCGTAATATAGGTCACAAAAATAGGGAGAGGGACTAAAGATGAAGGGTAGAAATGAGGGCCTGAAGTTAAAAATTCAACATTCAACTTCAGTAATCATCACAAAGAAAAATTAACTTTCAGAAAACGTATAATTCAATTATGAATTGAGAAAAAATGAACACCCCTTCAATCGAAGAATGAAAGGCAAGATTTATTGTGATGCAGCATCACATCACAACCGAGTTTAGGTAAAATGTTTCAACAAATTTTTCCCGTTTATATTCTCCAGTTAGATGTGCTAATGTACATTTAAACGAATAGTAAAAAAATGAGGCTAATAAAAGGTTCAATAGTTACTAGAATTACTATTATTTTTATGATAATAATTATGATGATGACAATAATAAAAGAGGAATTTGACACAGGGTCTCTTGAGTTTAAGCTGTTATTTAGTTCACCGCAGATCTCATTGAAAATTAGTACTTAATTCGAACTTGAGGTATGAATTTCCAAAAATTACCTTGACAGAAAATGATAAAAACACAAATTTTGATGTGGAACAACAAGTTTTTATATAGAACTTCTACGAAACCTTCGCATTAATAATCTTGTTTGTAGTTTTATCGTTGACAAGTTACATAATCCTACTTAACAGCTTCTTACAATTGAAAATTTTACAGTATTTTCTATTGCCAGTGTTATCGTACTTTTCTTATTCAACACCGATTACAACGATCGACTTTTTGAAATGCTGTTTCTCGATCAGCTGTCATTTTTCGGCCAGCTTCAAATCTGACCATATTAAAGTGAATTCAAGAGTCAAAAAATATGATAGTTTGGTAATTCATCAATCGAAAGCTTCTTCAACCGAATATTCTTTTAAATTACTCACATGCTCAAATATCCTTTTTTTACAAATATAACTTCAAGCAAACCGCTAGATTAAGAGGCAGTTTTAAATGAGAAGAAGCATCATAAGGTAGAGGACATAGGGAGGCGAGAGATGGAACATAAGGAGAGGATAGCGTGGTCGAGAAGGGGAAAACATCATAGGTAAGCTGGACGGATTTCTTTAGGCTTTTCAACAAAAAACAACGGTGAAATGAGCCAGATGAATCTTCGCTATTTTAAAGTGAAATCGACTCGAGGTGTGATAAGAAAATCACGAGCAGATGTATATATATAGACATGTATAAAGGAACACAGTAGTTGACTTTACTCTTTCCTCGCAATTTGCACCTGGCTCTTTTCTACTTAAATTGTGACTTTACTCTTTCCTCGCAATTTGCACCTGGCTTTTCTACTTAAATTGTGATTTCAGGTATTCTTGGTGAACTTGAATGTCTTGGAGTGTATCACTTGGAGTGTTTATCTGAGATTCTACATCTTTAAGATTAACTTCTCACACTCAACTTGTTCATGCTTTATAATCTTCAACCATCTTTTATTCTTTTCCTTTTCAAACGCGATTTGATAGATTCCGAACTCGAGCATGTCTTCCTGTTCAATGTTGTCGAGTAAGACATCGCAACTCCTTACTATATAGTGTTTGAACAACCACCTGTGTTTGGGTTGGGTTGAACATGTCTTTTCGAGAGCAATAAAAACGATTCAAGACCATTACTAAGTGAAATTTTCTATAAAAATTACCATCAAACTGGCCTTCAAAAAGTCGCTAGTCAAAGCTTTTTGAAATAAAAGAATATTAAAACGGTTTAATTTATTATTTGAAGCAGTTGATACTGAAACAAATACATATTATACATTCACCGCTCTATCGCCTATGGAATTAATTCTTTCACAGTCCATCAATTTGCAAAGATTCATTTGAAAGGGAGGTTCAAAGGAACTTCAAAAGCTATTTTCTTTAAAAAAAAACCACTGTGGATTTTAGAGTATTAGCATTTAGACTTCAAAGAATGAACTAGCAACAGTCATTATGAATGAGGAGTTCTGAGCGCTACTAACTCTTTAATTTGTAGAAAGGGAGAATGTCAATACTAACGAATAATGAATTAAATTAAATTCTCATGCGAATAATGAAAAGATTTCAAACATTGCAAAACACATATTGAAAGGTTACTATACAAGAATTCAAGGTTAATGCAAATAAAACTCAACTATATAATCAACACAGGAGAAAAGTCAAGAAACCAACCTAAATGGGCAACAAAAATGAGACTTCGAGCCACGAGGCCACGAGCGACATAAATATGTAGAAGTTCGCTAGTTCAAATCTCGAAGTAAGTTCGGTCATTCTAACCTTTTATTTATCCCAGTTTCGTAATCCATCGAATTCGTCGGACAGGTGCACTTTCCGCTTATCATAACTTTTTTCATATATTCTGAATGTTAGTAAAGAAAAATGATCTAAGTTATATATAAAATTCTTTAATAATGCAAGCTAAACAGAATCGCTGAGAGGAACTACTGCATGATTGGGCCGAAGCTTTATTCAGTATAGGCTCCGGGGTATCTTTACTGGAACCCTTCTTGTTTTCCTACTCACCTCTCTCCACCTTTTTGAAGAAAAAAAACACGCGACTGTTTTCCCAAACAGCGACGGCTTCTTCCTTTGAAAAAAGAGCTTCAAAAGAAATTTTTTTCAGAGAAGACAGAAAAATATAAAAAGGTTGATAATGTTTTTGATTGATGTTAAGGCGAGATGAAAAAGAGGGAACAGCGAGGGAGGACACGCGCACACAGCAACAGGAAGAGAGAAAGTAAGAGAGGAATAGATAGAGTGAGAGAAGCGGTCGATAAGCCCGCACTGTTACCTGAAAATATATTATTCATCATAAAACGTTCGCCTGAAGGTACTTTTTTACCTGGTCTGGTAGGGCGCTTAGTGCCGCGCGGCTCTGCTCCCCTAAAACACGGCCTGGCTCTATTAAAATCTTTTTCTTACTTGTTCTCTTTCTTTCTTTTTAAATTATCTTCATAAATTTTGGGGAAAGGAAAGGGAGGGAGGGGGTTTACCTAAGCAGGGAAGGGAGGGGGGCCTAAAGGGGGAAGGGGGAGGAAGAGGCCCTACCTAAGCAAGGGGGGAGGGGCCCTAGGGGGGGGAGGGGGAAGGGGGGCCCTCAAGGCGGGAAGGGGGGCCCTAAGGAGAAAGGGGGGAAGGGAGTTTTCATGAACAAAATCTCTTCCTGAGACATTGCGCGCGAAACGCGCGGAGGAGGCTCCGCCCTACCAGACCAGGTAAAAAAGTGCCCGTCTGAAATATTCAGAAGAATTGTTATTGTATTTTCTCAGCGATTAAAAAACAAATAGGACTTGACGAAAACGCGACTATCGATCAATACTGGGTCTTCGATCGATCAGAGAGACTCGTCAATGACTTACTCCATGAGTAAAGACTAATTCGATGAGGCAAGCGTTCTTCAAAAGAAGAAGATTTGGCCTCCTAATCCTTACCGGGCTCTCTTCCTTATGAAAGCCGTATTAGTTGAACGTTTAAAAACTCCCTAATTTAAAGCCTTGGTATTCACTCATTTGATCATGAAAATTTTATATTGCCTGAAAATTCAGTTTTCATTTCCTTGATCAAAAAATTTTTTTCTCATCTCTCATGGTTATCAACAACAAAAGTTAAGAGTTTTTAAAAAAATAACTTTTCATGAAAAACAGTAACATTGATAGTACAGAGAACCTAGATCTCATGAGTGAACCAACATTCAGAACCCCTGGATTATGTGAAGAGGAAACTAATCATACATAAGTACTTGGGACTTTTTCTGATCATAGCAATTTTAGACTTCAAAACCATTTCTAGAGCAATTTCGAGCATGAAATGAAAATTTTGCATTGGTACGAAAAAAGGTGGAAAATTTTCTCTCTTCTGATAAGAATGGTTCAAATCCACTATTCATGTCCTCTTTGGGAGGATAGGAAATCACAGAAACATTTTTGATACCGGAGGTTTTCGCAAATTCGCAAGTGAGCTCAAAAACAATGATCATCGGAACCTATATTACTTCAAGTATAACTTTATTGGTAGTGTAACCTTCTGATGCCTCCCACTCAGTGCTTTCATTTTTACTTTGAAAAAAACAAAAATTATAAATTTCTTACCACTTGAACGAAAACAACGAAAATAGGAGCAAACCAACCGAAATCACCGAAGGTGCGAGTATGACACATATCGCTTTTCATCTTGTTCACAACTAGTTGAAATTTCACATCAATTGATAGCGCTCAAATCTTCAAAGTTAAACAATTGAATCAATAAAGCTTTCCGTCATTTTTTCTGTGAGAATCCTTCATCAACTCCATGTGCACGCTCTGACAGAGACGCAGCGCTGTTGTCCATTCCGCGCGTCGCGGTCGATGCGTTGTATATATAGACCCGCGGTTATAGTGCTCTTGCTATTCGAAAAGAGACAAGGCTGCATTGAGGGGCGTGGTTTACACAAGCTCGTTCGTTTCTCTGTCTCGCGTTCTTTCTCTCTCTCATCTCTTCTCCTTCGGAGCGAGTAGTGAGTCTCCTGTGCAGTGTAGAGAGATAGACGCGTGTTTTGTGGCAGGAGTCACTCGTCGAGTAACGGACGCAACTAGGTCCACATAAAGGACGCTGTCTAAGCTTTCTGAAGGCTTAACTTCCGTCCGCGTGATTACTTCATCACAACCTACCCGAGTATATACTCATTCGAAAGCTCTTAGAGCGCTGCATCTGCTTCTAACCATGTCATATGACCTCAGTCATCCGCAGAAGCCTTCGAGCGAAGGGGACTCGCCAGGAACGAGTAACTCTGGTCGAGGCGCGCCCACCAGAAGAAGCAGTCGACGTAGAAGAGGCAAAAGAGGACATCGCTTTCGTCCGTATCCTGATGGAGAGGAGATGAAGGACCAAGGCAAGCCCGGCCGGATGCGAAGAAGGCAGAGGTACCCCTTTATACATTTTCACTCACCTGGAAGGTTTTTCTAATACCGTATACGTTTTTGTACCTACATTAGGTATACGATCATGGAGCTTGAAATTGTATTCATGCTTGTAAGGCCTAAGTAAGATTCGGATAGGGTATTTGAGATTCAAATTCTAAACTAGGTCTAATCCTGTCTTTACTTCTTCCTGGTCTTGGTAAGGAGTTCCCTCGGAGCCATCGTCTGCTCAAGGCGTGGCGCACTTCTCCGATTACAAGATCGGCATCGGAGAGGTGCGTGGCTAACCGAACTCTCGCCGTTCCCTTGGTCAGCAGTGGGTTTGTGAAAGGGAAGTGATTGGTTGTCAGAAGGCATGTGCTCTGCCTCTTACAGAGCTCCCAGGCGGAGTACTCAAGTCATCGACTCACTCACACACTCTCTCTCACGCAATCAAGGTGCGATCTCCCCCGTGTAGTGAGCCCTCTTTGCGTTCGTTCCCTCAATTATTCCAAAAGCAAGATAATTTTTTTCAAAACATAACTGTCGATAATAAACAGCATAGCTCACCGTACTTAACATAAACGTGTTAAAAATTAGAGCAAATCGCCGCTCGTCGAGCGGTACATTGTCTAGGATAAGGAGAATCGGGCCATCAACGGCGTGGTCTCCCTTTCTTTTATGTTTCCTATCACTATGAAAACAGCTAAACCTTTTTTCTGCGCTTTAGCAACAAATGTGGTAAGTTTTTGATTCAGTTAGGTAGGAAAATTAGTAAATCACAGAAAGAAGTTACTCTCGGTGTTTTTATAGTGATAGTAAAATTGAGAGACAAGGATCACGCCGTCAAAAGTCAAAAATCGAGAAAAATGGTAAGTTGTTAGGAAAAAACTTCAGTGATTTTTTTATTCAGTTTGGAACGCAGTTCAATTATGACACGTTAAAGTTCAATGATGAGAAGAAAATTCGAAACTGGTGTGTAAATTTCGAAAATTTATTGGAAACTACAGAAAGAGAAAAAAACATTCTTGAAATGTAGCAAGCATTTTCGAAAAAAAAAAACAGTTTCGAAAAAAAATCATTTTCGAAAAGAAAAAGACAATTTCGAAAAAAAAGATATTTACGAAAAAAAGCAGGGCGTGTCGTGCTGGTTTTCGTCATTTCTGAAGTTACTATGTTGATGATTGGAAGGTTAGTTTGGCACTCAGGTAAGATATAGACAGCTAAGAAAGTTCTCAAGTTAAAAACTGACTCTATTCACATTCTTTGCAGGACTAATTCGGTGGGGACACCCATGGCTCCCTACAATACGACCTCCTTCCTCATCCAAGATCGTGAAGTGCGTGACGAGGAAGAAGAGAAGGAGGAGCAGCGTGCTAGAATGAGATCTGTTTCTGTCGGCGAGGCTTCCATCGGCAGCCTCGTATGCAATGGGGAACTTGCAGACGAGGTGTGTTATTTTGATAGAAGACTCGATTAAGTGTTCCCCCCTTTCTTTCTAGAGTAAAGCGCCAGGTTTAAAAGACACGATTTTCGAAATGGAGGAAAAATACTCAAAAGATTGGGAACATTGAGAAAGAAAGAGTTCTCCAAATATTAAACTGATACCCAACTTGAAATTTCCAATGGAACAGTTGAAAATTGATTAATGAATGAGTTTTATTTGCTTTATCTGTAAAGATTCTCAATGTGAGAGTCTCGCAACTACTTTATTTACTGTTGAGCTTCTGCTCATGCAACATTGACCACTGGTGAAACTCGCAAAAGTTTTGTGTACATATATACGTTAACATACGTTAACTTCCATCTGCAATTTTTTAACGTTCGACCTACCGAAGTTATAGAAATCTTCACTCGAAATTCTTGAGCCCTAAAAGGTTTTGTTGTTTAAAGATCGTAAACTTTCGAACCTACTCGGATGATCGACCTATTGAAAGTTGAATAAATATTAAACGTTTAACTGTGTATTCAGTATTGCTCTTCGAGTGAAGACAGCAGCAGATGTGACGATCCACACCTCAAGGCAATGGATGAGGAGTTTGAAGGAAGCTATGAACAACTCACCTACGAGAAGTTCATTGAAATGGACCACAGGGAGGTGAGTCACTTGGAATCAAAGGAAATTGCAAAAGAAGGTGAAGGTATTACAAAATCCAAGTAACATTTGTTAGTGCAATTTACATTCTAGTTTTCTCGCTCTGGCTTTAAGGTATTTTTTTACAGTAAAATTTTTTAAATGTTCTCCGCTATGGCGTAGGTAAAGGTTACGCTGAAGAGGCCGTACGGCTTAGGAACGAATGTTGAGTGTGTGGTGCAATGTAAAATTCACATTAATGTTGCCTGAATTTTGTAATACCCTCACCTTCTTTTGTCAACTGCTGAAATGAGATGACAAAGCAAGTTTGAGATGGAAGAGAGAAGAGATGGTTGAGTGAATAGCTCATTAAGCTTGTTGAACCCCAGAAAAAATTTTTACTTCAAGAGGATATAACGTAACGAACGTTGATTAAAAAACTATTATTTAGTTAACAAGATTTCAACTGTTAAAATACGGCCCCGGCTGCGAAAAAAGGATGAACTGACTCTGGAAAACATACAAACAATTTTGTGTGCTTCCCTCCCCCCCCCCTCCCCGGTCCTTAAGGGTCGCCCGGTCAGACGCCCGGAGCAAAAAAACTCAGCACATCCTGATGAGCTATGGCAAGTTGATTGAAGCTGGTTGATGACAACCAGGGGTTAAATGAAGCCGCCCAAATGGGGTTTACATGTATCCGCCGCTCAAAGTTTGGAGGAAGAAAGAAGAGGGGATGAAGAAAAGGGTAAGAAAAGAGAGGGAGTTTTTTTCAATAGTGTTTGTACATGTATCCGCCGACGGGACCGATCCGGTCACTATTTAACCCCTGATGACAACTTATGATTGTTTGATAAATGTTGTTTCGCAGGCATCAATAGGGGAGAAAGGGAAAGGGGAGGGTAAGTCGTTGAGAATTCAGAGCGAGAAATTCAGTAAGAGAAGATTTAAGTAAGGAAGAAATTCAGCAAAAGCAGACGAGCGTTGGTAGGTAATGTGTTATGGTTTATTGGCCAATGCTAGATTTCAGAGACATTAATCGTTTTAATTTTAGCTCTTTCTTCAAGCTTCTGGTAAAGTTAAAGCGATTTGAACAACTGGAATGAAAGAAATAATTGAGGATTACTACTCGGAAATATAGAATATGAATAACCGAGGATAGTCTTACAGCTTGCGAGGAACATGGTCGCTCTGGAGCGTACGAATTCGGTAGTGCACGGGAAGCTGCAAATGGCATCAGCAGAAAACGAGCGCCTCAAGCGCCTAATTCGAGAGCACAACCTGCAAGTGCCGCCTTCATCCAGTCACAACGAGGGGAACAATCGCCAGGCTCCGAATGGGGAAGAGCAGCCGAAGGCGATGTCCACCCCACCGCTTCGAAGCTCACCGCGACTCACTAGACAGGCCCCTGGCAATTGTTGATTGAACTCCTGCTGTTGCTCAAGAACTACCTCCTCAAATTGATTGATTTTTTAAAATATTTATTTTGACTATGTGCTGAGTGAAATCCGCCGCTGCCTCCTATTCGTCCAGAACCAAGCGCTAGAAAGAGTGTTTCACTTAGTCCTTGCCAATATGATAGTTACGCTGCCGGTGAGATACTTCTCGTTTTCTCAACAACAATCTTAATCTTGTAAATTAGAAGTTAATAATCCTTGGAAGCCAATCGTTTATGGTATTTTTGCATGTATATTGATTATATGTGAATTTTTGATTGCCTCTTCTGGGTCCTGTAACGCCTAAGTATGAACCTCTGTATTTCCTCCTTGATCTTTTTGAATCAATAATTTAACAGCGGCAGTGTCGTTGGAAGCCACTTAGAGTATAGGCTTTTTCTATATTCTTGTCACTTTGCCTTATGCACATAGAATATTGCAAATGACTTCGATCAAGTACTAATGTGGGCATCAAACTACATTTATTTTGTGTTCAATTCTTATTCCAATGTTAAATATTTTGTTCTCGACTTTCGCAAAAAAGTGATTGTGTTGAGTAATCGGTCGGCAACGATCGGTATTAAGCCCATTTTGGGTTATGTTGAGAGGGGTAATCGGTCGGCAACGATCGGTATTAAGCCCATTTTGGGTTATGTTGAGAGGGAAAAATAGTGAGAAATGTTTGAAAAAGGCTCACAGAGAGGCGAATTATCGATAATGAGAAAGCATTGTTTTTGTTTGCCTCTTTGAAGAGCGGGTTCGGTCTACGAGGAAATGCAAGAACTGCTATATTGAACATTAAGGTTGCAATAAACTTTCTAGCATTCTACCTCAGGTATATCCGGGTGTGAACCGATTCCAGGCGCTGTTTCTTAAGTGTGACGAGCATGTAACGCAGAGCCCGACTAGAGAAAGTCGATGAAGAAAACATTATCTTAAGACTTGTTCGATGACATGGGTAACGTTGTTACACATTAAAATTCACTACGAGTAACACCACATTCGAGACTGACGAAACAAAAAAATTTCGGTTACCCTTCTACTATAAAAAGCGTTGAGGAACTGTAAACATGGCAGCGTACTACGCGCAAATTTTGACCTATATGTTCACGTTTACGCTAACTAAGCCGTAATGAACAAGTCACTTAAAGGGTGTGCCATAAGTACGCCGGCACATGTCTAGATTATCGTATCACGACACTTTGTACCGCGACTTGAGTGAGGCCGCGCGTTTTATTTTTACATTAAAACATGTTTTTACGTTAAAAAACGCTTAGGCTTAGTAAAAGTTTACGATAACGAGGCCGTACGCGGTACAAAGTGACGGGTACAAAGTGACGCGGTACAAAGTGTCGGTAATTCCTAGATTATCGTAAGCTCCTCTCCCCTGCATTTTGCGGCACGATGTTGCTCTTGTCTCTCATTTTTCTCTCTTTCTCATCCCTCTCTTTCTTAGGCTTAATATTAGTTCAAACTTGTCAAATTTTACAGTCAGACTGTATTGCACAATCGGCTGGCCTAAAAAACGGCCTGGCTCAATTAAAGTAATTGAATTGACAAAAATTAATATTATAAGAAATTTTCCTATGCCGTCTCGTTCGCCTAAGCCGTACGGCCTCGTTAGCGTCAACTTTTTCCTAAGCCTAAGCGTTTTTAATGTAAATTTAATTTTTTAATGCAAAAATTTTTTTGATGTAAACATAAAAATTTGGCAAAAACTATTCATCACATCGAATCCGAACTCTGGTCGAATTACTCGCAGTCAGGCATTTATACCCCCACAATACAGTGTCTGCTAGTAGCAATGAACAAAATGGTATGACGACTATTCACTCCTAGACAATTCACTCCCGACGATTCACTCCCGACAATTCACTCCGGACAATTCACTCCTACGACAATTCACTCCGGAACATTCACTCCTACGACAATTCACTCCGGACAATTCACTCATACGACAATTCACTCCGGACAATTCACTCCTACGACAATTCACTCCCGTTTTACCCCCTACTCCTACGACAATTCACTCCCGTTTTTTAATGAGTTTTTTTTAAAATTTAATTGTTCCGTTTGTAGTTTTTTTGTAATTATACATTATTTAAGGTTTTTTTGCATTTAATTGTTCCGATTGTAGTTTTTTAAAAATTATATATTGTTTAAGGTTCCTTTTTGTATTTAATTGTTCCGTTTGTAGTTTTTTTGTAATCTTTTTCTTTCTTTTTCAGTTTTCATATGTCTTCCAGTGCCTTATACTCTCCGGTCACTCGCTCTCTTCTGAGTCCTTAATCTCTCGTCACTCTCTTCCTTTCTTTCTCCTTCTCATCATTATTTTCATTTACCCTCTAAAATATTTATTCGATGTTAGATTTTAATCATCATTTTTATCTCGCTGATTTCTCCAGATTCTCCTGCACGTACGCGTCATCGAAGACACCCATCGTCTTGCGAAACTCCCGACTCCACCCCTTCTGCAGATGACTACGCGAGCCTCTCAATGATCCGACTCGTCCCTAGATCCTTCTCCTCGTCAGCCGAAGAGAACCTCGAGAGTCTCGCGAGGAGACTCCTCCCACAATCCGCCGACCAGCCCGTCCCCTGCTCTGTCCAGGCACAGCGGCCCACTCCAAGTGATGGCTTGGTAGAAGAGCACTCCGACTACTTCTCACACTTTGTGTCGGTCAGCACGACGATGTCTGCGCTCACGGAATTCATGTATGTATAACTATGAGTGTAACTCTCAGCCACATAATACAGAGACAGTGCCGCATCCAAATGACAAATGTATAACTGTTATAGCTTGCCATAGGTGAACTTAGTCTACCTGATGTTCATAGCACTTTTTTCAGTAATTCGAGAATGCTTAGGAAGATTTTTTCTTCTCCTTACACAAAGTCAGAAAAAAATCTGATTTTGAAATCAGAGGCAACAAAAATGATATTCTCTGTATGTCACTCACGTCTGACTGTAAAGGCACTAACGGATGATTATTTATCCTCCCTTGCTCAAACTTACAACAAAGGCCGAAGTAAACAAAATCATTTGTTTGTTTTTTTGCAATCTTTTTTTTGCCATGCTACCTGATCATTTTCAATTAGATCATTTTTAGATCATTTTCCCTGTAATTCAGTGCATTTCGAATTGGGAGAGATCTAATTTATTATTCCGAACCGGGCGAAAGTAACAGAAAAAAAAGTTTTTTTTTCGACAAAAAAGGACCAAAAAACAAAACAAAAACAAAAAAATAATACAACTGTAGAATATTTCTACTCTTGATTAACATTGAAAAATATCGAAATATAAGAGTCTGGCGAATCGAAATCGAAAAAAACTCACTTCTAAAATGAAACGATTTTCTAACAATTAGAAAGTAGCTTAGCGTGATCCAATTAGTAACTGACTTTTCAACTAATTATAAACATAACCATGTGAGACTATCTGCGAATCCTAAAAAAATATGTCCATCAAAATTCCTACATACTGAGTGGGCCCTTTGAAGAAAATACCCATAACTTGGGATAATTTCCCATTGGATACGCAAAGCGCTAGAATTATCTGAATCCTTGTCACACAAGTAGTAAGCGAAGATGATTAACATAGGTTTTTTTAATTTAAAAAAAAACACTAATCCACTTCACATCACTAGCTAAACTAATCGATGATACTAAACCCTCCTTACAAGAGAGCTTTCACAAAGCTTTTTTTTCTCAAATATGCGAACAGAAACATGCGAACAGCGTCCGGGTCGCTTGCGATTCTATCGACTTCCTCTTCCGTACACGCTTCCTTGTAGCCCTCGTAATAGGTAAACTGCAAACTGGCAGAAAAATTCTTTAGGGCGACCGACCTACCGACCCTCTTTCTCACTCGAAATGAATGTGTCAGAGTTTTCACAGCTAAACTTGAAAAAATCTTCATTCCTCTACAAGAATATAAAGTTTCATTGGCTATAACTCAGTAAAAGTTAATTTTTAACCTACTTTAGCGATCGACCTATTGAAAATCTAGACATATTTTACCTATGGCCCTCGTATATAGAGGGAAGGTTATCCTAAATTTTCCACAACTACGTTACCGTCACACTAACCTCGTTTTTAAAATCCGCTCTCTCGTGTCCTTTCACATTTCCTTCTTCGTTTGCTTCCTCATTTTCTAAAAGTATGTTTTTATGAAACTTCATATACATCTTTTCGAAAAATTTTGAAAGTCTAGAACATATTTCTGTTGTATCACTAGCATTTAGGGAAAATTTTAGGGAGAAAAGACATTATAATTACCTCTTTTCGATAATAAAGTTTTCTTTGTTAATGGCTGGTGTCTTCTGTTCGACTCTTAACAGAAACCCCTCGATGGTTAGTTCCATGAAGTTTCATAAGGTTTCATAACGCTTTACAGAGCCTAACTTGGCAGAGGCAATTTCTGGGGAGTGTGTGAGCGTGTTTGTGAAAAACACTACTAGTGTTGAATGTATTTTCTTATTTACCTGACTGTTTGCTCTGCATCCCTAACTTGCTCACATCTTCGAGCCGAGGTTGTGAGCCTGCGCCATGACGTAGGTTGAGAGCGCTCGGTTTCCGAAGTCTCGCGCTAGATTCGCTATGCGCGTATCAACTGCGATATAACCTAATCTTCTCTGCGCCTCCTCTCCCAGCTCCCCGTGATTTGCCTCTCGAAGCTGCCCCTGGACGATCTTTTTGAGCTTTTTCATGAAGTCCCAGAATCCGGGCTGAGCACCGAGCGACTTAACGAGAGCGTTGTGCACTCCTTCCAAATTGTTGTTCGTCCGGAAGGATCTTCCGTGTCCAACAGCTTCGTCATAGGGGTTCCAGGAATCAATGGGGAAGCGGGCGAGGACCATCCCGCCTTCATTCTCCAGACCTATGTAGTTTCGTGCGAAATATGTGTAAACGCCTTCGAGCTCGCTGAGGAACTCGGCGTGTATCGTGAGCTCGTAGAAGGCATCGGCCACCCATTCCTTCGGGACGAGGGCCAGGGCGGCGAGACTCTTCACGAAGTGGCGGATTCGTCCATCTTGGATGTAGCGCGCTTGTAGACCCTCTTCTCCGACCCTCCGCCACACAGACTGGCTGAAGTGGAAAACACACCCCGAGACGCCGACTCCCAAAACATTATCTATTGCCTGCCATGCGGCAATTAAAAAATCAGCCATCCATTTACGTGGTCGGAATTTCGGGACAAGTTCACGTACAGCCTCGAAGGCAACGGTGTAAGCGCCTGCAGACGGATGTGCCCGTCCGAAAAGGATCTGGATCGCCGTGGTGTGATGTCCTCCTGCTGTTCCGCATGCTATCGAATATAGCTGATTCTTCCTCATGGTCAAATCAGTCATGGACACATTTATTACTAGTCTAACTGAGGTAACAAACAAACAAACACTTTTGAACAATAAATAAAATTTTCTTACAGTCGACGACAATTGATTTAAATTTTCAAGTTGTTTAAAATTTGTTTTTATAATTTTACATGAAGTAGTATTGGAAAACGTGAGAATCACTCGGTTCAAGGTGAAGATGGAGGTGTACGAAGACTGCGACAGTTCCAGGTTGCACATAATGAGAATATCCGAGCAGCTGACAACGGAGAATGAGACTGAAGGTAACAACTTGGATTTTGAGGGTAAGGGAAAGATTAAACAAGGTTTCCAACAAGATACAACATTCTATCTTGTTCGCCATGACTGGAGTGGTCGGCTTTCCACCCGCTCTCTGCTCTACTCATTTCGTCTAGTGGACAAGATGCTATCCGGCTTCAACGAGGAATTGGACACCTTGGAGCTGTATTGTCCTAGTCTCTCAACGCCCTCCCACACAATGCTATCCTGGAGTAGGACCGACACTCGAAAGTTCTTTCCGAAATCAACGTGGACCCCTTCGACCTCATATTTTATCAACCCCTTCGACCTCATGTTTCCCCTCACATGGAAGACGCCCTTCCGTATACCTTAGCACGCATTTTCCATTCGTAATAAACTCAAACTCAAATAGAGGAACAAGGTTATGTCAAGTACCAACAAATCCTGGAGATGAAGTTTAAGGCAATGCATTTGGAAAGTTTTGTTCAAAATTTTTGATGGTGTCTGACATCGGTCTTTACAAGTATTTTGTCATTTTTTTCAATTCAATTCAATTCATTTATTCCATGCAAGAACAACAACTTGTAATACAATTATGAATGGTAGTTCCAATTAGCATGGACGCGTAGGATAGGGAGACAAAAAAAAACAATCATCCATTCAAAAGTGCTGAATGGCATTCAACTAATCCAAATATCATCTAAGAAAGAAATGATATGAAATAGCTGTCTATAGTTATTTATAATCAGAAGATTGTGTCCTATACAAATGTATGTAAATACAAATAATCGTCAATCTGTTACACTCGGACAAGGAAGCACAACTTCAAATGGATTTTTTTTTAGCCTTGTCGCGAAACTTGAAGAACTTTCGATTACAACGATATCTTCCGGAAGGGAGTTCCATATTGCTATTGATCTAGAGACAAACGTAGACAACCTAGCCGGGTAAACGATAGGCAGACGAATTCTGAGAGAGTGCGCTTGTCTTGTATTATACTTGGGGGGAGATAAAATGTATAGAAAGGAAAAATCGAGAGAGCATTTGTTATGTAAACATTTGTGCAAAAAACATAGATATCTGAATGCTCGACGATATTCTAATGACTCAGTTTTGAGCAGTTTCAATCTCTGAGAATAAGGCAGGCTTACATTACCACATCTATATAACAGCCTTCTAGTAAAATTACGTTGTACATATTCTAAATCGTTGATGAGGTATTTCGTGGTAGGGGACCAAATTTCAGTCCCGTATTCGAGAATCGGTCTAACATATACATTAAAAGCAAGCATGAGCATTTCGTATGATTTGGTCTTGAAAGCCTTCAGAATAAGGTTTGCAGTAGAAGAGGCTTTTTTACAAATCTTCTCAATATGAGAATTGAAACGGAAATCATGAGTTAACAAAATCCCTAAATCTTTAACCTGGTAGGTAACAATCAATGGAATATGGTTGATAGAGTAGGGGTGAAACACCGATTGCTTGCCTATATGAAGAACAGTACATTTGGAAGTTGATAGAGTAAGGTTCCACTGAGTGCACCAGTCAAATATATTGTTGACTGCAGTTTGTAAGTCATCTGAATATAAGGGTACTTGAGCTAGCAGCTTAACATCATCGGCAAAAATACTGAAGCGAA
Source organism: Allodiplogaster pararmata (assembly GCA_964056735.1). Lineage (NCBI taxonomy): Eukaryota > Metazoa > Nematoda > Chromadorea > Rhabditida > Diplogasteridae > Allodiplogaster > Allodiplogaster pararmata. The sequence continues at coordinate 42,479,957 of OZ057403.1, forward strand.
TAGTAGCAGGGATAACTTTCTTGATGTCGTCAATGAACAGTAAAAACAACAACGGGCCTATTGAAGAACCTTGAGGAACACCACTTAAAACTGAAGCTATTTATTTAAAAGAATTATCAATCGGCTCTGAATTGTGATTTTTTATTTATTTATTTATTCATACATCAGTACTGATGTGACAAAACATAAGATAACTCATACAATAGTGAGCGTTGTTCTTGACAATAACATCTGAACAATGATTTTCTAGAATAAGAAAGGAGAGAGAAAGCAAAAAAAGGGAACAACTCAGAGATTAGGTAAGTGCAGATCGAGAATTTCAAGAACATTTAGCATCTTGAGCCTCTTTTTGAACACATTAGAGTTAGGAGAAGTCATAACTTGAGCAGGTAAATTAATCATCCACCTAGACGTTCTTACTCCAAAACAATTGAAAGTTAACCTCTTATTTGTGAAAGGTATGTGGAAATTAAAGGCGGATGTTCTACCATTACACGGTTTGAACACATAAAAGGTACTAACTTTAAGATCAACTTCACCTCGGATTATTTTGAAAGCGTAAGTGAGATCATTAATGATTCTCCTACAATATAGAGAGGTCAAATTTAAAGTATTCAAACGATTCTCATAACTAATATTAGGAGAGCAGTTTAAATTACATCTAAAATAGAGAAGTTTAGTAAATATATGCTGGACCTTCTCTATTTTCCTAATATCATTTTTTAAATGAGGAGACCAAACCGATGAAGAAAATTCACAAATCGGTAGAACATATGATTTGTAACATCTTACATATATATCTGGTGTGATACATGAAATAATTCTGAATAAGGCATAAACTGTTTGTAATGCCTTCCGACACAAAAGCTCATATTGTGATTTGAAAGACAGGGAATCATCTATTAAAATACCTAAATCTCTAACAGAGGTTGATTTCGTGAAAAGAGTATTTGGACTTACATAATAGGTTGAGCATGGGTTTTTATTACCTAAATATAGAACAATGCATTTCTTTTCAGCTATTGCCAACTGCCATGTATCGCAATACCTATCGAATTGATTTATTGCTAAACAGAGTTGGGATTTAGCGATTTGAGCACCTAGTTCATCATAAGAAATATACAACTTAATGTCATCAGCGAACAGCTGAATACTAACTGAGGGTAAGTTGGAAAAAATTCGAGGCAAATCGTTGATATAGATCAAGAAGAATAGCGGCCCTAAAACCGATCCCTGTGGGACTCCAGATGATATTTCTCTAGTGTCACTAAATGTTCGGTTGACCTTAACACTGAAACAACGTCCTGTTAGAAAACTTCTAGTCCATCTCAAAAGATTTCCACGAATGCCTAAACTTTCTAGTTTGTGGAGAAGTTTACAATGCGAGACAACATCAAAAGCCTTAGTCAAGTCATAATAGAGACAATCGACAGATTTACTTTGGTCGAGGGCTCTCGTCCAACTATTAGTTACCGAAAGAAGCTGAGATTGAACTGATCTTCTAGGAACGAAACCATGTTGCTCTTCAGAAAATATAGAATGCATGTCCATCCACTTTGTTATCCTATCACGAACTATGCGTTCGAAAACTTTAGAAGGTGTGGGCGTGATTGCGATAGGTCGAAAGTTGTCTACATTCAAGGGTGGAGATTTTTTTGGAATAGGAGTGATGTAAGATATTTTCCAAAGAGAAGGAAAATGGCCAAGTTTAAGAGAGAAATTGAAAATATAGCTTAGTGGTTCTGCAAGCGACGAAGCGCATTCTTTGTAAAATTTCTGAGGAATAGAGTCAGATGTCTGCGTAAGAGAAGGAGACAGCTTTTTTAAATAGTACTTGACGTCTCCGGGAAGAATAAGCATATCAGTTAGGGAATGATCAATAACTCTATCAACATTCGGAATCAAACCATCATCGATTGATTAGCTTCCGATTACGATTCAGCTGTTTTCAAAATCAACTATTTTAATTACTGTCTTTGCATCCAGTTTTTTCAAACTAGTTTTCGAGTCTGCTCACTGTACGACACATCTTCATCGTCTTCGGTTTCTTTGCCGATGCTTTTGAAATTTTTGAAGAATAAGAGAGTCGTGTAACATTGTAAACACTCATTTGTTACTGAGCTTAATTATATATAAATTACAAAAAAACTACAAACGGAACAATCGAATGCAAAAAGGAACCTTAATGAATATATAATTACAAAAAAACTACAAACGGAACAATTTAATACAAAAAGGAACCTTAAATAATATATAATTACAAAAAAACTACAAACGGAACGATTAAAAACAAAAAAAACTTAAATAATATATAATTTAAAAAATGCAAACGGAACAATTAAATTACAAAAAAAAAACTCATTAAAAACAACAAAAAAACAACAAAAAAACGGGAGTGAATTGTCTGGGAGTGAATTGTCGTGGGAGTGAATTGTCCGGAGTGAATTGTCGTAGGAGTGAATTGTCCGGAGTGAATTGTCGTAGGAGTGATTTGTCTGGGAGTGAATTGTCGTAGGAGTGAATTGTCTGGGAGTGAATTGTCGTAGGAGTGAATTGTCTGGGAGTGAATTGTCGTAGGAGTGAATTGTCTGGGAGTGAATTGTCGTAGGAGTGAATTGTCTGGGAGTGAATTGTCCGGAGTGAATTGTCGTAGGAGTGAATTGTCTGGGAGTGAATTGTCGTAGGAGTGAATTGTCTGGGAGTGAATTGTCGTAGGAGTGAATTGTCTGGGAGTGAATTGTCCGGAGTGAATTGTCGTAGGAGTGAATTGTCTGGGAGTGAATTGTCGTAGGAGTGAATTGTCTGGGAGTGAATTGTCCGGAGTGAATTGTCGTAGGAGTGATTTGTCTGGGAGTGAATTGTCGTAGGAGTGAATTGTCTGGGAGTGAATTGTCGTAGGAGTGAATTGTCTGGGAGTGAATTGTCGTAGGAGTGAATTGTCTGGGAGTGAATTGTCCGGAGTGAATTGTCGTAGGAGTGAATTGTCTGGGAGTGAATTGTCGTAGGAGTGAATTGTCTGGGAGTGAATTGTCGTAGGAGTGAATTGTCTGGGAGTGAATTGTCCGGAGTGAATTGTCGTAGGAGTGAATTGTCCGGGAGTGAATAGTCATGGAACCGAACAAAATAGTAGTGATGAACGTAAAAGCCAGCCGATTCAGCCGAGCCAGCACATTGTGCAGAGCAGGGCTGGGCAAAAAAAAACCAAAAAAATTGTTGTTTTTTTAGCTAAAAGTCAAACAAAGTTGTTTTCTTCAAATAAATTTTGACCACCTTTTTATTGATCCATTTTGTTATGTTTTATCTGATAAAACCTAAAGAAAATGTTTATTGATATTTTTAGGAGAAAAATGAGTTTTGATGAAATGTAATATAGAGTATACCCAACTCCTCGTTGATCTCAAGCAACGGATTTTTAGACCGAGAAATGGAGCGGATTGTTCGCAGAAACTTGTGCAAAAATCGTGTGGTGTGGCGGAAACCGAACCCGCGGCACACAATATAATGCACATTTAAAGCCCATACAACAGAAATAACAGCAAGTAGAATCTCAGAAAACCGGAAATGAACCCTGACAATTTCAAGAGATCTAAAAGTAGGCACTTTTGGTAACTCAATAAAATTAAAGTGATGATACGCGTCTTTAAAAGAAAATGAGGGTATCATAATTTTTTACAGAAATATTTAATTTCAACAATGTCAACAACATTATTAATCATTTGAACGGTCGGGGATTGTTAGAAAAACGTTGTTTGTAATTTTCAAGAATAATTAAGCAAGTGAGATGAAAGCTTTGAAGTATTTTAACAAAGAAAGTTTCAAGTGCTGAAAGAGAAATTGAAAAGCACCGTTATATTTTTAAACAAAATGTATTACCATTTTAACGAATTATCATAAAACAGATAAATTCGAGTTTTATTCAGAATAAAAAGTTTTCATTTTTTAGAGAGTAAGTTTTAGAAATTTCAAGTGAGCATATTTTTAGATATATATGTATAAACAAAAAATGAAAAATATCATAGTGATTTTTCTTTTTCTTCACTAAAAATGGAGAAAAACTTCATTTAATTAACTAAAGACTTCTTTTCTATTATGAACTTATCACTACTTTCATATTCGAAAATTCTTTTTCATCTAGGCCGATGAGTTGTAATTCTGATTCAAGAAAAGCAACTTTGAATAGTTGAAAATATTCGTTTGAATATCGAATATTTAAGAAACACATAATTTGTGGAATTTTCTAGTTAATTAGGATAAAAGGTAACCAAAATTAGTTACAAACACATTAAAAATTTAGGTGAAAATTTTGATTTTTTTTAGTTTTGTCGACTTTTTTGATTTTTTGAGGCAAGTTTTTTTGAAGTCAAAAAATCAAAAAAAACCGACAACCAAAAAAGCCTAGCCCTGGTGCAGAGACAGTCAGAATGCAAAAGTTTACAAGTTTAGTTCAACTTATAAAATTTTGCAGTCTGACATAATTGGGTCCATCGGCTCATTTTACGGTATATGTTTCACTTTTGTTCATAATAGTGTAGGGGTGAAAGAGCTACACTGACACTGCCAATAGTTAGGCGAGGGTCGGATGCGCTGATGTAAAATCATTTTTGCAAGATTTCGTATGTTGTGGAATTCATGTTTTTCAACTTTAAAAAAAATTGTTTATCACGCTCACGCACACTCCATTTCTATTTTTACATTACAAATATTAATTTCAAGAAAGAGATTTTATTCATGAAAACTCCCTTCCCCCTTTCTTCTTACGGCTTTTTACCTCCTTTAGGGCCCCCCTCCCCCCTAGGGCCCAGTTTCCCCTTCCAGCCTCTCCTCTTTTTTCCCTTTCCTCTTCAGGGCTCTTCTTCCAAAGTCCTGTTTAGGCCGCCACCCTTCCCCCTCCTCACTTTCCTTTCCCCAAAATGTATAATATAAAGATAATTTTAAAATAAAGACGAAAAATATTAACAATAAAGATAATTTAAAAACAATTTCAAACGTATAACTTTTTGTTTGGAAAGCTGCAGTAAAATTATCCGATTATGCGGATCGAGCCGATGGACCCGATTATGTCGGACTGCAAAATTTCACAAGTAATAGTTTACGCTAACGAGGCCATACCGCCGCTTACACGGAGAATCTATATAGTTTAAAACCGTGGTTCTCAAAAAAAGGTTAAAGAAAAATACGAAACAAACACGTATTTGTGAGACCCAAAAAATTGGAAATTTACCATAAAAATTAGCCATCCTTATGACTCTCAACGAGGTAGCCGTCAAAGGTCGAAAACTCTGGCGGCGGTCTTGAGTTCCTCCAACTTCTTCGAAACGTTTTAAGGCTCGATGTACGATTTAATGGTGCTCTTTCAGCCTGTGAGCGGTGTCCGCTGGTCGTTTTTTATACCTTGGGTGTGCATGCAGAGGATTACAGTGCGCATCGGACTAGCAGCAATCATCCCTTTCCAAGTTGACCAAAGATAATGAAATTTTCAGGAACAAGAGACAGAACATTCATGAAGAAGAAATTAGCATGAAAAGAGAATTGTATGATTTTGAGAACTATTTAATTTGCGTCCCATTCTCGCTCTATAAGTACGCCCCACCCTGTAAAACTGAGATAATGCTTTGGGTTTTATAAAAACATAGTTTCACAAATGTATATTGACAATGTGTGGCTATGTTGCGTGGATTTTAATTTGAGAAATTAGCAGTCTGGATGAACTTCTATAAGTTAACCGCAAACATTTTTTTCAAACTCGATGACCTAATTTTGGATACGGGCTACAGTAATAATATGGAAGAAGCAGAGGCTACTCCCTGGGGTTATTGTCGTGCATGAAGCATGACGGAATTGTTAAGAAACGTGCATGTCCTACCAATATTTCTTGCCACCCCAGTCGGTGTAGGATGATTTGCAGAGAAAAGTCGAACTATTGCACGATAGCCATTATAATAATATTGGGTGCGCAAGAAAATCATCTCGGTTTAAAAAAAGTCTATTATTTTTTCCGAAGTTTTCTAAAACTTTCTTTAGTGAAGGTATATGAAGTTCTCACTTCCATGTTTTTTCTCAGTCATCTCATTCTATTAGCTTTTCAAATGGCTGGACGGTGCGAGCTCGAAAAATGATACTACGGGCCTCTCTTCTCTTCTGCTTCAAGCTGGGGAGAGCGCTGCCACAGCACATCGAAAATTATGTCAGGCATACGGGCAAAGATGCCTTAGTGAACGACAGTGCCAGGCTTGGTTCAGTCGGTTTGAGCAAGGTGACAACAGGCTGGAAGACATGGACCGTCCAGGACGGCCTCGCCAGCTCGATCTTGAGGATCTTCGATCCTTTGTCGAAGCCGATCCCAAACGAAATTGTTACGAGATTGCAGAGCACTTCGCGGTCTCTCACACCACCATCGAGAACGGGTTTCACGAGCTCGGTAATGTACACAAGCTCGGGCAATGGGTGCCACACGACCTGAGGCCACTCGACAGGAACCGACGAGTCGCGGCCGCCTCACAACTTCTCTCATACAAAAGAAGAGACGAGTAGCTGGACACATTGCTAACTGGAGACGAGAAGTGGGTGACCTACTGCAATGTTACACGCAAGCGCCAGTGGCTCAGCAAGGGCGATCCGCCAGAAGCGATTCCGAAACCCGGACTGCACCCGATGAAGGTGATGCTGTGTGTTTGGTGGAACTCACGCGGTGTAGTCTACTGGGAGCTGCTACCTTCAGCCGACTCCTAAGTCGCGACGGAGGTCACCTACACGCGGTGCGACTGTGGACGACGCTACAAGGCGTCGGACCCAATGGACCTCCAAAACAAATCTTCCCAATGGAATCTCCCGCAAGGGACAACGAGGACGGCTTCCCCCGAACCCTCATTTTTTCTAACACGGATCAGAAAGACCCAGCGTCTCTGATCCGAATACTCCTCCAAATCGCTGGTATCGAGACTAACCCAGGCCCAAGATTGCCTTGTTCTGTTTGCTCTCTTAACGCGCCTTCGAATTGTGTTAATTGTAGTAAATGTAAGGAATGGGTACATTTCCGCTGTTCCAACCTTAACAATCTTAATGATTGGAACCCCCAATGGAGATGCAGAATTTGTAAAAGAGCCCCGATCCAGCAGACTGCCTCCCAGACAGTAGCGAACCTGAGGATAATCCAATGGAACGCTAATGGACTTAGAGCCCGACTAACCGAGCTAGAGGACCTTTTACATGAGTTGAATGTTCACGTAGCACTCATCCAAGAAACCAAAATGGATGCTAGTATTCCATCTCCCAATATCGTAGGATACACGATCATAAGAAAAGACCGCTCCAACTCCGGAGGTGGCCTTGCGATACTAGTCAAAGAGAATATTCGCTATGCTAACGTGACTTCCCCAGCGACAGACCAGACAGCCGAAACACTCAGCGTGGACGTGCCAACTGACCAAGGAACCATAAGAATCTGCAACATTTACATCCCACCTCGATCGTCCTGCCCCAACACATACGCGCCGAACTTCAGCCGACTCCTAACACAGAAGAAACCATTCATTGTCGGCGGAGACTTCAACGCAAACAATAAAGTTTGGAGTGAAGGTACGGAGGATAACAGAGGAGATGAACTATGCGACTTCATTGACGACAGCGATCTTGTATGTCTCAACAACTCAAAGATGCCCACAAGACAAAAAGCATCACCAGACATCACTTTCGCCTCGAACGACATAGCCATCGACTGCAACTGGTCAACAATCAACAGAATGAACTCTGACCACCTCCCATGCCTGATTGACGTCGAAACACAGCCATCAAACATCTCAAACGCACGTTGTTATACAAACTATAACAAAGCGAACTGGAAGGGCTTCGAAAGGGATATCAACAAGATTCTCATGGATTTCCCATTCACCGGCAACTCAATTCAGGTGCACAAATTCCTGACCACCACCTTGACCAAAGCGGCGAAAAACAACATTCCCCGTGGAAAGGTGCCAAGATACACGCCTCACTTGAGCGAAGATATGAAGAAACTGATTACAGAACGGGACCAAATGAGGAGGGACAATCCTACGGACCCCTCACTCCCCTCAATAATGGCCGAAATCTCCTTCCGCATCAACCTCGAAAAGAGGAAGGCTTGGGAAAAGTACATATCTGAAATAAGCCACAACGAACCGGGCAACAAACTCTGGAAAACGATAAAGGCTATCGACGGCAAATCAATAAAACCGACGCACTTGACCATCATCCACGAAGGGAAAAGTCTATGCCCAATATCAGCCTCAAACGCTTTTGCTAGAAAATTAGCCAAACAAGCCCCTAAAGAGGTCGACAAATCAGCAAGAAGCACAACGCGACTAATAAAAGGCCTCAAACGGACAGACGCTCCCCAAATTTCCCTGGCACAGATCGAAGAAGCCATCAAGAAAACCAAAGGTTCCAAATGTCCAGACAGTGAAGGCATCTGCCCTCTACTACTCAAAATGGCCGGTGAAAACTTCAGAAAGTGTCTCTGCATCCTCTTCAATGACACGCTGCAAAACCGGTATTATCCCGTCCAGATGGAAAGATGCAAGTGTGATAATGTTACCTAAACCAGGAAAGGACTCGAGCAACCTGAACGGCTATAGACCAATATCAATATTATCACCTATAGCCAAGACATTCGAACGGGTCTTATTACCATTCCTGGCGGAAGGCTTTCAAATCGCTGACTGGCAACATGGATTCCGCAAAGAGCACTCGACTACTACCGCACTCCTGGAAATAACCGGGAAAATAACAAACGGCTTCAATCGGAAACCACCCCCGGACCGCACTCTCATGGTCGCCCTTGACCTCACTGCAGCATATTTTACAATGGATGACTGTCGCGGGTGCGAGTTCAGTGGATAAAACAATGAAGCGGAGAAGGTATAATTCAATTGAGGCGTAGTTTGGAAGCGGTTATGATCATAGATACCGGAAGTTTAAATAGAGAGTTTTTGAACGATTTAGGGGAAGCAGATGATACAGTTTGGTAAGGAAGAGAATTCCATATGTTAATAGTTCTGGAGACACATGTGCTATGAGAATGAGGAACATTAAAAGGAAGGACAATCCTCAAATGGTGGGTTAAACGGTGGTTATATGGGGAAGGAAGAATCCTCAATAAACATGTATGCTCGAGTTTAATTTGATTATGAACAGCTTTGTGAACAAAACATAGATCGGTAATGGCTCGTCGATATTTGAGTGTTTGCATTGATAGAAAACTCAAGCGTGACAAGTAATCAAGCTTGGGAACACCGGCTCGAGCAAGAAGTCGCCTGGTGAAAGACCTTTGAACTCGTTCTAAATCATTAGTGAGGCCTATTGAAGTAGGTGACCAGACTTCTGATCCATATTCAAGCAAGGGAAGAACATATCATTGAATGATCTCCGTTCTCATTGAATGATCTCCGTTCTCATTGAATGATCTCCGTTCATTGAATGATCTCCGTTCTCATTGAATGATCTCCGTTCTCATTGAATGATCTCCGTTCTCATTGAATGATCTCCGTTCTCATTGAATGATCTCCGTTCATTGAATGATCTCCGTTCTCATTGAATGATCTCCGTTCTCATTGAATGATCTCCGTTCTCATTGAATGATCTCCGTTCTCATTGAATGATCTCCGTTCTCATTGAATGATCTCCGTTCTCATTGAATGATCTCCGTTCTCTATGAGTGGTGACCCTTCCCGAGCTCTGCCAATTGATGGCAAATCTCCTCCTAATCTTTGCAACCTCCCCATTCCCACAGTCTCTCTTCCGTTCATCGATAGTCTTGTCCGAGAAACGCTGACAAAAGTTGTGCAGCCGCTTCAACAGATGATACTTGCTCAGTCCCAACAGATTTCTGACATGAACAAAGTAATTCTGGACCAGTCACAGCAACTTCTACGGATTAGTGAAGAAATGCAATCCATAAAGTCATCTGTCTCTCCGGCCACACTTAGACCCCACTTGTATTCAGCTATCGTCGAATCCACTTATCGAGACAAGGATATGCTCATAGGAAAAGGTAAACGAGCTGTTATTATCGGACTTCCAGAAGGCAAGTCAGAGGATGATACGTGTTGCAAAGACAAAGATCTTATCTCACGTCTTATCATCAGACTCAATTCAGCGGACCTTATTGACGACCTAGAGAAGGGTAATATCAATCATCATCGTCACCCAATTGATCGCCCACGTCTCTCTGCTCCTCATGGCCGTCCCATGAAAATTGAGTTTTCTTCGCTTGGAAAGCGTAACCTTTTTCTGGAACTTTGCAGAAAGGCGAAACACCCTTTTCCTAAAGGATGTTACTCCCGAGCTGACCTCTCGCCGGCAGAGCTTCAAGCCGAGAGAGACTGCATCCGAATATCCACTAACCCATCTTTTCCCCCTGCCAAAGTGGTCGATGCTCACCTAATCCCTGCCTTTCCTCGTTTTGCCCAGTCTTACAAACGAGTACCCTATCGACCAATTTCCCCTCCTCCCGCCTCTTCGTCACTATCCCCCTTAGCCAGTTCAACTCAACACTCCCAAATGCCATCGTCTTCGCTGGTGAACTCTGGGGCCCGGTCGACATCTACATTCGAGGCTTCTTCAACTGACTTTCCTTCTCTGGCGGAAAGCTCCGTGAAGCCGCTACAAGTCAGAAGCAGACGCAATACCAGAAACGCCGAAGAATCTGCCTCATGCCCCAGAAAGTCAGACGAATTTGTTTCCAGAAGAAGAAATGTTAGGAAAACCTCTCGTTATTCACCATAGGATAAGTCGGATAAAAGAGCTAGAAAAGAAGTAATCAAATGCTTGTATTTCAACTGTAGATCAGTGATGAATAAGCTATATGATCTTTATTTTCTTCTTCGTTGCTGTAAATATCACATTCTCTTACTATCTGAGACATGGATGCACAGTGAGCTTCCCGACTCCATTCTAACCGATAGTTTACCCTTCACGGTATTCAGAGGTGACAGATTGGCACAAAGAGGAGGAGGCGTAGCCATTCTAGTAGATAATGCCATCTCCTCATCTTTAGTTGTTCAATATAGCAAGGCTCAGTGCGAGGGGTTAGTAATAGACATTTATCCTAACACATCTTTCTCGTTTGCTTTCTCGGCCATTAGACTGATTAATATATATCGATCTCCTAGCTGTGGAGTAGAAAATACAAAGGATCTCTGCTCGTTTATCACCTCTCATGTTACTGAAGTATTTCCCACCATTCTGTGCGGAGACATGAACCTCCCCAAGATAGACTGGGCAAATCTCACCGCTCCCAATACATGTAGTATGTCTCTTGCATTCTTAAACATGACATGCGACAACAATCTTAAACAACTCGTACTTTCTCCCACTAGACTTCAAAATACACTCGATTGCCTGCTCTGTAATTCAAATACTGTATTGTCAGGCCTCCCTTCTCCACCAGCGATCATGCCTCAACATACTTTGAAATCAGAGATAGAGCCAAGCGTATTATCACAAGCACCAGCTCATCGTTAGACTGGAAAAAGGCAGATTGGGAAATAATCAACTCAGACCTCTTTAGCATCGACTGGACTTACATGCTCTCAAACCTAACTATTGACGAAAGTGTCGATAAATTAACCTACATCATCCAATTCATAATGGATAATAGGATTCCAAAAAATAAGAATGTCAAAACACATTTGAAATATCCCCCCAAGATAAGAAGATTATACAGCTTCCTACAGAGAAGTAACAAACGAAACCCTCTCTCCATTACATCATTACGCACATCCAAGAAACTTCACAAAGAACTAGTCAAATTCGAGGTTCTTAGGGAAGACAAGCTTAAGTTCCCGAGAAACTATAAGGTATTCTTCAGAACTATATCCAACCGCATTAAAAGCAACACATCTATTCCTGCTCTCATAGTGAACAATAAACCAACTACTATCCCCTTCGAACAAGCAACTCACTTCGCCGAGTATTTTGATAAGTTACAACCCTTACCAATCAGTGGACCCCTTCAGATCTCTCGCCCGAATTTTCACCTCGACCACATTAATGACATCTCCCCTTTTGAGGTGAACTCCATTCTGAAACGAATAGCTCCGAAACTGAACTCTTCCCCTGACTTTATTCCAAGTAGACTACTCAAAAATTGTCTGGACTCACTGGCCATACCTCTCTCAATCATTTTCACCAACTCACTAACCTTAGGGCACTACCCTCTGGCCTGGAAAAAAGGAATAATCAAACCAGTTCATAAAAAAGGGCCCCGCTCTCAGATCGAAAATTATCGTCCTATCACTATGGTGTGCTCTATGTCAAAGGTATTCGAGAAACTGATCTTCAATATAACTTATCAATATCTGGAAACCAATGGCATACTACATCCCAAACAACATGGTTTCCGTCGGAGACGGTCCACGGTAACATCCCTGGTAGAGGCTCATTCCATTTACCTCACGCTTCAGAATAAAAAAATAGATTTTGACATCTGTCTAGTCGACTTTTCACGGGCTTTCGACTCTGTAAACATAAGATTTCTTGTTCACAAACTTGAAAAAGTGGGAATAACGGGCAACCTCCTCTATCTTATCCGTTCTTTTCTCACGAGCAGGTCCTCGAAAGTCTCAATCGGAGATCCATTATCAGGCCCTAAAGTATACAACAGTGGTGTTCCCCAGGGGAGTTGCCTTGGACCCCTCCTCTTTTCAATATTTATAAATGATATCATGGAGCACATAGAGCCAGATGTCCATGGTTTTCTATATACCGATGACCTCAAAATTTTTTCCAAGAACAGAGACTCTCTTCAGAAAAGTCTGGATTCCATTTCCGATTACTCACTGACCTGGGGACTTGTGATATCAACTCAAAAATGCTTTATCATGCACTGTGGTCCTAGGAATCCAAAAGTAACATATAACCTAGAAGACAATATCATACCAACTACTTCATTAGTGAAAGATCTTGGCATTACATTTCAGGAAGATATCACATTCTCTAAACATATTGAACTAACCTCCCTAAAGTCCCAAAAATGTATAAACATGATCTTCAGAGCCTTTAAAACCAAATCAATTAAAGTTCTGCTCAGAATATACACCACATACATAAGACCCCTTATTGAATATGGGAGTGAGGTATGGTCCCCAGTAACTATCGGTCTCGTTAACTGCATAGAAAAAGTGCAAAGATCATTTACACGAAGGTTACTACAAAGGGCCGGATTACCCAAAATGAGTTATGTTGCTAGACTGAATTTTCTTTCCATCTCCTCGCTTGAATATAGAAGAAATGTGGCCGATCTTGTGTTCATCCATAAATGTCTGCACGGAAATATTCAAGTAGATTACTCAAATATGTTTAAACTTTGCCCATCGCCTTATTCGCTGAGAGAATCGAATAACTACAGAATATGCTTGCCGTGTAAATATCAAAGCAGAACAAGCACTTGTGCCTCAAGAATGATTAATGTCTGGAATAAGTTACCTTGTTCTTTGGTTTCTACAAGCTCTTCTAGCATTTTTAGAAATGAACTTATCAAGCTTGATTGTGAGACCATTGTCACCAACTCTAGAATACATTTTTAATTCAAGTGCTTTGTTTCTTCAAATGTTTTGTTTCTGTTTCTCCTCTTTTTTTTCCATTATATTTGTGTTCTCGGTTAGCTCTCGAATGATAAAGAGTGAGTTGAATTTTTGGAATTTCAAGTTATTATTGCGGATGAATAGTTCTTAATTGCTGATGAATAGTTCATAACTGAAGATACAAGCTTTGCTTTCTTTGCTTTTTTTGTGTGCTTTCCTATTTTCCTAAAATGAAATGTTCCTCATTGTTCTTGTCATATTTAGATCTCACTTTTCATAACCTTCACTGAATTCACTTTTCTTGTGACAGTGTCATCTGTTTCGTCACTTAACATTATGTTTTGTTTCAAGCGGAATAAAGAATTGAACATATGTTTTGTAAGCATGGAGAAGCACAGAGATTGACGATGTTTTAAGAGAGCGGAAAATTATGTTCATACATTTGGAAGCTTGAGAGACAGTTTTGGTTATATGGTTAGTGAATGAAAGGGAAGTATCGAAATGGATGCCAAGGTCTCGGGCGCTAGATTGCGTGGGTAGTATGTGGTTGCTGATATGGTACTGTTTACCCGCATTGTTCTTGCCACAATTGAGGGTGAGGCATTTTGAAAAAGAAATTGAAAGTGACCATTTGAAAGCGAAGTCTGCTATCAGATCGAGAGCTATCTGAAGAGTAACAGGGTCACTAGAGAAAATTTTTACATCATCTGCATAGAGAAAACAATGCACGTTATCGGGAATAAAGTCTACAATATCGTTAATGAAGATTGAAAATAAAAGAGGGCCTAGACAACTTCCTTGCGGAACACCGGTAGCGACAGTTCTCTCTGTAGAAAAATTGTCATTAACATTCACTCGAAAAGATCTTTGTGTTAGGAATGATGATACAAGAGAAAGAAGGGACGAATGAATGCCAGATGATTCTAACTTATATATGAGGAATCGATGATCAACCACATCGAAGGCCTTCGAGAAATCAATCAAGCAAATATCGAACGGAATTTTGCTGGATAAAAAGGAAAGGTAGATAGAGTGGGAGTGAACAAGGGAAGATACAGTTGAACGGTTCCGACGGAATCCGGACTGATTTGAATGGAGGATATTGTTTAATTCGAGATGAGTTTAAATGGTATTGTAAATGTGCTTCTCGAAAAGCTTGGACAATGAACAAACTAGAGTTATTGGACGAAAATTTTTGTGAATAGGTTTGATTATACCTACTTTCCATGCAGCTGGATAATAACCAAGAGTTGGACAATTAGAAAAAATAATCGATAGGGGAATAGAGAGTGTTTCCTTGCACTCCTTCACAAGCAGATTAGGTATGCCATCGGGAGATGTATTAATCTTAGGAACAATGGATTTGACAAGAGTGTAAACATCGAGAGGACTAACATTAGTATCAGATACAATAGGGACCGAGGCGGTGCATGATGGTAGAGGACCTGACATGGGACTTGAGGTAATGCATGCAAAGAAGCTAGAAAACGTGTTAGAAATTTCAAGCGGAGCTGTTATCGGTACATTGTTAACAACTAAGGATGAAAACGTGTTGCTAGGCTTAGTTCTGTTGGCAATAGTACGGTAAAACTGTTTGAAATTCTTCGGCATTCTAAAAGAATTTTCTCGTTGACATTCGAATCTGAATTTTGCCCTATGCATTTTCCTGCATACTGCCATAGTGGATTTTCGCAAAGGTTGTTGCTTATTTGATCTCTTTAAAAAGCTGAACATTCTTCTAATTTTGGTGGGATACTTCAAATGAGGTTTACGGGGCTTCGTATGGGGAACATGTTGAGATATAAGTGAAGACAACATATTTGTCAGATAAAGTACACATTGATCGATGGTCAGGGTAGAAAAGAGAATTGTCCAGTTCACTGAACAGATAGATTGGTTGATGGCATTCCAATCAGTTTTTCTCCATTGTGGAATTAATTTAGTGGATGTTATGACTGGTCGGAGAGAACATTTCGAGATTGAGAAGGTTATGGACATATGATCACTCGTTGAAAAAGGGTGAGAGGTTGTACAGTCCGTAATGAGGTCATGGTTACAGAAAACATAATCCAAAATGTTGGTAGAGCGTGTTAGAGTAGTAACAAACTGAGAAAGGTGATAGTCACTTGCAAATTGTAAAAAAAGGTTAGAAGTACGACAGTGAGAAGTAGTTATGGCGTTGCACCAATCAATACTTGGAAAATTAAGGTCACCACAAATAATAACAGGATAAGGCAGAGAACAGTGAGGAATTAGGTAATCAATAAAATCAGTAATAGCATTAACAGGAGAGTTAGGTGAGCGATAACAAGAAACGAGGCGTAGAGAAGGAAAAGGTAGAGAGCATGAGTCATTGGGAAATATGTCAACAGTTATGCACTCAATAGAGTCTTGAGAAAAGGAAGATACATTCACAGGGGAAAGACTATTTCTAATAAGTATCGCGGTTCCACCACCACGGTTACTATCAATGCGATCTGATCGAAATACATGGTACGGAATATTATCACAAAGTAGGGAGTCGGGATCAGAAGAGCAAAGCCAAGTTTCACATATGAAAACTATGTCTGGAAAGCTTGATCGTAGTAAGTGATGAACATCATATAATTTGTTTTTTACAGATCGAGCATTAAAAGAATAACAATTCAGTTTAAGAGAACTCACACCCAATATGTCCTATTTAGAATTCTTCCTTTGATCGGCAACCTTCTTCTGGATGCGAGAACTTCTTCGAGGAGCATCGGGCGATTTAGCAGCGACAGCGTGAGAAGAGGCCGTTGATGTCAGGTTCACGGTATTCGAGGTCAAAGGAGGGAAATCTTCGGATGGGAACTGATGGGAGCTTGACGAGGGAAGAGAAGAGGATATATAAGACTTCGGCCTCCGCTGGAAAGAGGACACAGGCTCTAGATGAGAGTCGATCACTCTGAAGGGAGTGTCTGACGAACCAGAGGCAATGAACTTGCATTCTCTTTCGGCGAGAAGCTCGGCAGGGGAGAGATCCGCCCGTACATAGCAGCCTCTTGGAACACTGTTCTTCGTAGTTCTGATCGACTTCAGAAAAACTTCTCGTTTGGAAGCGTCCGCAAACTGTATCTTGATTGGGCGTCCAGCATTGGAATGTGATCGGGGGGCATCTTTCGGATGGCGATGAAAAGAGATTTCTCCCTTTTGAAGAGACTGCAGTAGTTCAGGTGAAGAGAGCTTTGCGAAGATGTCGTGGATTACTTCTTTGTCAGACGACTCAGTAGCTTCGGGGCTCCTCTTCTCAGGAAGCTTCAGGAGAACTGCTCTCTTCGACTTGGAGAGAAGCATCTCTCTGTCTCTCAGGGAAGCTTAAACCATAGCAGAGTAGATATGCGGCCGTAATGAAGCTGGAGAAACTGATTTCTTCACTTCCGAGAGGGTTTGACGGAGAACTTTCTTTTCTTTTCTTTCTTTCTTTTTTTCTTTAAATTCTTTTCTTTTTCATTCTTTTCTTTTTCAAACCCCGGAGATGGTCGGGTCTATCATTTCATCTTCACACTGACTTCTACTCATCTCTTCTTCATTGAATTACGAGATTTCTCTTCTGTCTTCTTGGGACTCAAGACTTCGTGAATCTCTTCGGTATGAGGTTGAAACGCTAAGTGGTCTACCAAGACTCTTCAGTGCAACGCCACAGTTGCTTATTCCTCTTCCGAAGATTTTCTACTTTTCATTTTCTCATTGTCAACCATGTTAGCGATGACCCTGAACCAGTTGTCCTTTGGCGATAAAGAATATCAAACTTGAATTTCAGCCGATTGTTTGGAGAGAACTTGGTGAAGAGGGAACAGGGCTTCGTTCAGAAGGTTCCGAAAAAGAGACTGAACATTGGAAAGTGGCACCGTCGGAATGTCCATCTCAAACAGCGATGGAATAGGAATAGATTGATGACTTTTAAAAATCTTTGTCGACATATTAGAGAGAAGTTTATGGGTCACCACTCAATAAGAGCAGAGACAGGACTATGAGCAGAGACAGGACTATGAGCAGAGACAGGACTATGAGCAGAGACAGGACTATGATATGACTTAGTGAACATATCCCTTCTCTGCAAGAAACTCACTGAAACGAATATGCCAAGAGCCATCGTCCGATGGATGTCCAGCTACCTAAGAGGCCGTACAATCAAGGTAGATTTCCAAGGAAAAAGCAGTCGACGTCTCACATGCAGATCTGGTGTCCCACAAGGAGCAGTGCTCAGTCCCCTCTTATTCAATCTCTACATAAACAACCTCCCGCAACCCACAGGAAACACGCAGATGACAGCCTACGCCGACGACATCTCAATTCTCTCCTCAAGCCCCTGTATTGAAACTTGTGAAGATCAGATCAACCACTTCCTACCCAAACTCGTAGAAGAATTGGAACAACGAAAAATGATTATATCCAAGGAAAAGACAACGGTCACTCTTTTCACAACCCATACAGGCGAATGTAAAAAAGAACCCAAGGTAGAAATCCATGGAACCCTTTTGCCGACAACTAAAACACCCAAAATACTCGGTGTCGTCTTAGACCAACTCGGCACCTTTCGACAACACGCAGAAAACCTTAAACAGAGAACGGCCAAAAGACTGAATATTCTACGTGCCCTCGGAGGAAGAACATGGGGCCAACAGAAAAACACCCTTCTTGCAACCTACAAAACAATGACCAGATCCGTTCTCAACTACGCCGCACCAATTTACTCCCCTCAATTGGCCGAGACTAACTGGAAAAAACTACAGGCAAACCAAAATAAAGCATTACGGATAGCAACAGGAAACCTAGCAATGGCCGGCACAGAGCACTTAGCTCTAGAAAGCGAAATGTTACCCATAAAGGAGCACAACACGTTGCTTACCAAGCAATTCGTTGCAAGAGCAAGACTCCTCCCAAACCACCCCTCCCATCGTCGATGCATGGAACCCAAACCACCTAGAACTATTCGTAAACATGCCAAGGACTTAGAAATGATGTTAGTAGACAGTGATCAGAATGCCGCGCTTAAAAGAATACATACTGAGACTGTTAGAAATTTCATTAGCTCCTGTTCCCCTAACCCAGTTCTAGGTAAGAAACCTCCCAGAATCCATAAATCAACGAATCAACTTCCCAGGGAACAACGAATAACATTATCGCAACTACGTAGTGGCTATGCAAGTTCCCTTAACAGCTACCTACACAGAATAGGAGCTGCCCAATCCCCTCTGCCCAAAATGTTTAGAAGAGCCACATACAACTAGTCATTTATTCTCGTGTCGCTGTGACCACACACTTTTAAGAAGTATAGATTTGTGGAATAGCCCGACGTCTGTTGTTGAGTTCTTATACCAGTGATTCCTTTCTCTCTCAAAAAAAAAAAATAAATAAATGAAGGGGAAAAAAACACACAAAAAAACAAATAAACCCCGAGAGAGAAAGAGAAATATATGTAATTAGATAAGTTATTGTTTTCTTGTTTTCTGAGCCATGTCAAAGAAGACCTCGTCTAAGTAAGGTTATTGTTTTCTGAGCCATGTCAAAGAAGACCTCGTCTACCCAGCCGGAGACCTACGGCGGGCAATCTACAACAACAACCTAACGGCATGACTGTTACAGCAGATGTCTACTGTGCACAACTCGACCGGGTGCAGCAAGCTATGGTGGCTCGAGGCGAAGAGAGCGCCAAGATTCGATTCCTACATGACAACGCATGACAACACATTGCGAAAAAAACGGTTCAGAAGCTGTTGGAGCTGGGATGGGAGTTGATGCCTCATCCACCGTACTCGCCCGACATGGCACCTTCTGACTACCACCTATTTGAGAACGAAGCTGAGGTAAAATCATGGTTGCACGACTTCTTCGAATCGCTCTCTCCGTCGTTCTACCACAAGGGCATCCACGATCTGCCCACGCGATGGCAACACATACTCAACCATGATGGATCATACTTTGTTGATTGAGGTTCTTGTTTGACTTAATAAATAATTAATAAAAAGAAGATTAAAAACCGAGGTTATTTTCTTGCGCACCCAATACTTTATTGCATTGAGCATATAAAATAATTTGCACAAGCGTGTGGCTTTGTGTGTACAACAAAGTGGGTCATAGGAGACTCGTGTGTGAAGATGACGAATGGGATAGCCTCGACCATTTTTCTGGAAGCGCACCTTTTTAACAATTGAAATTTCATTTACCTCTGAGCTTCATTTCTGCAAGTGTTTTCTGAACTCTTCCGTTTTTTTCCAAGTTAACAAGGTTTGGAGGAACTTTTCCTTACATCACAAACTCGAACTGAAAGAATGCTCCAATGAGATACTAAGTTGAAGCGAGGCACAATAATGGCCCAGCTATGTGACCGAGTTCTGTTGGCATTATTTCGAAGATAGAAAATTGAATGAGGAGTTATACAGGTTTTTTCTTCGAGTATTTTAAATGAAAAAATAGGTTGAGTCTGTTTTTGGCGGTTCTCCAGAGTGTGGAGCTCTAGATACTTTTGACCATCTTCGTAGTTCTTTTGAAGACCGGCCCTGCAGCAAACTCTTTTTGTGTAGATTATCTGAACCTTTTCCGGAAGTTATATATATTTTATTCTGGTTAGCATACCAAACAATCGAAAAGTATCTAGTTGAGGTCACACAAACTTCACAAAAAGTTTCTTGTATAGTTTAAGATTTTTAAATTTAAATGTGCGTAAGATAAAAGCGCATTGCGTTTTTGTATAATAAATTTTTATAATGAACGCGGGCTGTAGTAGATGGATATTTGGTAGATGGATATTTGGTAGATGGATATTTAGTAGATGGATATTTGGTAGATTCATTCATTCATTCATTCATTTTATTCCTTTGCACATGGTTGATATACAATGGATAACTGTCACAGGGTGATTCAGTTCGAGGCAAAAAGATAATACATATGTATGTACATTAACCGTAATATTAGCATTTAAATTACAATTGATCGAGAAGTTCAAGGTGTGAGTTCATAATTAATAATTGGTGAGAAATACTCGAATACTATGTGTGTCTTAGTTTAGAAGAGGGAACAATTACATCAATTGGTAAACTAAGAAGAGCATTTTTAAATTGTGACGAGGATGGCATTGAAACAAGAGGCGAGGGCAGGGAATTCCAAATATCAATACGGCGAGAAACACACGTATTATGACCTTCGGGCATTTTGAAGGGCAGTATAAGTCTGAGAGTGTGGGAGATTCTTTGGCTGTAGGGGGAAGGCCTGATCACAAAGAGATGTGTGGATCCAAGAACAACGTTATTGTGGATGGCTTTATGAATGAAAGATAGGTCAAGTATGGTGCGCCTATACTCCAAGGTGGTTAGGGTTAATAATTTTAGACGGGCAAAATAATTATGAGAGATTTGGCCAGCTCTAGCGAGAATGCGTCTGGTAAAGTTTCTTTGTACCCGCTCTATGTCGTTAATGAGACCGACAGAGACAGGTGACCAGAGTTCGCATCCATATTCCAGGATTGGTAGAACGTAGGTTTTGTATGCGCGAAGTAAGACCGGGATGGAGGAGGTTTTTAAAGACCTAAGAAGAATGTTAATAGCTGTTCTGGCTTTTTGAATCAGGGTAGTAATATGATGGTTGAATGAGAAAGAAGATTCGAAATGAATATTGTGAGGGCAGGGTGTGGTTTTCTAAGGTGTAGGGTAAGTCAGGGTTGTTAGGTCCGCAATGAACAATATAGCATTTAGGGAATGAGATTGTGAGTGACCAAGTTTGAGCGTATTCAGCGATTATGTAAAGAGCATTTTGAAGGGAGGACGAAGACTGGGAGAAAAATTTGAGATCGTCTGCATACAGAAAGCTAAAAACATTTGAGGGTAGAAGCTCTACTATGTCATTAATGAAAACAGAGAAAAGCAGAGGCCCGAGGCAGCTACCCTGAGGAACCCCAGTGGTCACTGCTCTATCTGCAGATTCGAAGCCGTCAACAGAGACGCGGAAAGACCTTTTGGAGAGAAATGACTTGATCAGCAGGAGAAGAGAGGAGTCTATACCACAAGAACTAAGTTTGTAGAGTAGTGCCCTATGATCTACAGTATCAAAAGCCTTTGTGAAGTCAATGAGACATATGTCGAAGGCTTGTTTTTTGAATAAAAGTGACAGATAGACTGAGTGAGCGTGTACAAGGGAAGAAACAGTGGAATGTTTGGAGCGAAAACCAGACTGATTTGGGTTGAGGATATTGTTGCTTTCGAGGTGATTGTAAATAAGGTGAAAAATATGTTTTTCAAAGACTTTCGAGAAGGAAGAGACGAGGGTTATGGGACGATAGTTATTCGGCTCTGATCTTTTACCTTTTTTGAAGATGGGTTTGATAATTCCAGATTTCCAAGCACTGGGAAAGTATCCAAGGGTAAATGAATTAGAAAAAATTATTGAGAGAGGATTGCTTAGAGAATTTATGCAGTTTTTGATAAGTATGTTTGGTATTAAGTCGGGAGAGGAGTTCACTTTTGGGCACATTTTAGATATTATTCGGTGAACTTCAAAGAGCGAGACATTGTGGCTAGGGGACATAATGACTTGGAGTGTAGGTCTGGGTAGAGGGCCATTGACAGGATCAGACACATTTGAAGAGAAAAGAGAGGCGAAGACGTTGGCGCATTGCGTAGGACAAGTTATGGGAGTATTGTCAACTATCAGAGAAGCGGGAGTAATTTTAGGTTTGGTTCGATTCGCGATGATACGGTAAAATGACTTGAAGTTTTTAGGAAAAGCAAATGTGTCTTCGCGTTTGCATTCAAACTTGAAAATTTCTCGATGAAGCATTTTACAGGCTTTGAGGGTTGTTGTGGAGTTAGAGGAGCGTTTAATGTTTCTTTGTAAAAAGCTGTATATCTTGCGGATTTTTTTAGGATAGAGGAGGTGGGTTTTTTTGTGCCTTGAATGCGGAATATGAAGGGAGATAAGATTCTTCAAAAATATGGTTATATGTTCAACACACTGGTCAATCGTGAGGGAAGAGAACGTTATGGTCCAGTCTACAGAGTTGATCGCTTCGTTAATGGCTGTCCAATTAGCATTCTTCCATAACGGATGGAGTAAAGGGGAGAGACCATTAGAGATGATGGAGGACACAGATACAGAGAACGTTACAGATAGATGGTCACTAGTCGAGAAGGGATGGGATGTGGCTCATTTGGATATAAGGGAGGCATGTGTACAGAGAACATAGTCGAGAATGTTAGTCCGACGGGTGGGTGTCTTAACCAGCTGACTGATATGCCTATCAAGGAAGAATTGCAGAAAAGAGTTAGAGATAGGGCAGTTAGATGGACACGTGAGGTTAGGCCAGATAATGCTTGGAAGGTTGAGGTCTCCACATATAATAGTGGGAAAATACAGAGATATATACATAGAGAGAAAGTCTAGGAAGGGTTGGACACTGACAAAAGGGGAGTTGGGAGAGCGATAGCATGATATTAGGCGCAGAGAAGGATACGGGAAGGAGAATCTAGAGTTTGGATGAATATCGGATACAACACATTCAACGGAACCATGAGCAAATGAATCAATAAAGGCTGGGGACAAGTGTGAATTGATAAGCAGGGCTGAGCCTCCTCCTCTATCACTGCCTAATCGATCGGCTCTGAAAACTTGATAGGGTAGGCCATCATTAAGTAGAGAATCAGGATCAGATGATGACAGCCAGGATTCGCACAAAAAAATTATATCAGGAGAGGAGGAACGGAGAACGTGATATAAGTCGTATAACTTGTTCCTAATGGAACGTGAATTGAATGAGAGGCAAGCAATGCTACATGAACTCACACCAAATCTGTCCTATTTGGTGGCCTTGGCTGCTCTCGTTCTGGGGGCTCGATTCGCTGGCAGAGTTGGCAGTGGAGCTGAGTGCGTAGCCGCTCTTCTGGTGACACGAGCCAAGACACGAGCCAGGGGCGACGAGCGATGAGCGACGGGCGACGAGCTTTGAGAAGCAGGAGAATAGGGAGTTGCTGTAGACTTCTTGGACGTGGAGTTCAGCGAGGGGAACGATGCTTCGTCATTTGGATGGGGAGGAGATTCACTGGGAGACGATGATGAAGGCGAGGAGCGTTTAGTAGCTGCTGGTTAAGGCATGAAAGTCGTCGCAGAGAAAGTTGAAGAGGGAGGGTATGTAGGTTGAGTCGGGGGTTTTGCGGAATAGGGGACATTTCGGTAAGACTGAGTGGCAGGATGATTGTTTGGTGAGGCTGATTCAAGGTGTGAGTCGATAACTTTAACCGGCGGATGGAGAGGGTTGAGAGCGATTCGCTTGCAGTCGCGCTCGGCGAGAAGTTCGACAGGGGAGAGATCGGCACGAGCAGAGGAACCAGAAGGGAGGCAATTCCTGGTCTTTTTGGTCAGAGCAAGGAACTGGTTCCGTGTAGAGCTGTTTTCAAATGAAATCTTGATGGGCCGTCCTACTTCAGAAGAGAGTCGAGGCCGGTCGATGGGATGGCGGTGATGAGTAATGGCCCCGTCTTCGAGTGCCTTCACAAGATTATCTTGTTTCAGGCACACGAATAGGTGGCGGATGGTGTTTAGTAGATGGATATTTGGTAGATGGATATTTAGTAGATGGATATTTGGTTTTCCGTTTCCTCCGGTTCATGATCATAGGAACTGATTCATCCATTATTTGATGCATTATGTCAAGAAAACTTCTTTTTTTTCGGTATCTAGTTCCGTAGCCAGTATTCCCGTCCAGTCAACCGAACTGATCTTAATTAGCTTTTCTAAGCAGAAAGTTGGAAGATGTCTTTTTAGGGTCTCTGTATGGTTTTGGTAGCGATACAATAAAGCGAACGAGATTGTGATCGCATGATGGAGGTACTGGTTCGAAGATGATGGAGGTACTGGTTCGAAGACGATGGAGGTACTGGTTCGAAGATGATGGAGGTACTGGTTCGAAGATGCACTCTGCTATCAGCTTTTGTTTCGTTGTCAGTACGAGATCGAGAATGTTGGTTCTGTATCGAGTTGGTTCTGTAAAGTGTTGGTGGAGCGACAGAATCTTTATAATTCGTATCAGAACTCGACTAGAATGGTTCATAGGCAACCTTTCGCTGATACTCATGCTGGATAGAGCCAGCAGATCTTGGAAGCAATGAATTCTCTTACTAAAACATGGTTTCTCTCTTTATAGTTGATAAATGTGTCTTAACACGCCAGAATCGATTGAAAATAATTTCAAGAGCAGCTAGTGTTTCCTATAGACACGATGAATAAAAACTTCCTCCTCTTTAGATTAAATTTTAGCTGATAGTTCTTGACACTGAAAAATTGAAATAGAAACTAGAAGAAAAATTGAAATTTGAGTTCATTTTTTTCAAACATTTATGAAATGTGGCTGTTCAGCAAAAACAAGTTCAACGCCACCTCCCGAATTGTCGCTTAGTCGATCAGAGCGGAAAACGGTGAAGGTCTGGTTGATCGGAAGTCGTGTATTGTAGAGGGGTGGGCCCAAGTCTCTTAGAGCTATCACATTTTTATAAGCCCTCATTAGAAATCCGAATATGTTAATTTTGAAGGCGAATGAGTTTATGTTAATTAGTAAACAGGACAATCTTTTTTTTCAAAACGTGAGTGGGACTTTCGATGATGCCTGTCCTAGCTGATGATGCCTGTCCTAGCTGATGATGCCTGTCCTAGCGCGAACTTTTGTTCGATTCACGAGCTGACTTTCTTCCTCTTTAGTACCTTCATTTCTGTTCGCTGCAGCTGGATTTTGTCGCGTCTGAACATCTTTCTCTGTGAACTTCTTCCTTCCTCTTCACATCATTGAATAGACTTCCGTAAAAACTGGGAAAACCGAATAGTGAGATTTGTAGGGTGACATTCACACATATTTCTTACAGAAATATCAATGTTAAAATGCATAAATTTAAAATTGCTAGCAAATCAATCAGTTTCTGTTATTGTTCGGAAAAGAATATGATAAATTGAACTTTATCCATTTTGATAACAGCAATTTACAAGCAAAGTTCATTAAAACACTTTTTTCCTTTAACAAAAAGAAGATTATTATTATGTGTTTGAAAATTGAGAAAAGGAAAAACTATAATGTTGCTTTATTTTTTATGACTTGTTTTCACAATAGGCGAAAACTTGTTGACTTGAGGTTGATATGATATGTATGTACTATGTATAAAGAGAAAAGTTGCACTGACTGCGGTCTATTATGAGAGATGGCAAGCTTTTTTTCTTCAAATTTGAACGCAAACCCAACTGGAAATAGAGGAACTGGAGGTTCTTGATAGATACGTGTCAGTTCAGCCAAGAACAATGAGGGAGGCAAAATTTGTGAGAGAAAAAGGAAGAAGAGAGAGGAAAGAGAGTGAGATAGAAGAGACATGGAGAGAGAAAAATAGAGAGGGAAGAGAGTGAGATGCAAGAGACATGCAGAGAGAAAAAGAAAGAGGAACAAAAACATTGGATTATGAGAAGCAGCAGAAATTCTAGAATTTGAAAAAAAGGAATGAAGCGAGTATAGGAGCAATGAACAAAAAAGAGGGAGAGTAACAGGGAAGCGGAAAGAGAAGAGCGCGCGCTTAGAGCGAGAGAGAGAGAGAGGGAGGCACACAAATAGGTGAGAGAGAGAGAGCATAAGACTTGCGCATCAAGTGAAGAAGAGCCAGAGAAAAGACTCAATAGAAAGAAGAGAGTAAGAAAGAGTGCCTTCCGAGAGAGCACCACCAAAAAAGGTTAAGCAAGACAAGCATGAAGGCATGACTGCCTTACTGCAATGAGAGAAACACGACGCCTATTCCTCTCTCTTTGTTTTCTCTTATATGTAGGACTCTTTCATGCCTAGCCTCCTTTTCCGCAATCCACTTTTCTCTTTCTCCCTCCCTCCACCCTCTCTTTCTTTCTCTCGCTCTCTCCCTCTCTCCCTCCCCCTGAGGCACTCCCACCCTCAGTCACTCTCCTTCCCCTTCCTCCTCTACGAATCGATGGCCAGTTTCCTTAGTGTATGTGCTCGCAGTTCTATTCCATGGCGTAGTCCGTTCTCACTTCGCTGCCTTTTCTGTGGTGACGACTACGAACAAGAATCGCTCATTTTCTCCATCGCGATTCTCCCATTACTTTTTAATTAAGTAAGTGTCTCTTTCCTCTTCACCTCAAGAAAGTTCTTACCTCCCTCATACCCTTCTCAATCCACACTGCAATCCAAGGGAACGTCCGCAGTCCCTTCCATCACATCTTTTTGCCGGTTCGCCGTTGAGGCTGCGATTCCATCATCCCCCCGAGAGGAGAGGCGCGAGTTGAGGCTCCCAGCTGCGAGTCGCAGCAGCGACTGGGGCGATGCCCTCCTCGGGCGGGGGCACGCGACTCTTTCGCGCACTCTTTCAGTCAGCAGTTCTTTCTCTCCGTTTCAAGACTTGAGCAGCATTTCATCTATGTATGCGTGTAACTGCTTCAGCTGGTGATTATAACAAAAACTTTTTTAAGTCTTTGAAAATGATCCACAGTTCTCTAACTTTATCCTAAATTTTTCCGAAACTTCATTAATTACTATATATGCTGTTATACATACATAGTATATCATCAGGCTTCTGTCAATTTAATTGTCTTATTTGTTTCTTATGTGGACGGAATAATGAATGAATGAAAAGGTTCAGTCAGATCATAGAAATGACACGTTTAAAGATTTATAGCCTACTTTGAATTATTAGATTAGTGATTGAATGAATTCGATATTCTCATGAATATGAAAATTGTTTTAGAATGATAAATGTATCACTCCAATCGGTGAACTCAGTGGGTTTTTTGAAAGTATGAGAAATTTTCAGCAACAAAAAAGAGCTTTGCAACTTTCTGTTGAAATGTTTCGAAACTTCAGTAATTATATATGCTGTTATATATAATCATGAGGCTTCTGTCAGTTTAATTGCTCTAAAAACACTAAATTTCCTTTATGATAGGTAATACATAATTATGTATGTGGTTGTTTACCTTCTGCAGAATATTTGGAAACATAAAGTACATGTCATACTTCTTGCCGATCTTCTAAGTTAATGCTATATTAGTTCTGCGAAATGTTTTTTTTATGTTGTAAGACAGTTGATAAATGTTTTGAGAAATCGTCAAATTCTCTAAATAGGTTTTAAAAACCAATTTAAGCTCTCATGGAAAACATGAAAGCAGCACGCAATAAGATATATCACTTCTTACAGGTCATTCATTTGTCTTTCAGTTTTCAAAGTTCAGGCCAGTACATAGCTTTCTTATTAAACTTTGTCTTTCCTAGTTGCTCTAATTCGAAGTCATGAAACGATCTTCTGGGCAGCGCAATCAAACTGACTGAATTATAAAAAGGGTGAGACTCGATAAAATTCATGTATTTTTGACTCAATTATATCATATTCTTTGAAAAAGTAGCACAGCACTTTTTTATATTTTTAAATGTCTACCCTTTTTATTTTTTGTGTTTGTCTCTTTTTCACATGTATTTATTTAACAGGTTTATGATATGTTTCCCGAGCATGATGAGCCTGGCTGAATAAGCTGAAGCTAAGTGAATAAGCAGAAGCTAAGTGAATAAGCAAAAGCTAAGTGAATAAGCAAAAGCTAAGTGAATAAGCAAAAGCTAAGTGAATAAGCAGAAGCTAAGTGAATAAGCAGAAGCTAAGTGAATAAGCATCACGCTGATTAAGCAGCTCTTTCTTCCAACATTTTTATCCCCGAATCTCACTTAACATTAGTCATTGTTCAATTTCAATGACTTCATAACCGAATTTCACTCTTCAAGAATTTTCACCTCTCAGCAAAAGCGGAGAATGTCAAACGGGGCAAAAGGGGCCGGTCTTTAAGAAATTACAAAAGTTTTATACAAACATCGTTCACATGTTTGAAGTTATTTTTAAAACATATCTTATTTTGAGTGAACTCGCTTAGAATATTGAGTGCTCAAAAAGCGGTTTTCATGTACTGTAATTTTTGAGACGATTTATAGCAAATTAGAAGATTTTATTTACAGTGCGAAAAAGAATGATCTACAGTAGGTGGAGCCAGGAGCGATTTCTACTGGGAAAATACTATTAGGTTATTGTATAGACTGACAGAACAAAGGCTAGTATTCAAAGCAAAAGACTATTTAAGGTATCTTCCCCTGCGGGACTCGCCAAACGATCAACCGCAACTGGAGTTGAGTCTCGCTCCTGGAGATCTCATACTCGTTCGAGGAGAGATGGACGAGGACGGATTCTACCGAGGCGAGGTTGGCTTTTTATTTATCTCTCATTTCCACGCCCTTCACCCTCCCCCCCCTTACCAAAGAAATATTAAATTTCCATGTTTTGATCACAGGTTTTTTCGACTGAGATCAAACCTGTTTCGCACATTTTGAAATTTTTTCGAAGCTATCCTCTGTTTTTTTATTTGCTCTCTCTTTACTTCTCTCTCTAAACTTTAATTTGTCTTGTCTTTTTTCATTTTGTTCTCCGTCACCTCCCTCTTCTCCAGGATCCCCTCTCACCTTCAACCAGCCTTCTCCTTCTCCGCCCATCTGTAACTACTTTTCGTATTCCAGTTCTTTTCCTTTTCTCTTCCCCTTCTAAAGTTTTACTTTTTATTTTGTTTCCTTCTTCTAAACTTTATATATATTTTCTTCTTTCTGTTACCCTTTTCTGTCATTTCATTGTATTTGTTGGTGCCTCTCTCGCTCATTCTCGACAGCGCCCTGTGCCTTCCGCACCGCCCTCTTCTTCCCTTTCTCTCCCTTATTGGTTTTCAATTATTCTGAAAGCTCTAGTGCTTTTCCGCATTTACTCTCGTCAACTATCACTCTCGTGTCTCTATTTGTGTCCTTCGCTTTCCCTTTCTCAATGACTACCGTCTCTTCTCTTTTCTCTGTGCTTTATTTCTATACTCTTCTTTGGCGATTCTTCTTTCTTAACTCGCTCCTTCGCTTTCTTCCCGACTCTGTCGGTTGAATTTCTGTGTTCTGCTGATACTCTTTCCCAACTTCTCAAATATTTCTATACCTAGAGGGTCTCTTTCTCTGACAGCTTGAGTTTTCGTTCCTGAGCTTCGCCTTCCTCGTTGTCTCCAAGTATCATCTCCCTTATTCAAGCTCTACGTGTAGTCTCTCCGCACTCGAACACTCTTTTCCATGTATAAATGACCCCTCTCTTTCCTTTTATGTCTTCTGCAGCATCCTGAACTCTCTCCCTCCCCTTCCTCCCCCATCCTCCCCCAACTTCTCTGCCTGCTCCCGCTCCCTAGTGTATCTACTTCCTCCTCTTCTCTCCTGCTCTCCCCATCATACAAGAAAGCACCCATCTAATCCTTTTCTTTTTCGCAGTCTCTTCTAGCGGCACTTAAGCTTTTTTTCACTTTCTAATTGATCATTTTTACTCAATTTAATAAATCTGCAAATGCTCCGTTAGACCGTTTAAAACTCAGTTCAATATAAATGTACATATGTATATAATAATGACAATACTCCTACATATAAACCTATGCTCCTACCTATTTTGCTGTCAAAATGAAGTTTTGAGATTTTTTTGTTGACAATGGACAATGTACGGTTAGTCTTTTGTTTTGTAGACGATGGATGGTCAGTGTGGCCTGGTACCATCAAACTACGTCGAGCGAGTCTCGGATGCCTGGCTTGCCTCAGTCCCTTCTACGTCTGCGGGAGAGCGCGGAGTAGGAGCAGACTCCATGTGTGGCTACGGAGCCTCTTCCGGTTGCAAAGCAAGTGCGCCCACTTCACTCACACTGGCGTCGTCAGCGTGCAGTGGACGCGGAAATGTATCTGCTGTAGCGGCGGCCGATTCGCCCTCCTTTTCTCTGAGTGTACCCGCGCATCTTGCAGCTATCGCTCACGACTTCACGACAGACAGCTGTGCTTCTGGATTGCTAGCAGCAGGTTTTTTTTATTATATTTTTCGATCATCGAGTTTAATCGCCGGTTTCCCCAGCGGCACAACTGAATCATCTGTTGCTGGTCTTACTTAGTTGTGATTACAAATTCGATTTCTATTAAAAATGTGTCTGTTTTGCTCTAATCAAGTGAACAAGTTTTCTTGAGTGATGTGGATTGCAATTGTATTCGGTTTGGTTCAATAGTACTAAGAAAATTAACATTAATTTTTGAAATATAATTGTATTTAAAACTACTCCGAAATTTATCTCTCATAGTTTCGGATATTTTGGATTTTCCATTGACGATTGAAGCCTCTATCACCTTTCGATCGCCTTCTCACTTAAATTATAAGAAGTATAAATTGAGTGAGTGGTGGCTTGCCGGATTCGGTGTGTCCATATCCTCCGGCAGACGTCTCTCGAGTCACAGTGCAAGAGATAAAAGAGTCCGAATCACCTCGCAGTCAGTTCCACTCCAACCATTAATATGAGTTTTCGCTGTCATTTTAGCTTCAGCCTTCACCACTCGAGGGAATAAAAATCAGCTTGAGCTCTACTAATAGAAGACCAAAATGAGTTAGTAGCTGCTGCTCCAATGATCTATTCTATCACCCACCAAAACTCGAGTTGAATCCTTGTTTACAATAAGTTCTGACATCTTGCTCGTGCTATAGTGGAAATCAAAATTGATAAGCTTTTCTTAAGAATGGATTATTTTCATCAATTATGCCCGTTACTTTTTTGACTTCTGTTTCTGCTTACTCTTTTCCTTCAATTCACTTGCTGATAAATTTGAAAAATGACTACTCGATACAAATACAATTTCTCCGTAAAAATTATCTGGAGATTTAGCGAAAATAACGCTTGAATGCTCTCCGATAGGGCACCGTTCCCTTGACTGTGCGAGTACGATCGAAGGCTCGGAAGATTCAATTGGTGAATTTGTAAATCTTCCCAAAACTTTTTTAGTTCTTTATCTAAAAAAACTGGAAAATCGCTTCCAATCATATTTCACACGCTTTAGCGCATTTAGTTTCATGCGAGCTCTTTTGTGCTAAATGTCGTCTGTTCTCACCTTCTTCTTTTTATTTTCTCCGACTTTCTCTATCTCTCTCTTACTTTTTTTCATCTTCTATCTTCTTCTTCTCTCTTTTTTGTTCTAATTTTAATCTCCCTAATTTTCTTTCTATCCCCACAATCTTTATTTTATTTGCTGTCAGTTACTGAAATTGGAAAACTCCGGCAATCAAAAATTACAATCAAAAAACTTTTAAGAAAATACATAATAATACTTTTCTTCGCTCTTTCATTTTAAGAACTTTTACAACTTACTCGTGCATCTAAAGTATTCCCGAGCGTTCCGTGATATCAATTCTTCCACGTATGTTTATATATACTGTCTCTCACAATTTATTAGAATTCCCTCCTATTTGAGGTTTTCCTGACTCCTCTCTCTTTACTCTTCGCATTCTCTAGCTGCCTCAGCAGGGTTTCACACTTTTTTCAATATCTTTTTTTGAATCTGATCCGCTTTTTGAATAAAGGCCGACCATAAGCATAACTTATTGATTTAAACTCAGTACTACTATTATTAATGTTCTTGATGGAAAAAGAGCTTTAAATTAGAACGTAGAAACAAAAGAAAAAAGATATGATTTATAAGGTACAGTTTAAAGGTGTTCGAATCTTGCTAGAAACCAAGCTCAACGTGCTGCATGCTGCAGAGTGTAGGAAGCAACCGCTCTTTTGCCACTCATTAGGGAAAGCGCGTCTTGAGAGCTCTCAGACTGATAGCATAATGTTCTACTGATCGAGCCCCGGGCTTCTGGCTGATTATACATTAAGAGATTACAAAAGTTTCTAAGCTGCAAAACAAAACCAACTGTTATTTTATTAATTTTGTCTCTTATTTTGCCTAAATAGCTAAGTGAAGCTCAACTGCTTTTTTTAGCGCTTCTTTACCAATATTTTCAAAAGATCATTAACTGCTTTGGTTATTCGAATTGCAATAATCGACTTCTTATTGATGTAGGTTTTGAAATCATCGCGATAATACGACCTCCTTTCTAATCTTTTCATGCAGGGAGTATTCACGTCTCGACAATGTTATGAATAATGGAATCGAAGATTGAAGAGTCACTTTTTATTCTTCTTGACTCAATCGTTTTCACGCTGAATGAAGACAACAAATTATACTCTATATACATATGAATGAATGAATGAATGAATGAATGAATGAATATGTACATATGTTCCTTTTTGAGACTTTGTATATTTTTCCCTTGCTATTGTATTTTCATTTCTACCATTCTCTCTCTTTTCATTGTAAATATATACTTCATCGCAACGGGTTGAGCTTGGGTGTAAGGGGATGTTGGATACAGGTTGATAATTTTGACCCGTGCGCGTCACTTTGATAATTAAAGTGAAAGAGAATCGCAATTGAAGGCAGTTGTGACCATGATGACCACAGGGCTTCTCTTTTTTTGCGCTGAACAGTATGTACACTTGAACAGTAATCTTGTTGAACATCATTTGAAAATTCAGAAAGCGGGCTGATTGATGACAAAATTTACTGATTGATGAAAAAATTTAGTATTTTTCTAAAAAAAATTTCTTATAATGATTAGATTTGTTTAACACAACTATACATTCTAGATTTTAACTAAATCAAATAAGCTTTTTGAACATTTGGACTAATTATGTTTCTAGCGCATTGATACTCAGTTTTTTTTTCCAGGCGTCACAAACTCTTACCGGTAAAATATTAGAGTGTCCAACTGTATTGTGTCTACAAGTAGGGAGGATGCTTGTTCCCAAAACGTATGACCACTTTTTATGATGAAGATATGGTTAATCTTCAAGCTCGGGATCATGAAGTTACAGCAGAAATTGATTTTTGTAGAAGAAGAGGATTGTTCACAGTTGAGAACTTAACATCGCCCACGTGCATGATTGCTCTACAACCATTAGAGATCGATTCAGGAAAATCGTTGATCTTTAGTGGAAGAGCAACGGATCTATGCAACTTCCTTGATGAAGTCCTGTGGGGGTCAAATTTGATGGTGAGTTGCACTCACCTACGCGGACAAACTACTTTTGGTTCTGCAGGAAGTACTTGATGAAGTTCGCAAGATAACCGTCAATTACAAAAGCTGATAATTTCTTCTATGACTCTATCAGTACGCAACTGATCAACTTTTTATTGTCAAATTTACCGTGACAATTCACTTGAGTCTCCAAGAGGGCTAGCTCGCAGGAATGGCTGGGTCACTTGAGTCTCCAAGAGGGCTAGCTCGCAGGAATGGCTGGGTCACTTGAGTCTCCAAGAGGGCTAGCTCGCAGGAATGGCTGGGTCACTTGAGTCTCCAAGAGGGCTAGCTCGCAGGAATGGCTGGGTCACTTGAGTCTCCAAGAGGGCTAGCTCGCAGGAATGGCTGGGTCACTTGAGTCTCCAAGAGGGCTAGCTCGCAGGAATGGCTGGGTCACTTGAGTCTCCAAGAGGGCTAGCTCGCAGGAATGGCTGGGTCACTTGAGTCTCCAAGAGGGCTAGCTCGCAGGAATGGCTGGGTCACTTGAGTCTCCAAGAGGGCTAGCTCGCAGGAATGGCTGGGTCTGAAACCGAATTGGCAGAGACTGAGAAGCGAATTGTCCTTCAGGTAATCGAGTATATTCTCGCAAAAAATGATGCGTTCCATGATTTTAGAGGCGGAAGGCGTCATAAAGGTTGGCCTATAGCTAAAAGGGTCAGTGCGAAAACCTTTTCGCTTGTATAGTATGTAGATGGGTTTGACGATAGCTGAGCGCCAAGTTTTAGAGAAAATGAAAAATTTTCATTTCTCCTAAAAGAAGAGTGAAATATTTCCTTATCCAATTGTTTTATCACTTATTCTTTTCCTATATCAATACTGATTGCATATTGGAAATTCTTCCAGAACATAGATTTCATTTCATATTGTTGCAATTCTTTTAAATTATGGAGAAGTGAAGCTTATAGTTAAAAGCAACATGTTTCAAAAAGCTATCATATGCAAACTACAAAAGAGTAAGAAACTCAATAAAGAAAAAAATCAGAGCATTGAAAATATGAGGTAAACAGTGTGGAGAGTATGAAGAAAACTTGAACAGAATATTGAAAACCGTCATTAAAAAATTGGGAAGCTCCAAATTATTCCCAAAAACTTTCAAAATTTTTTTGTTTGTTGTTGTTCAAGCTGATATGTACAAAGATAAGGAACTGACCGGTGACGATTATGATTTAAGATAAACAAACAGCTACGAACTTAAGGTTTCTAGTCGTTTTTTTGTTTCAGGGTTAGTGCTGCTAGTCGTAAAAAATCGAATTACCTTTTTGTTCGAAGCCCAAGAGATTCTGATGTTCTTTGGATCAAGAAGGGCCCAGCAATTTAAAGTATCATACAAACTATTTTTTTAGAAGAAATGATAAAGAGAGAGAATGCAGGCTGGAAGAGCGAGAAACCATGAAGAGTTTCAATTATAATTATCTTACTTATCACTTTTGATGTGTTATCAAAAAATTTTTATGTTCTTTTTAACCAACAAAATAAACTCATAGGCCGATCTTTTTCGAATGTTTATTTGATGATGTCAAGCTTGAAGATTAAGAGTCTAAATTTGAGACTCATGAGTGTTCAAAGCTTATATCTTTCGCGCTCTGTCTTTCTCTCTCCTTCTTTCTCTCTCTTTCTTACTAGTATATTTTTTCTTTCTTACTTTTGAATGTTCCATTCTCTCTTATCTCTTATTTTTTGTTTACAGGAGTTAGTCTGGGAGTTATTGAATGGCATCATATGTTTTTCCGAACTGATGTGTTATTTGTCATTCATTATAGATGTCATCATTTATATGTCATCATCAGAAGAAGAAATAGTCATTTCCATAGTATTTCTGTCGATTCTGTTGTGTAAGCAACTAGGAATATATGTACATATGTACTATAAACATCATTTTCTCCCGCATTCCTTTCTATTTCCCGAATAGTTCATTTTTCAACTCTCGTTTTCTTCATCTCTTCCTCTTCCACTTTTTCTTTCTCTTTCAGTAACTTTTCTGTAAAGGTTTTATCTTCCAATCATACCTCACTCTCATCAATACCTCACTCTCATCAATACCTCACTCTCATCATCACAATCAGCAAAGCACCTTCCATTGTCCTCTGAAATACTTTTCTGGTTAAGCCACTCACTGATACCGGGGGTCACTGCTAGAGTGTATATCAGCAGCGATGAGAATCAGATTCGTGTTAGCTACTTCTATTTCTAAACCCCTTGGTTTTTTTCAACCTCTTTGGTTCGGAAGTAACTGCTCACTGTGTGGTCGAACACACCGGGCCGTTACGTTCTGTACTCTCATCATAAAAATCTATTACGATTTTTATATTTTTATATATACAAGAGTAGCCTCACCACCAAAGCCGTGCAAACTACCTTCAAGCCGTGCTCGCATTAACTTTAGATAATTGCCAAATAATTTTTAGCTGATGAATGCCGATCTATATATGACATCAGGAGTTTCAGTGGACATATATGTACATGCACAGATGTATAAATAGATAAAAACTTGCTCAATTGAATCGCAGATTTCCCAACTCCTCGTTTGTTCTTTATAGAAACAAACGAAGATCATCACTCATGTATGAAAGAGAATTCATAACCTTTCTTATATGATATTTTTAAAAGAAGAGATCAGTTATAGATAATACAAAAAAAAATGATTGCAAACTATCATTTACTTTGAAGCTGAGTGTTCAAAAAAGATCTGAATAACCAGCCAGTGAGAGAGAGAAATATAGAGAAATAGAGAGAGAAATAGAGAAATAAAGAGAGCGAGAGAGAAAGAGATGGATAGAAAGAGATACAAATAGAGAGAAAGAAAGAGAGAGATAAAGAGAGTGAGATAGGAAGACAAAGGTAGATAAGGAGGAGTTAGGAACGCTTTGCAACAAAAAAAAGAAGAATGTATGAGATAGTTCTTGAGAGAGTGAAACTAGATGAAGCGAAGAAATAAAAGTCTGCAAGGCAGTCCAGAAGTGTATAATCAATCAAGTATGTTACAAGAAAAGAAAGTAATAGACTCATA
Organism: Allodiplogaster pararmata; assembly: GCA_964056735.1. Taxonomy (NCBI): domain Eukaryota; kingdom Metazoa; phylum Nematoda; class Chromadorea; order Rhabditida; family Diplogasteridae; genus Allodiplogaster; species Allodiplogaster pararmata. Next base: position 42,516,490 of record OZ057403.1, read on the forward strand.
TATGTAGTAAGTAGAACATAGCAAACGGAGATAGAGAAATATGTAGTAGAATATAGCGGGGCAAAGAGAGCGAATAACATGGGTTCATCCAGGAGAAAAGAGAGAGAAGAGAGAGAGTTATAAATAAAGAAAGAACGAAAGAAAAAGGTAGTAAGGAAAGTAAAAAGGGTAGAGGGAGGAATGAGAAGAAAAACGAGAAAGGGAGAGAAGAAATAAAAAGAGAGAGGGAAGAGAGAGAAAAACAGAGTGAGAAAGAAAGAGAGAGAAAAAAGAGAGAAAAAGAGAGAAAGAGAGAGAGAGAGAGAAAAAATAGTCAGAGAGAGGTAGAGAGACAGTAAATGGAGTAAGAAGAGAGCTTAAAAGGAAAGCAAGAGAGCAAGATAGGAATATGACTTGCCTTGGGAATACTTTATATGTACTAACCTTTCGAATTATATTTTTCATAATTTATATCGGGTTCATTATTTTTTCTGTTAGAGCAGATCTTTTTCTTTGTCGGCTTTGGCTCGTTCTTTAAATATTTTATGTAATTGTTTCAACTACATACAAATACGAAATTAAAAAAAAACTAAGTGCGTAAATGAACGAAACTCTCTCCAATGAATATATGAGAACGTAACAATATAATGCAGTATTTAGACAGGAATTATTAGGATTCATCATAAGAGAAGGTGAGGAGATGAAGATGATAGAAGATGAAATGAAACAAAAAGAAGGAAGTTATTATGCGATGAAGGACTAAAGCAGACATGTTTTTGTACTGTTCAACTGCTCCTTTGAAAAACCATTTTTATAACGACTCAGTATTGCAGCTGCGTCGATAGGGAGGTTGACTGTGAACGAACCTTTTTGCAGCTGATTGATGGGTCTATATGAAGGCATGATGCAAAACTGATACTTGATACCATCAAAAGATTCCACATTGAGCGTCAGAGAGAAGGGGAACAGGATAGAGAGAAGAAGTAGCCAGAACGAGATGAATGAGAAGGGAGGAATTGCAGGCCTGAGGGAAAGAGTCCTTAACATTATACGAAGCATGTGGCCCGTATAATTTCAAGGACTCTTCTGAAAAGAGAGAAAAGGGTATATAAGGAGAAAAACAATATTTGGAGAAAAAAACATAGGAAGAAAAAGAAAAGGGATGAAGACTGATATATCCGATAAATAGTTGGAGAAAAAAGAGAAACGAGATAACTATATAGAGGGAAGGAAGAAATGAAAGCAGAAAGCTTGTAAGGTATTAGAGAGAACCAAGTTAGCTAAAAATTCTTCAAGAAAGACTCAGTGATCTCATTATACATATATATTGTTTCTTATGCTTTTCCTCTCCGTTCATCTTCTAGATTGTATGTGTGTGCTCTCTTCTCCCTGTGTCCTCCGCGAATTCTCCCTCGCTTTGTCTGCGGGGATGGCTGCGGTCGCCATTTAAATAAAATGCATCGAAAGGAAGGGGGAGTCTTTTAAATATAAAAAACATTTTGATCGAAGCTGAAGATGAATTCTGGAAGTTCAAGGATGCTCGGTGGGTTCAGCGCTGAAGTAAAATGCATCATCGAGAGCAAAGATCAATAAAGTCTTCTAGAGAGGATCAAGGTAACCGCCAATATCGAAAAAAAGAGTGACGCACATAATTAGAACAAGATAGCATTCCTTTTAAACACATGAAAAAATTTGGGCATTTCTCTAAGTAAATCTCTCCGTCTAATCATGATATGGCAGACTTTCCTTCGAACGGCTTTCTGCACTCTCCCACAACTGTTGTTCCGGCTCTTTTCGCTCAGAAACTGGATTAAACAGCTAAACGGTCATCCCGTTATCACCTTTGAACATATTCTGATTTAATTTTATTTCAGAGTTCTTTTAGAAGTTCCCTTCTGCAATATGTTCTGTCTTAGGTCCACTCTTTTTTCTTCTTTACATAAATGACCTACCTCGGTGCCTCCCTCTCCCCCGGTATTCATTGCTCTCTTTATGCTGATGATGCTAAGCTCTATTCAATTGGTGATCATCATCTTCTTCAGCCAGGCTTAGATGCCCTTGCCGACTGGTCTATAACGTGGGGACTCTCTGTCTCGAGCACTAAAACGGTATTTATGCGGATAGGACAATCCCACCCTTATTGCAAGTTGACCCTCTATGATTCTGAACTACCTGAGGTTAATTATCCCCGTGATTTGGGTGTAGTATATGATTCTAAATCAATATCATATCTCTAACATTTGTAACAAAGCCAGATCTATAAGTTTTCTGATCTTACGTTCTTTCCAAACACGAAACAAGCATCTTCTATTTAGTCTGTTCAATATATACGCCAGATCCACCACAGAATTCGCCTCTGAGGTTTGGAGTCGTAATGACATAGCTTCTATTAAAAAAACTAGAAAAAATCCAAAAGCAATTCACCCGCTTAATTTTCAAACGTTCACAATACAATATACCATCTTTTAAACAAAGACTTGAATTTCTAAACGGACGGACTCTCTACATATTCACGTAGAAAAGCAATAGATTTGCAGATTATTTACAAATCTGCTTTTGGTAATCTAAATACATCAGAGAGCTTTCTCAAATTCGCACCCAGGAACCGTTTTACTAGAGGTCATAGATTCAAATTGCTTTTACCGGTCTGTAAGAAAATAAACTCAATTTTTTTTTAACCATATCGAGTCGAAACAATGTGGAATGAGCTACCCGAGTCACTTTTTAATTGCTCATATGTATAATAAGTTTGAGTATTTGATAGAAACCTCGATAATCAATTGACTCAGATTATTGGGCCACGTTCCATCGGAGGGACCACTTTTCTCCCTACCTTCGACATTGGCTGTCCTATGTGACCGAATCTTAAACAAACTGTGTGCAATCGAAAATACAACGCCAAATGAAGCAGTCCAATACCTCTTTTTGCCCTCACCTCAATCCTGCCACGATAAAGAAATGAAATGAAATTTTATGTTATGTTACTTCTTCTTCTTCATATGTTACTTCTTCTTTTTTTTACTAAGGTTTCTTTATGTTTCCTCTTGCTTAATAACAGTACAAGCGAACTATTAGAGCTGACTGTTCGTTATAAACGAATCTTGAGAAAGTTCTCAACCAGCTCTCACTATCTTTTTAAGTTTTTTATCTCTATCTCACCTTTTTCGATTTTTTCAAGCGTCTTTCAGCAAGAAACACATTACATACCTGAAATCATTTATTCATGAAAATCAAAGTATGTGAAAAGGTTAGGACAAGTCCGCTCTCTTTTTTGGATTTGAGAGCCGTTCACTGATGGGTTGTGATTTATGTATAATAGCAAGTTAGACTATTCACGCTATCGGTTTCTGGATCAAATGTTCTTTTTTCAGAGATTCAGATAAAATTCACGCTCCGTTTCTGTTTCAATTTCCATAAAAGACGAAAAGAATCAAACGAACTTTTTTCGAAACTATAGTCTCACTCTTTCTCCCGCTCTCTCTCTCTCTCTCTCTCTCTCTCTCTCTCTCTCTCTCTCTCTCTCTCTCTCTCTCTCTCTTCCTCTCGCTTTTTTTCCCTTTCCCTCTATGTCTCGTTTACTTTCTCGCTTTTTCTCTCGCTCTCTATCCCTCTTTCTGTCACCCTGTCTCTCTATTGCTTTTTCTCTCTCTTCTTGCAGTGTCCCAAAGGAATTGCCCTCTTGTCTATTCGTTCTTCACAGCCTCCTGCCTACTAACCCTACCGATTCTTTTCCCGCCCTCTCTTGTCTCTTTGCTTCTGGTCCCATTGATATTTCTCTGCCTCAGCTATATTTTTATTTTATTTCTTTCAAGCAACATCATTTTCGCTCTGAGTTTTCGCTATATTTTTCCGTCTCATACCGACTCTTTCATCCTTACCTCTCTATCTTGTTGTTGTTTTCTCTTTCACTTCGCTCCCTCTTTATCTCTCTCTGTATGTAAATCTTTTTCACCTTCTGACCTCGCTTCTCTATTCCCAACCTTCTTTTCACCCTCAGCTAACTCGTCTCGCAGCACTACAGCTCTCTTTCCAGATGAATATCGGGCGTTGTGTGCGCCTCAGAAAGGAAGAGGGTAAAGTAAAAGGCCACGACCTAGGGTACGCCTTATTTTGTCTCTCTCTATTTTCTTTTCTCTCTGTCTTTTTCTCTCTTTTTCTCTGTCTCTCTCTATCTTTCTGTCTCTTTCTCTCCCTCTCTATTTCTCTTTCTCCCTCTTCTGGTTCTCTTTCCATGTTTCTATAAGTAACGTTTTTTTCATTCTACTGTTATCACCTTTTTGCACATCTCTCTCTTTCTATTTAGCTCTATCTTTTCTCTTGTACCCTTGGCATGCCTTGGCAGTCCTGAGGCCCCGCATTTCACTCATCCTCGTTCCCTTCCTAACCCTCTCTTCGCAGTCACTCACAATGTCATCTGTCGGGAAGAATACAGTGAAGAATGAAAAAGAGCGGGATTTCAGTGGCGGTTCTCTATGCGAAGAGGCGCGTGTGAAGAGAAGAATATAAACTTCCCCTTACATTCCTTCTCTTCTCTTCTCTTTCGTTTGCACTTGCACTCAACTGCCTCAGGTCACAAAGCACTCCCGACTTAATTCATTTTGGCTGTGAAGCAACTCTCTACACCCGATCCATCTAGGCTCCGCATTAGAAGATGCAACGTTCTCATAAACAACGCCAGAATCATGATGGGAGAGAACCAGAAATATGGGAAGGCGAATACACAACAATAGCTCATATTTGATCCGAAACCAACCGCAGCGAGAAAATAAAAAACTGTTTTGGCGTGAAAACTGACAAAAATATATTAATTGAAGCACAAGGTTAGAAAATAACTGAGTGTAAGTAAGATTGGCATGATGGGTCGAGAGGAAGGCGAAAACCTTGAGATTGCAAACAAGTATCATCATGAAGCAATAATTCATTCATTTCGTTCCACGCTCGATTTCCCGGTATAGAACACGAAACGCGTGAAGTTCTCACGCTTCTTTGATAAAAAAGTTCTTGTACTTCTTTTCTGTCACTAATGAAGATTGACGCTTGAACGATTTAGAAAACCCGTGAATTTTGAAGCAGAGGTGATGGATAAAAATGAAAGCATTCTTTTGGTAAATGCGCTATTATGTTCTCCGTGACCAGAATGTTTTTCTACTCATAGACCGATATGTTTTCGTTTATATGTAATATGTTTTTTTCTCGTTTTTTATGTAAAACTGAAATGATTTGACTATCAAAATTTAGTGAAATTCATCGTTACAATTCATCGTTTTATCTATTTAGTTTTAAATTTTTTTCAAAAAAAAAAGTGTGTACTGCTTATTAATATGGCGATGAATCACAGCATCAAATGAAAAAAATATTTCGCCAACTAACACTGTGAAAGTTATTCGTCTTAACAGGAATACGCAAGAGAAGAACAAAATGATCTGAATAGGATCTTTTGATTATGCAACAACAAGAAAACATGCACTTCCTTCTGCCTTGTTCTAAAGCAAAAGCTGACTTCCAGTTCCGTCGCCTCGCGACTTAACGATCGAGAAGAAGCTTTCGAGATCCGTTGTCCTCTCTTGGTCCCCACCAGACGAGTCCTACGTTGCCATCTCGCAGTACCATGTCTGTGTCGATGGAATCGTCAGAGCAGTGGTCCCTGGCAACTACAAAGTCAGTAACTCCTTTAATGCTATCAGATACAAATTTAGAGTGCTGTTAGACTTCACGAATATTAATAGCTTAATTAAGTAGAACTTTGCTCGACTGAAAAATACAGACCCAAGGAGTTTTTTAATGTAAAGAGTAAGTATGTATGTGTTGGATTGGTAAAACGTATGTATGAATATGTCAATAATGATCTAAGATATAAAATTACTATTCGTATGTTGTCTGTGTGTTTATCACGAAATGAAACCGAAACTCGTATGCTAATGTTTTGTTTTCTTCAAGATTTGTGATTAGTTTTTTGAAGACCTGGAGTTATGTATTTATATGAGCAACAAAGTTTCAGTTACGCAGTTCGAAAATATTGACTCCTGGTTGAAATAAAATATTATCATGAAGTCTCACGAACAAAAGCTATTCTTCAAAGCGGGACTGAACCGAGCCATATTTTTCTTTCTGACCGGGCACGTTACCAGTAACACGTGATTGGTAACGTGCTTGTGCAGATTGATTTGAATTATCTATTGGCGCGGGACTGAGCGAGAGAAATCAGATTGCGTAATATGTAGGGGGCGTTTGGAAGTTTTATTTAAACACAATATCAGAGTATATCAAATATCAAAGTTAACGCCAGAGAACTGCATGAAATTAGGCACGTAAACATCTGAGAAGTGCATATGTTAGGATTATCATAACTCATCTCCAGTTAGGAAGATCTAGTGTAGTTCATTCATGCTTTGTGATGTGAATCAATTTTGAAGAAGACATCACTTATTAAATCTGAATAATAAAAATATCTAAGGAAGTTTGAAGTCTTTTAGGTGTTTTGTAGCCATTTTGTGTTTGATAAAATGAAGTGAGAGATCTTTAATTAGATTAAGAGATTATTTCCCGGAACTGAAGTGAGTGCAACCATTATTGCGAGTCTTTGTTATTCTTAAACTTTTTTTTTCTGGAGTAAGTTGCTTGAAATAGTTGTGTGTTACAGTGCCGAGCCCTGATAGAAGACATCCCACTGGAGTTGAGCGTAAACATCTCGGTGAGAGCAGTGACCGAACAAGGACATTCGCCCGATGCCGCTTGTACAGTCGCAGTTGGATCAGGTGAGAAGGCGTAGAGAGAAATTTGAGACCCTTTGCCTTGGTACCGCATTTACACCATCGGTTGTTGGATGGAATTAAGTTCATATGTTAAATTTATTCATTTGTGAAACAACAATCTTCTCTAGAAAAGTGAGTAATATCGGTTTCCCATTGAGACAACTTACACAAAAAAGATTTGCAGTACAAATTTCTAGAATTTTCAGTGAGGTATAGGAGAAGATCACGTACCAATATTGAGAGTTACTGGCGAAAAACTTCCTCTTGGGTCTTGTTCTCGTTCCTTAAAATATGGCAATGGAAGATTTGTATTATCTTATTTTTTGAGCCAACAAGCGTTTTATGGTTCGGAAATAACACATATACTTTTGAAAGATTGACTATTCATACTTATAAAGTATAAAATTATGAATATGCGTGCATATATGTAAGTATGAATAGTAATAACCTTTAAGTATGAATAGTCATACTTGCAAATGAATATGTATGTGCCATTTTCCATACTTATTTTTTGTTTCACGCACTGCGAAGTTGTGTCTACATGACCCTTGACCATCTATTCTTCATTTGGGGGCTATTTACCCTCGTTACAAATAAATTGTTGAAGAAAAAGTTAACAATTTTAAGTGACGGAGCTTAATGAGAGAACCCTTGATTTGCTTTCTCGGTTGTGTGAGAGTGAGATGAGAGAACCCTTGATTTGCCTTCTCGGTTGTGTGAGAGTAAGTGCAGCTCATCTGAATAGAAGATTGGCATTTTGTATGCGGAAGAAGAAGAGAATCCTGCTGTACCTTTTTTCTCTTTTTTTTTATCCAGAGCTCTTCTAATTTCGAACCCTTGACTCTTTCCTCCTCTCTTTCTAACACTCTCACATTCTCTCTTCTCCTTTCCCCTTCAAATTTCTTCTTGTTTCGATATTTATTTATCTTTTTCTTCTTGTCTCTCTGGCAACTTCCGCAATATACGCATCGTATTTCACACATTTTTGCAGAAAATACAAAGTTTTCTCGGACGTCTCTTCATTTGCCTCACTCTCTTGATAGTCTCTAATTGTTCGCACCTCTTCTATTGAACTCTTTTTTCCTGAGTTCATGTGCATACTAATGCTTATTAAAGTGTTCTTTCTCGCCCTATAACTCTTACGCTCCTCGCTAGTAGAAGTGCTATTACATTCCATATTTACTGTATCTTTTTAAAAGCGTTTCTTCTTCAGGCTTCATCAGCAAACACTCTTTCACTCACAGAAGAAGCCCAAATTTTCATTTAATATATTTAAGGGTTTCTTCTTATTTTCATTATTTTTGTTATTCTCGTAATAAGCCTAAAATATCCAAAGATTGCGGTTTTTGTTCATCGTACATTTACTGCACCAGAAGACAGAGAAGTCGGTTCGAGATCCAAAACCGAGAAAGCTTTTTCTAAAGAGTAAAGAAAAGAAAGTGCGGGACTTTTCTTTTCAAATGACGTAATTTTCGCAGAATTTTTTCTCAAAAACCTTCGTTTTGCAAATGCTTCATTTCAACAATGTTATGCCCATATTTCTTGATTTCAAGCAACACACGTCTAATTACGAAGATGGCTTCTGCGTTTTACGCTGAAGAGCATCGACAAGTTTCTGGTGTTTCAGTCGGAGGTGAAAATGTAGAAGAATTTTAATTACAGAAGCCTTCATTGCTCCGCAGCACCTGCGAGTGTTCAATGTGACTCCTGTATCGGTGTGCATCAGGTGAGAAATTCTGACTGAAATCTTTTTTCACGTGTCATCAACATAATACTTAACCGCCTCTTGACAAAGATTGCGTCCTCCTAATATGAAATACAGGGTACACTAAAAGAACTGCTACCTGCTCACTACTAGTGCAAGAAACATGGTCAAGAGCGAGATTAGTGTGCGCTACAAACCTTTTTAACCCCTTGGTCTGCATTTTTCTCATATAGGATTGAGCTTGTAACACATTTCATAATTAGACATACGTATGTCGAGTAGATGTGTGGTGGTAGAGTGACAGGTATAGGTGACATCTTAACGAGAAAGCGTTCCTTATGAAGAAATTGTAACTGAAGAGCTTGAACCGTTAGCTGCTGTTGTAGGCGAGCAAAGGCTTGTTGAATGAATGAATTTAGATGCGAGCGGAAGAAAAAAGGGGAAAATTGGAGGGAACGATTATGATGAGAGATTGGGAAGAATAAAACATTTGTCATTATCACAGTCTGCTTCTTCTAAGAGCACAGAAAGAGATGTAGAGGATGTGGTGAGCAGAACGCATTGGAGGAGTATCCAGAAGACAATACACTAATTGCTGTGTCATGAATTCTCGGATGCACTGTTAAAATAAGGATGTATTTTTTAGTATTGGTAAAACTTACTATCGAAGATAGACATTTCTATCAGTCCATTGCAATGAATGCAAGCTTCTCCGACCGAATAAAATGGATAAATCATAAAATTGGGAGAGAAATATATGTACTTAGACTCTTTCCTTTTCCATGGAATTTTTCTAATCTATTTCTGAATCAACTAAAAGATGTCAAAAACAATTGAGTATGTTACTAATTTGAAGAAGTACCAAAAAAGTATGTTACTAATTTGAAGAAGTACCAAAAAAGTATGTTACTAATTTGAAGAAGTACCAAAAAAGTATGTTACTAATTTGAAGAAGTACCAAAAAAGTATGTTACTAATTTGAAGAAGTACCAAAAAAGTATGTTACTAATTTGAAGAAGTACCAAAAAGTATGTTACTAATTTGAAGAAGTACCAAAAAAGTATGTTACTAATTTGAAGAAGTACCAAAAAAGTATGTTACTAATTTGAAGAAGTACCAAAAAAGTATGTTACTAATTTGAAGAAGTACCAAAAAAGTATGTTACTAATTTGAAGAAGTACCAAAAAAGTATGTTACTAATTTGAAGAAGTACCAAAAAATTCAATCTTCACAAATAGCCAATCGCTCCTGAAAAAGCTTTTTTCAAGAACATAGAAATGTTTCGAAATATCTTTATGAGTCCTTGACAATAAGTAAAAAAATTCTTGATAAATATGCGTTTCTATCAGTTTTTAAAAAAAGAAGATAAAATGGATAATTTGTTGCTCTCTTAGATGGTACCCCTCCAACAGCAACGCCGATCATGTCATCGCTCTGAACGCTGTCAAAATAGGCGTGTGCCCTCCATCCGTCTTCCAGGTTTATTAATCACTGCTTGAAAAAGAAACTGGTAACGTAGCAATAAACATCGAGCGAATTTTTAGAACTCATTCTTGGAATTGTTTCATATCCATTGGTTTTGTTTTGTTTCGTTCTTGTTTTCATTAAAATGGAATAAAACTTTTTTTGGAAAACATAAAGTACTACATAAGGTACTTGTTTGAGTTTTAAAAAAATTAAAATTTTCAATTAAAGAAAAAATAGGAAACTTTAAAAAAAATTTCAAATTTTTTCATTCCTTTTTAATTCATTTTCAATTTTCTAGTGTAGCATCCATGCATACAACAAATCGGATTTGCTGTATTATCGAGGGCAAACTCTTATGTGTTCTGATATACTTATGTGTTTTGGTGTCTTATAATACTTATGTGTTTTGGTGTCTTATAATACTTATGTGTTTTGGTGTCTTATAATACTTATGTGTTTTGGTGAAGCCTTGAATTTCATCCCGGGTAATTCATCCTGGATTATTCATCTTTTCAAGTAACAAGCCTCCATTGTTTTGGTAAACCTATTTTTCGCTCTGTCTGTCTTCTACTTTTTTTGTTTTTCTTTATATCTCTTTTTTCAATGTTTTTTATCTATTTCGTTTTATATTTCGTTTTAAACCGCTCAACACTGTTTTGTTTTCTTTTTTTCTCGCGTGTTTTTATTTTCATAAACTTTCTCGGTTCTACCAACTTATACTTCTGTCCTGTATCTCCTTCTCTCACTCTTATCTAGTTTCTTTTTCTTCTTTTTCTTGACTGTTTGCTTCCTTCACTCCCATTCTCGTGTATGTTTCTTTCTGCACCTCCCTGATTTCCACCGTAAGTAATATTCCCAGAAAATCGCATCATTCGAGCGGCAACTTGGCCATTACTCATATGAATGCTCCTTCTTTCTCACCCTTTCTTGCTTCTTGCGCTTTTGTTTCTCTTCCTTTTCTTTTTGTTGGTCCCAGTACTATTTTTTTACCTCTCTCTTTCTTTATCTCACGCTCTTTCTCTTCCTAAATATATTCATTTCTAGTTTCCTTTCTTAATCATCTTCTTTGTTTCTGTTCTCTCTCCCTTTCTCTCTCACGTCTTTATTTCTCTTTCTGTTTTTCTTCTTCCCACTTTCTTTTAAATCAATTTCTGCCCGGGTTTTCTCGCTCTCTATCTCTCTCGTTTAAATTATTATACTGTAGTCTATCGTAATGCGGGAGTGGCATAATGGTATGTAGTATGCGCGTGAATCGTGCGAAGGGTTCCAAGTTAGACCCTCATTCCGTAATCCTCACATATCCAGTCAAATCATGAGTGTTAAGAAATAAGGGTATGCTTGCACGAATCTGACACTCCTCGCTGCTTTACAAACTAGCAGTGAATTCAGGAATCAGTTACTAGTTGCACCAGGATAGGTCTGTACCTCAACTCAGGGGAGCGTGTACCCACCAGGATAGGTCTGTACCTCAACTCAGGGGAGCGTGTACCCACCAATATAGGTCTGTACCTCAACTCAGGGGAGCGTGTACCCACCAGGATAGGTCTGTACCTCATCTCAGGGGAGCGTGTACCCACCAGGATAGGTCTGTACCTCAACTCAGGGGAGCGTGTACCCACCAGGATAGGTCCGTACCTCAACTCAGGGGAGCGTGTACCCACCAGGATAGGTCTGTACCTCAACTCAGGGGAGCGTGTACCCTACCGCGAGGCGGGAGCAACTGCGTGTAAGATTATAGAGTGTATTAGGAATTCCTTTGATATGGGAATTTCACAGTTATCGTCTTCTGCACTGAGTGAGATAAGTTTCGCGTTCTCACATTACTTTGTAATAATGAGTGCTGTTATACAGCAACAATGTGCAATGTGTTACGTTCAAGAACTTTTGAAGTTTTTTTGAATTTGCTTGATATCACAACTTCTGAGTTCATTCCTCCTATAATATTTACTTGAAACTCGTTGGTTTTGATCATATTTAATGTATTAGTTCAAGCCTATTCTTCCCTTCCCTTTCCTCAAAAAAGGCTGCTACGGAGCGGATCTCTTTCATACCTCTCGCCTCTTTTATGTAGCCACTCTGACCCCTTCGTCGTATCATTCATCTTTCTCCCTCTCCTATCCAATGGCTGGTTTCGAACGGCTATCAATGATCTTCTCACCATTTTTCTGCTCCTACTTACCATCAGAAGCTCCTTAGCCTTTTTTGAACCATGTTTTCTTGCCTTCACCTTCTTATATGTACATATGTATAATACATCCCATCATGCACCATGAACTTTTTCACGTGATACACATGTTTCGCTTAATAGAAAGTTCAAAGTTCAAAGAGAGATCTTTTTTGAGTTTCTTTTCCTACACCTCATTTTTGTTACTTCTACTATTTGATATCTCTGGAATGGTTTGACCCCCGACAATAGCTTTATCTCATAAACTGCCGAAAGTACTATTCAAGTCAACGCTACTGTATCAACAGTGATCTTAACGATAGAGATTCAGTGGATTGATAGGATCGATCTGCTGATAACCAAATGCCTTAAAAAAACTAGGCCGTTTTCTGAGTTTTTCTCCGACGGCTTGGTTTGAAACAGACCTTAACCATGAATTGTTCTGAATTACGATTCAAACGTACAGATACTGTTCGAGATATGAAAATTGAGTTAAAAAAAGCTTTTTCAAGTGTTAACTTCCTTATACATCCTTCTATGTATCTCATAAACTGCCGGGAATGTAACGCTATGTAGGTCGCCTTTTTTGATCTTTCAACTTTCGGACCACATTATAGAGTTAAAGAGTCAATCAGAGTTTTATGAACAAGAAATCACAGACTTCAAGACGGAACTAATATTATACGACAAAAAGTTTAAAAAAAAAGATCTTCATAGAATCTAGAGCTGTGAGAACCAGAAGATTGGTGCAGCAAAATTAGTTGAATAATAGAGTTTTTTTTACCAAAAAAATTATTTCACCTACAAAGGTGTCTAAACAAAACGGTTTGTTATACCTTTTACCTAACAAAAATAGCATTATGTTTTCTAACGTTTCTGAAGGTTCTTTTCTTTCCTGAAGCTTTGTTATAACGTTTTTGCGAGTTCTTTCCTTTTTAAAGCTTTGTTCTTCCAGACTATTATCTTTTCTTTTTTCCAGTTTCACCTAGTCAAAATACTTCCTTTCAATGTGAAGTGTAGAGGGAATTCATCTTCAGCGTTAGGAGAGGCAGTCACAGGTGCAACTAGCATTAGGAAAGCGATTCCACTTTCTAAAGATAGACTCACTGTCACTGGCAGTGTTTGTTTGAAAATTTTGATTGACAATTGAAAGGACTATGAACCGCTTCTTCCAGGTGCAAGTGCACGGTCTCAACCCCTCCACAATCTACCGCATCTCAGTTAGGACGAAGCATCCGAAGGCTGTTCTAGAGCAGCGTCCCGTCGAGCGATGCATCGATGTCAAAACTCTTCCTAAAAGTTAATTTTTCTCCTCTCTTTCTTTTTTGCTTACTTTGCCCAAAAAAGCTGTTCTGTTAAACTTGTTGCTTTTACTTTTAATGATAACGGTGGCTGAAGAGATGTTCACGAAGGGAAGGAAAGTTCGATCCCTTTATAATTAAAATGTCTTGTCCCTTCTGGAAAACGCTTAGAGCCTTTTGCAGTTGGCCTGCCTGATGCCCCGACGGGGGTTGCTGTAGAGACAGGGCCCCAACCGGGAACCCTCCTCGTTTCTTGGCAGCCTGTACTCACACAACCGAAGTCACCCTCCAGAGCTGCCATCCACTCCTATCTTGTTTATGCTGATGGACGCAATATCGCTCAAGTGCCTTCTGCAACAGGTGAGTATCCCCTGTGAGCCGCTTGCTTCTCATTTGTCTCGGACGCAAGTTGAGTGTGCTATCTGAGTCAAAGTGTGTAAGGAGAATCATCTGTACTATTTTTTTCTCCTGTCCATATAAAGTGAAGTTTCTTTGATTTTTTTTGAAAAGTCGGCTATGACTTGAAAGTTTTTTTTGAGTTTGTAAATAAGAGTATACCCTACTCCTCGTTGATTTCAAGCAACGGATTTTCATGCCGAACAAAGCAGCGGATTGTTCGAAGAAACCTGTCCAAAAATGGTGTGGTGTGACGTGAACCGAACCCGTGACCTTCGCTTTCCGGGCGATGCTCTTACCCACTGAGCTACACATGCACACAAAATAATGTACATGTCAAGGCCCATACAACATGCCCCCCTCTCAACACCGAGGTCTCTCGAGGTCATGGGTCAGAGGTCTAGGCGCCTTTGTTTCTGCTAACTAGCTCATGCTCGGTTTTTCTTCTTTTTCTCTTTTTTTCATTTTCTCTTTTTGTCCTCTTTTTCTCATTCCGGTTCGGCCCCCATGTAAATAAGAGTATACCCTACTCCTCTTTGATATCATGAAACGGGTTTTCATAATGAGCAGAAGAGTGGATTGTTCGAGGACACCTGTGTAAAAATCGTGTGGAGTGATGGGAACCGAACCCGCGACCTTCGCATTCCGGGCGAATGCTCTCCCCACTGAGCTACACAGGCACACAATATAATGCACATTTTAAGGCCCATACAACAAGTTTTCCTGTCACACTGTATCAATTTTTCTGTTCATTCTTGAATTTTTCTTCACGCGAGTTTTTTATTGTTTAAAAGTTTTTTATATATACTTTCTTCTTCTTCTTAGCGTTTGTCCCGTCCGAGAACAGGGTCCGCTGTATACAGGGTGTACAGAAAGTCCAGGTGGACAGTATTTTTTCCGATAAAAACTTAACGGATTGAGCAAATCAAACAAAATTTTCATCAAAGTTTATTCAAATAAATTGGGATATAACTGCGTTTTCGAATTTCGAACAGCGCTCCTTTCTCCTTGACACAGGCGCGGAGTCGCTTGTGGAAGTCACCCACCGTGGTGGACAGGTAAGCGACATCAAGATCATCCCACGCCTTCTGTAGGGCGCGCTTCAAACTTTCCAAATTCTTGTGTGGGGAAGCACAGGCCTTGCTCTCAAGGACCGACCACATAGAGAGAGAAAGGGTCATCCCGCTTCTGTCATGGTCTGGGCCGGGATTTGCGCGACTGGCAAAACTCCACTCGTTTTCGTCGAGCAGGGAGTCAAAATGAATGCCAATAACTACCTGAACGACATTCTCATACTTCTCTGGAGCCAGGCTCACTTCGCGGGACGCAAATGGACGTTCCAGCAGGACTCTGCGCCCGCCCACAAGGCTAAAGTTGTGCAAGACTGGTGGAAGTACTTCTCTGGAGCCAGGCTCACTTCGCGGGACGCAAATGGACGTTCCAGCAGGACTCTGCGCCCGCCCACAAGGCTAAAGTTGTGCAAGACTGGTGCAAGACCAATTTCCCCTCCATGATCACATCCGCCGAATGGCCTCCGTACTCACCTGATTTGAATCCTCTAGACTTCTCTGTGTGGTCGGTCCTTGAGAGCAAGGCCTGTGCTTCCCCACACAAGAATTTGGAAAGTTTGAAGCGCGCCCTCAAGAAGGCGTGGGATGATCTTGACGTCGCTTACCTGTCCACCACGGTGGGTGCCTTCCACAAGCGACTCCGCGCCTGTGTCAAGGAGAAAGGAGGGCTGTTCGAAATTTGAAAACGCAGTTATATCCCAAACTATTTGAATAAACTTTGATGAAAATTTTGTTTGATTTGCTCAATCCGTTCAGTTTTTATCGGAAAAAATATTGTCCACCTGGACTTTCTGTACACCCTGTAGATGACACTTCTCCATTTCCCCCGATTCGCGGCGTCTTCAGCTCTAAGTCCGACAGCAGCCATGTCTACTTCAATGCTGTCTCGCCATCTAGTTTTTGGTCTCCCTCTGGGTCTCTTACCCTGGACATTGAGGTTCCAGGTTGATTTTGAGACGGATGCAGGGTCAGCTCTTAGAACGTGACCGTACCATCTCAGCCTGCTTTCTATCCACTTCTCGAAAATAAGAGTGATTTCAAGTCGAGCTCTTACATCATTGCGCACCTTGTCCAAACGGGTGAGTCCAAGGCTCCTTCTTAGCATCTTCATTTCCATAACGTGAAGCAATTGTTCGGTTCTCATAGTTGTTGAAGCACATTCGAGGCCATATAGCGCAACAGGTCGAACAACTGATAGGTATATCTTACCTTACAGTCGTTCACGCATATATATATATATTTTATCTACATTTCGAAAAATGCAATTGTAGGGTAGTTTGGGAGCTAGGGAGCCTTGGGTGCCCAACGGTTTCCAGAGTTCAAGATCGATGAGAGAACATGCGGGTGACGAATCCGCGTGTTTGAGTTTTTTGATAGCGGTGGACCAGGCCGTGATTGGATCGGGAGGAGTACAGAAGGATAGCTTTGGCGATTGATTTGAGAGCGGCTACCTTGAGCGGTACTTGGTTTGACTGAGTGGGCATCAGCAGTGGAGGAGCTGCTCCTCACCGACCAAGTCCCCCGGTTCCCATCGGCTGCCCTTGGCAAAGAATTAATAATTGATGGTTTGGACTTTTTGGGTAGGATGAACAAGGATATCTTCGATGATGATTGGAAATATATGTCTCCGTGAAGAACTTCGAGATCTCGACTTTGGATAAACGTATGATGAACAGAAGCGAGATTTCATTTCAAGAGTGAAAACTATTGCTGTTGCGTCGTCTGTTGTTCAAAAATCGCAAAAGGCTGTAATCAGTCAACTTTGTTCGTAATGGCAAGGTTTTTCATCACATTATTATTTTTAAGCAGTTCTACGAACATTTTGAAAGAAGTTATGTCAAGCATTTCTGGTACACGAGAAAACCAACGGGCTACTCTCAGACTAAATGAATTGTACCTAGCACTGTTCTTCGTTACTTCTATTGAAACTCCGTGAGAATTAGTTCGCGTTTCTTTGGTTCTTTGGAAAAATTTTTGTTTCTTAATGATGGTTTTGTCATTGATTATTTTCCATGCCATGGTCAAATCCATATATACTCGTCTCTCTTCTAAAGACATGAGACCTAGCTTAGAGAGTCTACTTTTATAAGATGTATTTCCGTGAGGATAGCTACAGTTAGGAAAGCAGCGAGCGAATACGATTCTCGTGAAAGACCTGAGAACTTTCTCTATTTCTTCGACGTCTTTTTTGAAGTGCGGATTCCAGAAACTTGAAGCAAATTCTAAATGAGGCATGACATAAATTTTGAAGCATTTCACCAAGATAGAGGCATCATTGATGTTCACGGCTCTTAACATTGAATATAGAGCAGAATTAGCTCTAGATACTCGGTCAGATATAGTGATATTACGCCGAAGAGAAGGGATTATTTGTACACCCAGATCACGAACTCGACTCACACACTCCAAAGCAGTATTGTCTATGTAATAGGTAGGAGTAAGTGCCGTAGACCCGATATGTAAATGAACTGTTTTAGAGGTAGAGAGAGATAATTGGTTGGAAGTACACCAGAATGATACTTCATCTAGAGAAGCTTGAAGTTCAAGACAACGTTCTGTCATGTTATTCTTGTTGTAAGACAGATACAACTTTATGTCATCAGCATATGCTTGATATCGAACGTTAGTGAATGAAGAAAGAACTTGATTCAAGTCGGATATGTATAAGACAAAGAGCAAGGGTCCCAATACAGACCCTTGTGGGACACCGGATGTAACAGGATGTGGAGTTGATAAGGTGTCGCTCATACGAACGGAAAATTCTCTATCTGTTAGGAACGACTTCAACCAAGTTATAACTAAACTCGGTATACCGAAATGAGTACATTTTCTTAACAATTTTTTTATACATACTGTATCAAATGCACGAGAGAAATCTATATAAATCACATCGGTGGAGAGTCCTGCACTTAGAGCCTTCGTCCAATCATTTTCACATGAGAGTAAGGCATGTGTTATTCGCAAAGTATGCCAGTGACTTCTCTCCACTTTAGCCATGTAGCATTGATCCTTGCATTCACTGTAGCTTTGAGGTCCCGGTCCGAGGAGTTGAAGGATCCTAAGTACTTAAAGCTATCAACTTTCCGGAGCAATCGTATGGATGTAGAGTCGTTGGTGATGGCTTCCAGGTATTCGGTCTTCTCGACATTTAGACGCAGCTCGTATTCGTAGAACTGATTGTTCCATTTCTCCAGTTGAGCCTCGAGATCTTCCCGGTTTTCTGAGCACAGAACAACATCATCTGCATGCAGAAGAGTCTTTGGAGGGTCAAGGTGTAGGTCGCGGGTAAGCGTGTCCATTATTCAGATGAAAAGAAGCGGAGACAGCGCAGACCCTTGATGCACTCCAACTGAAATACTGAGCGGTTCAGACGTTCTAGTTGGGCACCTGACGGTACTTCTTAAGGCGGTGTACAACTTTTAGGTCCACTTGATGTAAGCCTCGGGAACTAAGTGATCTCTCAGAGAGTACCAGGTCAGCTTATGTGGGAATCTGTCAAAAGCCTTTTCCAAGTCTAGGAAAGCGCAGTGGACAGACTTCGCTCTTTCTTTATGCTTCTCCAGGTACAGGCGGATGGCAAATATAGCATCAGTAGTTCCACATCCCTTCACGAAACCGCATTGATTCACCGAAGTGCTGGCAATTTTCCGCATACGAGCTTCAATGACTTTTTCGAGGAGCATCGAGGTATGGGGTATGGTAGTTGGAACATTCAGTCACATCTTCTTTGCCTTTGAAGATGGTAATTGTAGTCGAAGCGTTCCAATCATCCGGGAATTCTAGGCGAATCGTAGCTTTCCGGAATAATTCAACAAGGTTTGAAACTCCACAGTATCCCGCGAGTTTCCACGCGACAGCAGGAAGATCATCTGGCCCACAGGCTTTTTTGGTTTCATTCTCTTAAGCGCATCTCGAACTTCTTCTTCAGTAATGAGAGGGACTGGAACTTCTACTGGAAGAGACGGTGGTAGAGGTTGATGATGGAACTCAATGTTGGAGATTCCTTCGAAATGTTCCTTCCAACCTTGACAGATGTCGACATTCGACCGGAGAAGCTGTCCTGATCGGTTTTTGATCAGCCTAATGTGCGAGAAGTCTTCAGCTGCGGTAGCTCTTGCTTTGCAGATGCGGTAAACATCTTTTTCACCTGAGCGTGTGTCAAGCTTGTTGTACATCTCATTCGTTGTAGAAGAGCGCGCTTTCGCAACACTTCTATTGGCTTCTCTCTTAGCGAGGACGTATTGAGTACGGTCTATGTCTGACATAGATGTCTTCCAGAGTTTGAGAGCCTCTTTCTTTTTCTTGACTGCAGCTTGGTTATCCTCACTCCGCCACCAGGTTTCTATATCCACTATACGCTTGCGCCCTGGCTTGGTCCTGCCTAGAACTGCACCTCCAATCTCCTTAATTTTCTCGTTGAGAAAATTCCAGTCTTCTACTGTAGAGTATGGAACGGCTCCGTAGAGAGTGGGGGCGGTGAGCGCAGGAAGTAGTCGGTGCATGAATTGAATTTTCTTTTCAAGGATTTTCCATCACTTTATCCCGGCAACTCCATTTACAGGCTCGACACCGCACGACTGTTTGGGATAGCGTGAGTCGATAACCACTGGGAGATGCCGCTAGGTGATGTTATCGTTCGGTATAACTTTGCAGTTGGTAACGATCTTGAGATGGTTTCTCTGGATCATCCCGTGCCTCCCTCCACTACAATACGTGATTAGATGCGAATCTATTTTTCGGAAAAAAACGTATTGCATATGGAGAGATCGTGTTCCTCGGCAAAGCGGATTATTCTCTCTCCGTCCTCGTTGGTTAAGCCGTATCCATTACCTCCGTGCGCTCTCTTGTGCAGGATGGAGCTCTTTCCAACATGTCCATTGAGGTCACCAGCTATGAAGATTGTCACTTCCAGCAAGCTCTGCCTCGTGATGGCGTCCAAAGCCTCCGAGAAACGCTCTTTCTCCGCTTCGCTGCATCTCGATTGGGGTGCATA
Source organism: Allodiplogaster pararmata (assembly GCA_964056735.1). Taxonomy (NCBI): domain Eukaryota; kingdom Metazoa; phylum Nematoda; class Chromadorea; order Rhabditida; family Diplogasteridae; genus Allodiplogaster; species Allodiplogaster pararmata. The sequence continues at coordinate 42,536,317 of OZ057403.1, forward strand.
AGCACTGATGATTTTGAGAAGCTTACCTTTCAAGTCCATTGTTATGAACATGATTCTGTCGGAAATTCGGCAAACTTCGGTAATGGATGACAGGAGGTTTGTGTCGGCAATTATTCACACCCCGTTCCGTGCAGTGGTGCTGTTTCCGGAGTACCACAATGTGTACTTGTCTCTGATTCACTTCGCTCTGGATCCCTTCCATTTCATTTCTTGCAGGCATGCGATCATACAGATGGTTTCTCTTGGTGAGCATGTCGCATATTTCCATCGTTTTCTCATTGAGGCTTCCGACGTTGAGGGTTGCTAGACGGAGACTAGCAGGCGCTGCTAACTTATTACATCGAAAGCCCACGCATACTTCTCACGTCGATCGGGATTCGACGCGCGTCGCTTAGAGGGGACGCCCTAGCATTAGTGGGTTCTTGGAGGTGCATCAGGTTCTTGGGGTGTTACGACGATTCCTTCAATGACCGACTTGTCGCACGAACATCCAAGTCGATAAATTAGCCTGACGTCCGTTTACGACCCTTTGGGCCATACAACCCTGGATTTTGGGCTGTATGGGCTAGAGGCTATTTATTGGACACGCTTCTTGACCGTGTCCCTTAGGCTAGTAAGATAACAGTAAGCGAGAATTTTATAGGATGTGGAGACTGCCCAATTCCCACACCCACCCGCGTCGCTTACTAGCCTAAGTCCCTCTTTGGTCAGCCATGGCAAAGCCACCAAGTCTTCCATCCGCCTGCGGGAGAGGCCCCACATGCGCCATAGGGGTAATCGGCGCGTGGGTTTAAATATGGGTTTAAATATACATATATTTAAATATATACTTTATAAGCAATATATACGCGAGAAGATTCAGACAATCGAGAAGTTAATAATCGCTTGTTATCAGAAATAATGCCTCATTCAAAAACCTTGAAAGTCATGAAAAATTAGAGACATAGAAACTCTCTCACTTTCTTGTTCTTGGGCTCATTCATAGGAAAGAATATCTATGGAGGTGAACCTCCTCTCTGAAGTTTTTTTAATCATAACTTCTTCCATTTATCATATCAAGGCTTCACTTCACGTGCATCGATGTTGTTTTCAATTTTACCCTCACATTATTCTTTTAACTTTGTTTTATTTGTAGTGCGGGAATCCTTCAAAGATGTGCAAATACATCATAGAAGATCCTTGTAAAACGTCGATTCTCTCTTTATCTCACTGAAACTATCAATTAGCGTGAAATTAATTAATATCCTTTTGAGAAACTCGGTATCTTTTTGTAGTCTTTATTGGTCAGGTGAATGCTCGGTTTTGAGATGCCTCCAAGTCTTTTCTTTTCAAGAAAAAAAACCGTCATAGAGGTTTTTGTTTTCTTACTGGCTAGTCTTTTTTTAAAGAAAAAAGTTGTGTTTTCGGTAAGGAGGTATTACGCGCCAGGTATCTGTAATAGATTCGGGGAGGTTTAAACCCGTGCCATGGTCTAGTTTTTTTTCCACAGAAGTTTAATCACACATAGAATTACTGCTAGAACTTGAGCAGGAAATCGAGTTCTTTACATATTGAAAGTTGTATGATTGTGAGAAAAATTGTTTAAAGAAATAGAAATTAATAAAAAATATGTAGAGACAGAATAGTAAAAAAGAACAAGTCTCAAAACCAAATTCTGAAAAGATTCGCTAATGTATTTTACCTTATTGGTATTCGCCCTCTGTCTGTTTCTTTCTCTCACTTCTCTACTCTCTCACTCTCTCTCTCTCTCTCTCTCTCTCCCTCTCTCTTCCTGTCTCATTTTCTGTCCCTCTCTAAACTAACCTTTTTCTCCCTTACTCTCTCTCTCTCTCTCTCTCTCTCTCTCTCTCTCTCTCTCTCTCTCTCTCTCTCTCTCTCTTCTTGTCTGTTTCTGTCATTGCTCTCCTCGTGTTCTTCCTCTCTCTTTCTCTCTCACTCTCTCTAGTGCGCTCTGGATTTTTTTTTCATCGTCTTAGATCTCTTCGTAACCATCGGTAACGGTGAAGAGTATGAAGAGAAAAGTACGTATTTTTTTCTCTTTTAAGCTTCTTTTTTTTCATTGTAGATTCATTTGTGCGAAAGAAAGAGAAATGTTTCACCCTCCTTATATCACTTATCTTTATCTCTTTTCTAAGTAACTCTCTCATCTCGAAGTTAAAGCTCTTTCTCTTTCTCTTTCTCTTTCTCTTTCTCTTTCTCTTTCTCTTTCTCTTTCTCCTTCTCTTTCTCTTTCTCTTTCTCTTTCTCTTTCTCTTTCTCTTTCTCTTTCTCTTTCTCTTTCTCTTTCTCTTTCTCTTTCTCTTTCTCTTTCTCTTTCTCTTTCTCTTTCTCTTTCTCTTTCTCTTTCTCTTTCTCTTTCTCTTTCTCTTTCTCTTTCTCTTTCTCTTTCTCTTTCTCTTTCTCTTTCTCTTTCTCTTTCTCTTTCTCTTTCTCTTTCTCTTTCTCTTTCTCTTTCTCTTTCTCTTTCTCTTTCTCTTTCTCTTTCTCTTTCTCTTTCTCTTTCTCTTTCTCTTTCTCTTTCTCTTTCTTTTTCTCTTTCTCTTTCTCTTTTTTTTTTCATTTTATCTTTCTTTTTCTTTTTCTCTTTCTCTCTCGCTTCTCTCGCACCTGTGCGACTTCTCTTAATTACTTGGATCTCTCGCTCGCTCTTTCTTTTGCTCTTCTCATCTTTCAGCGCATTCCATCACGAAGAGAAAGGCATATGTAGCTTTTTCATGAAAGCTTCTTCTCACATTCAACTTCTCTCCTGGTTTAGTCTTGCATTGTTTGCGATTCTCCTGCCACAGGTACAAATGGGGCCTGCATCTCTCTGCTTATCTGAGTCCTTCTAGGTACTGAGCGATTCTCCTGCCACAGGTACAAATGGGGCCTGCATCTCTCTGCTTATCTGAGTCCTTCTAGGTACTGAGCGATTCTCCTGCCACAGGTACAAATGGGGCCTGCATCTCTCTGCTTATCTGAGTCCTTCTAGGTACTGAGCGATTCTCCTGCCACAGGTACAAATGGGCCTGCATCTCTCTGCTTATCTGAGTCCTTCTAGGTACTGAGCGATTCTCCTGCTACAGCTACAAATGGGGCCCTGCATTACTCTCCTTGTCTAAATCCTTCTATAATAGGTACTGAGCGATTCTCCTACCAGAGGTACAAATGGGGCCTGCATCACTCGGCTTATCTGAGTTTTTCTAGGTACTGAGCCTTAAACAATGTACTCATCACTCACTTAACATATGTGAGTAGTATACATTTAACTTTTTTTAATGCAAAAAGTGGTCTCTTTTAATATATCTCAGTTTTTCATTATTTCAAATTAGAGAATTATATTTGAGCTATTTATTCAGTAGCATCATAAAGGCTTTTTAAAAAATTACAATTCTAGTTTTCAAAAGCGCCAAAGACTTTCCTACTGGAAGATCGCAGCTTTGGCAGGGTTGTATTTTCCTGACGCAACAATAGATAAAAGATCAATCATCGTAACTTTGTTTCTATCTTTTTTAAACATTCAAAACAGTTTTCCTATCTTTAAATTTTTCCTGAACAGAATGTAAACAACTTTAATATAACATTTAGAACACTTTTTCAATGGATGAGTTAATAATCTCCTATGGGTTAATTTTCAATTCTTTTTATCACGAAATTATTTAGTCTTTCACTATTGCGCGAGTATGTATTGTAGCTTCATGAACGCGAAACCACCAGAAGACTTTTATAAGTCGAGAAAAATGAGAAGTAATTTAACAGGTTTTAAGAGGTTCCATTTCCGCTCCAACCTCTTATCATTCTCCTGAGACCGTAAAGAAAAAAAAATTGGACCGTTTCCAAAAAAAACAAGTAGTAAATAACAGCGCAAAGTCTAAAGTCAGTTGTGCGGTGGTGACAAAATGAGAGTCCCGAAAAATTAAAGGAAAGCTGCTCTCATTACATACATTCCTCAGAACTGTGTTTTTGTCACCACCGCACAACTGACTTCGTTTCGTTTCATGATTATTTCTTATTCTAAATGCATACATGATATTTATCTTCCTCTCTCCACCTCACATTCGCCAATTTTTCTCTCTTCCATCTACATATGCTATTTCTATTCCTCTCACTCTCACCTCTTCTCTGTCTCTCTTCTCTCTCGCCTCCTCATTTAGATTATATGAATTTTGCAAAAACATATATGCTCTCAAAACCGACGAAGGCAGTGGAGAGCAACTTAAGAGTGCTTTTTAGTTCGTTCTGCCTTCGTTTACCTTCCATTTCAAACTTTCTGATTTTTCGAACAAGGCTAAGTTAATTTTTTTACTATGCACAGTTCTTCGTCTTAATCTTAACTTGGAAACAATCAGGAAAAAATTAAAATTGTGTGCTTTTTTGACCACAAGGTATTAAAGAGGTTTTTTCTCAACTTTGACCGGAAACCCGAAGAGAAGAATATCTTGTAGGAATTTTTCGAAAGTATTTTTTTTTATTTTTTTCACCTGCTTGTTTATGACAGAAAGGAGCTAGAGAGTTTAAAACTTCAGGGGTCGAGGGCTCATTGTGACACAGATGGGAGTTTCTTATGTAGTAACCAGGAGATTCTTAACTATCATTGCCTCGGGGTTCATTCTCTCTCATCACTTCTTTTTCTCTGTTTCCTCCGCTATATTTCTATATATCTCCCTTCATCTCTTACTGAACCTGGTTTTCATTAACTTTCTTCATTAAAACTTTCCTCAAAATTTTAACTAATTTGCAACCTTTTCTTCGGAAATTCATTTTCAACGGATGTTGTTCAATTAATTTTTTTTAACTGAATCAAAAAAATCGTGGTTAGAGGTTGAGTTATAAACCAAAATATCGTGGTTAGAGGTTGAGTTATAAACCAAAATATCGTGGTTAGAGGTTGAGTTATAAACCAAAATATCGTGGTTAGAGGTTGAGTTATAAACCAAAATACAAAACAAAGAAGAGACTAAAGTTTTACATGTTATGAACAATTAAAAGAAACAGTTAAAACGATTTCTCATGACATAGCATTTTTCATCAAACAAACAAAAAAAAATCAAATTTAGATCAGCTAGCTAGTTCAGCCAGTGCTTTCAATCGAATATGTCTTCTCTGTAATCAAATTATCATAATATAATTTTTAACCTTTTAATTGTTTATAAATATCGTGGTATGATGGTAGTGTACTAGATTCTTGAGCGAAGAGTCTCCAGTTCGACTCCCAGCTCAGACAGATTCACCTAGACCAAAGGGGTTAAGGAATGTTGGCAGTGCTATTGCAAAAATCTGACTCTCGCCAATGCGGCTACACACTAGCAGTGATCTAGCCGGCAGCCACTGGTTCTACCAGGTAGGGCTGTCCCGCATGTCAGGTAAACGCGTACCCTGCCGCGATGCTGGAACATGTGCAAGGAAGATATTTTCATAAACCCCATGCTTGATTTTCATTGTTGCATTTTTGATCTTTTCTGCTTAACCACCTGTTTTTAATCTTTTCTGTATGCTTTTTTTAATATATCATTATTTACATTTATTAGCTGCCTTTTTCTCGTTACACATCTCTTTTACTCTCTAATTTTCATATTCTTTTCTAACGTTTTGTTCCCTTTTTCACTATTTTGATACTTGAATCTACATCTAATATGTACAGTATCTTTTGATATAAACATCCATTTGTATACTTATTTTTATCTCTATTTTCTATTGAATGTCTCTTTCTCTCTGCTACTTCTCTCTCTCTCTCTCCTATCTCTTTTTGTCTTCATCTGTACCTTCTCTTCCTTTTTTATAGATTCTCTGTTTTCTTTTTATGTTTCTTTTCATGTGTTGATCTGCCTCTTTCACTTCTTTCCTCCTCGCTCTTTCTAGTTCTTTCTTCTCCCTCGCTGTTTATTTCCTCCGACGGATATATAGCTTATGAATTAAATATTGTCTGGGATTGTTTGGGACAGAATTCAACAGCAATTTGCTTTCTTTGGCAGATATTACTCATATCTACTGCTGTGCAGGTTACGGTGTCATACGAAATTCTGAATTTATTAAATATTTTCTCATCTTTTGCTTTCTCACTCTCTCTCTCTCTGTCTCTTTTTCTCTCTATCTATCTCTCTTTCTTTCTCTCTCCGTCTCTCTCTGTATTTTCATCTCTCTCTCTCTCTCTCTCTCTCTCTCTCTCTCTCTCTCTCTCTCTCTCTCTCTCTCTCTCTCTCTCTCTCTCGCTCGCTCTTCCATTCTTCCCTTCCAGGATAATTACCCTTCGTTCTATCAAGTTTTCATATTCCTCTGACAAGTATTATTGATCTTCTCTCAGCTCGACTTCTATCGAAGACTTCATATTTCGATACGCTCTTAAGAAGTCTTTTGCATTCTCACGCCTTCTTACTTTGCGTATAGAAGCTGTTTTCACACACTACCGCTCATAATTGAAGGAACATCGTTCCTAGCGTGAATGTACATAAATTGCGTTGGTGTTGTAGCTGACCACGTGCTACTGCGGCTGGCAGATCTCTCGGACGATCCTCCCATCTTCATTACAGTACGCACCCGAACTCGGGAAGGTTCCTCGTTTCTCCTTTTTGTTATTACAGGCGAAATTATTAACGGTACTATTTACATGTAGCTGAAAAAGGCATTAAGTGTTCGAACCAGCCCGAGAAGAAAAAAAAGAAACTTTGCGTAAATCACAATACAATTTTTTAAACTCACTTTTTTGTGAAATCAATCTTACTTCAGCGTAAAAACATTTTCAAACAGTACGAAACTTTCCAGGCGCGGTTTCTTCCGATTCTAACGTCGCACGCGTCCCGCGTGGATTACCTTCTTCCTGCGTAGTCTCGACTGGTTACGGTGCGGTAAGCTCAATAGGTGTCGGGCAGCACCAGCCGTCCTCTTCGCTTTCTCCCCATCACTCGGCTCATCAAGGGACGAACAGTGCAAATCTGCAGCAGCCACTGCCTTCTCTGACGAATTTGCAGCAGAACAACTTGCAGCAAAACACAATCAGTGGAGAAGGAGTCAACTTGAACTGGATAGGTTAGACACTTCCAGCCTTCTTGGAAGATGTTGTTCGAGTGGTCGTAGCTACAATAGCACTACAACTGAACAATCTTCAGGTGAAGGGATATTATATGTACATATACATATACATATATAAAGCCTTGATCACATTGGTGATTTTACACCGCATTATTCCCTTTCTCAATTAAATTTGTCCGTGAAATATTGTAAGAATTTTTAAAGAATCAAGAAACTTACTATAAGAAAATTTTATAGAAGTTTTTAGGGACACAAATAATAAATAAAAAACTATTATGAAAAGAAGTGGTTGAAACTGGCTGAGATGAACTGTTATTCATCTGTTATTGCGACTCTCACTAGCCAAGTTCGTTAGGGAACCTCTTTTCCTGAAATATTCACTAACTACATGTATACTGTATGTATAAAGGTAAGAATAATAATCGAAAACTTGAGAAAATTCTGTTATTGTGAAACGTTTCTATATTTTTATTGAAATTTATAAGGAGGTTCAACAACAAGTTTTTCTATCACTTTAAAAAAAAGATTAGCAGTTCTCGAGCGAAGCCGCATCTTTGGAAATCGTACAACAAAAGAAAGATTGTTTGCTGCCTTTCCTAAGCTCCTTGTCTACTATTCCTACGAATTGAATAGAAAAATTTCATAGCTAGAAGAGAAAAATGGTTCAAAAACCTTGTTGGTGTTTTTTCGAAAAGCCCAACATGTTCAAAAAAAATTAATTTTCATAGTAAAGTTGTTGAAGCTAAAAGTTATCATCACGATTTTCCGAGAAAAAAAATTAAATTAAGTACTGTATATTTTCAAAGATTTTTGGGACGCATTCGGTAAGACGACATTGTGGACCGCGACATTTCGCATTACGAATTTTTGCACCCAAATTCCGCAATCGACATAGTGTTATATTTTAAATTTAAATCGCTACTTACAATAAGGCTTAGTTAAGTTGCGCTGACAAGGCCATATCCCTGCGTACCAAAACGTAAGTAAAAACCAGCTAAACAATATCTTTAGAAAAAAATAGCAAAATTTCGGGTGCGAACAGTCGTGATACAAAATTCCACTGTGCGAAAAAACATGGAAGCGGCGCATCCACTTCGTTGAACTTCCCAGCACGAAAACTTAGAAAACTAACGTTTTCAACTTGAAATTTACGGCGATTCGGGTTGAGACAGACATATCAGTGCACAAGCGTTTCCCTTCCACAATTCCATAACAAAGTGCATGTTAAGGCATGTTAAGATGACAATTTTCATCTTAGCCAGACGTCACATACTTCAAACGTGCTTTAAACTTTACGTTAAACCATCGCACGAAAAAAAGCTGGTTCACCGAACGGGATCGACCTCAGCTATCTCTTCTCAATCCGGGAGTAAGCACGTTACCATCATACCACGTGACACATTTCTATTCCAAAAAGGGATAACTGGGTTCGATCCCGCCCGGTGGACCAGTGGCCGTATCTACCAATTTCGCGGAATGGGCTAGCGCGGGAAGCTAAAACATTATCCACGAAGCCGCGGGAAGTTAGCTTCCCGAGCCATCGCGTGGGAAGGCAGTTTACTGGTGCATTTGTAATACTTTTGGCGGGAACCCTTTTTAACTTCGAACCTTTGAAATTGAGTTATTCTATCAGCTTATCTCTTCATCTCAATTGTTTTTCTCTTAATGCATTTTCTTTTCCTCTCTCTCTCACCCTTACAATCTTTATCTCCTTTTTTTTTCTTTCCTTTTTTTTCTCTAAAAAAGTTTTTCAGTGTCATAGTTTACATGTTTTTACAATTCATGGCTACGAAGAAAAAAATTGAGAGCAAAGATTGACGATAGCAAAATAAGAGAGTTTTCCATTCTCTTATTCCTATAAGGAAAGAAAATTCATACGAAAATTCTATAGGTATGTATGTATATGAAAATTCTATGTATGACTACGGGTAAATCTATAGGTATGTATGTATATGAAAATTCTATGTATGACTACGGGTAAATCTATAGGTATGTATGTATATGAAAATTCTATGTATGACTACGGGTAAATCTATAGGTATGTATGTATATGAAAATTCTATGTATGACTACGGGTAAATCTATAGGTATGTATGTATATGAAAATTCTATGTATGACTACGGGTAAATCTATAGGTATGTATGTATATGAAAATTCTATGTATGACTACGGGTAAATCTATTATATTTCTGGGAGCAAGAGTAAGGATCTCATCGATAGGATAGTATGCATATCTTGTGGTGCACTGTTTTATGGAGTAACAACAAATTGTTTGTCAGTCGACGTTTTCCGTTGTTGTAGCTTCTTAAGAACTCCAATTGTTACCAGTGAGTGAAAACATGACCATTCATAGAGAAATTTGATTCATGTTGCTCAAATCCTAATCGCATGTAGCACGTTTTAGTAGGGCTATATTAAGACCCCACAAAGACCAAACTGAGAGAGCATAGCATAATGCTCTCCGCTGCACAAATGCGTCACTTATAGGGAAAAATCTTCTCTAGGAATTCACTGGTACGAAAAATCAGGGAAATTTGCCGGTGGTTCTACATTGCTCATGTTCCCTTTTTTTTGATATTATAAGTGGATAAGCTTGACCCGAGCTAGACGCCATATGGTTAGACATTAACCATGAAGTTCTACGAAAAACGTTGTTGGTGAAAGGTCCGTAAAACTCGAAAAGTTCGGGGAAGAAAAAAGCTTTCCGCGGGAAGGCTGGGGAAGCTCCCGGGCATTGGTGGATACGGTCACAGGTTTTTTTTCCTGTGATGGTATAGTCAATTTTTGTCTTAACTACCTTTAAACTGGCTAACTGAGTATTTGAAAACCTGTAATTTAGCATTTGGACGAAAAAAGGGGTAATCGACTTTAAACTTGTTACTGAGCATTTGAAAATTTAAGACATGTTTACTGTGATTTTTCGAATTCTAAAGCTGGATAAGAATAGCTTCTCAGCTAGTTATTTTGAAGCATCGGTGGTTAGAGATACACCTCAAGTGTATGCAGGGACCTTTCCTCTCGTCTTCACTCATCTTTCATCTGAATGGTCCAGGAATGGGGTGGCTAAGTTCCGCATCTCTCATGTGCGACCTTTATTCCTAGCAGTTCCATTTAATTCAAAGCGTCAATAAACATGGGAAATTCGTGAGCGCAACTTAATCCCACCCCCACTCCTTCCCCGTTCCTCCCCTTACTCCCCCTCCCCACACCCCCCTTACTCCCGACCCCTGCTAAACTTTTAAGGAACCAGATAGCAGCGACTTGTTGTATCAGGTTGGGTACCCCAAATAATTTCCCGACTCGCGGCAGCTGAAGTAAAAAAGACTTCGATGAAGAACCTTGCTTTCCAAAAACATGTAAAAAGTGTTTTTTTAAATGATATTAAATAGAATAATGTGCAGGAACGTCTTCGTCGGAGCCATTGTTAGTGAAAGGAATGGCCTCCTCCTTTCCGTCTTACGCTGCTCCTGGCACTTATGCGAACACACAACCATTGCCCGCTTACTCATTACAAGGTTGCCCTTTGTATTTTTAAACTAAAATGCATTTCCGGTGACGGAACCAGCGAAAATAGAGAAAGACATATTGAAGGGAAGAGAGGAAAAGGGAAAGAGACCGGGGTTTATAGACCCTCCAAAAAGAAATCAGAGGCCCGCAGAAAGCGGACCTAACTTAGAGACACTCCAGTTGTAATATTGAATATATTTGTCGAAGGAGAAAGGGTTTTCCTACTAGGATCTGCCCTTTGATTGGAAACGAAGACTCGCCGAAGATTGAAACATAAGATCGAAGAAAATATGGTATTACTTGACCATTCAACCTCTGAGAGTCAGAAAAAGCGAGAGCTGCAAACAAAAGAACAAGAAAAAAAATATAAACAGAGAAATGAAAAGCCATATAAAAAAGAAAGAGATAGAAAGAAAAAGATATTGAGATAAATAAAGAGAACGTTCAAAAGAGGCCAACCGTGAAAAATAAAGAAAGAGAAAACACAAAAAGTAGCTTCTCAGGTAGAGAACCAATACAAAAGTGAAGACTGTGAAAAAGAAAAGATTAAATTTTCAAAAACTAAGCCAATATTTATATATCTTTTTCTTCTTCTCTCGATTGAAGTGAAAGTCGAGTGAAAGTCTAATGAGTGAAGCAAATAAGAGCGAAAGTACAGTGGAAAAGAAGGGCTGTGAGAAAGAGCTCGAGTGAGAATCAGAATACATGATAACTTCGTTTACTTAAGTTTTCCTAGTTAAAATAGGGATCTGCAAAATCAGCTTTATGACAAATATGCTTCATTGGGAAATCAAGAAAATTTCTTTGAATTCTTAGCAAAAGAGAAACGAAAACACTAACTGGGAGTATAATACAGGGTGTTTCATAAGTACTTTCACAGTTTTCGCGCGCGCCTCTTGCACGCTATATGGATCAATTGACTTGGCAACACATCACACATTTTTTCTAGTTTTTGTTGATTATGTGTTCGAAATTATAAATTCTTCCCTTTGTTGTGTAGGTGAATTGGTCCGGGCGTGGCATAGTGGTAGTGTGATAGACCATTGTGCGAAGAGTCCCGAGTTTGACTCCCACCCCGGACAGATCCACCCAAACCAAGGGGGTTAAGAAATGTTGGTAGTGCTCATGTACGAATCTGACTCTCCCCACTGCTGCTAATCACACTAGCAGTGATCTAGCAGGCAGCCACTGGTTCTACCAGGATAGGTCTGTCCTGCATCTCAGGGGAGCGCGTACCCTGCCGCGAGGCGGGAACAAGCGCGAGGAAGAAGAAGAAGAAGAAGTTGTGTAGGTGAATGGCGTGTCCAAGTTCGAAACGTTCCGCGATTCTGACTTTAAGTCGTGCGGGACGCAAACCTTCTGAGATCAGTAACATGTTGGACGTTCCTCGTCGAACCGACTACCACACTATCAAACGTGGAACTCAAGAGGATCGCTACGCTCCGGTAGACCGGTCACCCATACTTCTTCTCGTATCAGGAAAATTGTCAAGAAGCGGATACAACGTTAAGAGCAGAGAAGCATGAGGAAAATGGCCGCTGAGCTTCATGTCTCAGTAACATCGATGTGGCGAGTCGTCAAAAAAAGCTCAAGAAGTTTCCCTATAAGTTCCAAAAAAGACATGGCTTGACTGAAGCTCATAGAAAAGGAAGACGGGAAAAATGTCGCTTGCTACTGGCGCGGGCCGAAAACGGAGACCAACTTGACAACGGTTTTCTCAGTTGAGAAGCTTTTTACAGTAGAGGCTTATAACAACCGCCAAAACTCCAGAATACCCGGGGAGAGTTCACAGCAAGCGAACGATGCAGGTCGGGTCATCGAATGCAATTCTCATCCTGCAAAAGTCATGGTTTGGGCGGCAGTCTCCTCCAATGGTCGCACTCCTCTCGTTTTTGTGCCGAAAGGCGCCAAAATCGATACAAACGCGTACATTTATGAAATTCTTGAGAAGCATCTTCTACATTGGTCCCGGTCTCACTTCAAAACCAACAAATGGACTTATCAACAGGACGATGCCCCAGCACACAGAGCCAAGAAGACTCAAGAGTGGTGCAAACATCATCTGCCCGACTTCATACCGGCCAATGAATGGCCAGCTTATAGCCCCGACCTCAATCCACTCGACTGCTCCATCTCGGCTATTTTGGAGGCAAAGGCTTGTGCAAAATCTCACAAAAAATTGGAAGCGCTTAAAGTCTCCCTTACCCGAGCATGGGACGCTATGTATTCCACAAGAGACACTGCGGGCAATCATCGAGGCATACCCTCGCCGTCTCAAAGCTGTCATTAAGGCCAAAGGAAATCATATTGAGTGACTGTTGTAAAACATAATTGTTGAAGTTGTTGATAAACATTTTTAATTATATTAAACTGATTCGTTGAAACTGAATGAAAATAGAAGGTAAAATATTTGTGCCAGTACTTTTGAAACACCCTGTATGTAGTAGTGATTAAACTATCGATATTTCATTCAATTGTCATCTTAACTTGCGTTTAAAGTGTGTGTAACTGTAATTTGAAAGAAGATCTGAGTTGTCTGCAATCAAGAAGTTCAATGGCTTTATTTCCAAATCAGGTCCATTCCGAGGTCACGGGCCTTCGCCCCTGTTGATGACTTCTGGTGCCCAAGTCTTGCCTGGCCAGCCTCAAGCGCCCTATTCGGCGCCGATTCTTCCGCCGTCAGCAGCCATCCCACTAGCCTATCCCAGTGCTGTTGTGCCAACTTATGGTGAGCTGGCACACGTCTCAATTAGTATCACTTTTAAAATTTCTATTTAGAGTTGAAATACGACTTGTAATGTTGTAGTTAAAATTGAATGTACACGAGCAGTTGTAATTCCAACTGATGAGCTAAATAGCACTCATCAATGTAGTTTGGAACCCCTGATTCAACTTCAAGGAGTAAGCTTATAACATCGAGCATCTATGAACTAGTTCTTGATGAAAGATTCTTTATAAATCACAATTCAAACACCCAAGTTGTTCTTCAGAGAGTCCACCTATTTGAAAGGGGTGATTGATTTGTTCTTCAGGAGCTTTATATGGGGCGAGTGCGGCTGACCTAGGGATACCTGCAAACTCAGCAACTTCACTCTCTCAGGCAAGAACATTACCGAGTAAAAATTTATCAACTGGGAAAAGGTTTGAGGACCCAAATTAACAGTGGAACAAACTGTTTTGGTTTTAGATAAGTTTACCGTAGCCACTACTCTGGTTCTCGAAAACAGCCTGTTAACATGTGCATAACTCAACAGACTGGATTTACCCGGTATTCAGTCTGTAAAGTTTAGCATGGTGCGAGGCTGTGTTGAACCGTCCTGGCCAGGCCGTGCTTTACTATTTTTATTGGAAACTCATTCTTGGAAACGCCGTGCACATGGAATGTTACGAAATTCTTTCACCGAAGAAATAAGCTCACTAATGATCTAGTCAAAAAAAGCACAACATCGAATAGAAACTGAAATAAAAATCCCAATTCATTTGTTCATGAAATGACTCTGTCTCTCAGACAACATCATTCCAACATGCAATGATTCGAAAACGTTTGAGATGGCAATTTTCCAGGAAAAATCCAATTTTCTAGAAAAAAGTCTTCAAAACAAATTGCTGTGTTGTGTCATTTTCTCATGCGTTCCATGGATAGGGCAGCATGATTTTTTCATGAAGGAATTGGGTGAGAAATGTTTTAATAGCTTTTTCAATCGACTTCTACATGTCTGTGAAATTGGGATAGCAAATAGAGCATATCAATTGGCTTCTGAATCAACAAACTTTGAAGTTCACCGTTACGGGGTTTAATCGGATATTAAAACAACTGATGTTTATGGGGTATTCAATTGAGTTTTCTCCTCTAAGTTTTCCTTTAATTAAGTTTTCTCCTCATTCTTCTCTTTTTTCATCCTCCTGAGCGGCTACTATGTAATGACTCCTCACTCTTTTCATTTTCAACTGAAAGCCCCTCCGAATTGCATGTGAACCCATGTAATTTTCTTATTGGTTCTTTCTGTTCAATCCAGTTGTAACCTTATGACTTCTATTTCCTTCCACGCGTTGTTTTAAAAAAACTCCGCTTATTAAAAACTTGAAACTTGAAGTTGATGTTCTCATCCATAACTTAGGTTTGGAAACTCACCGATATTTGAATGATTGGAGGAGCTGTGGACTCTTTGTGATTCTACTGCTCAAAGAGAGCGTAGTACATGAGAAGACGCAGAAAAACCCTGTAAGAGCCCTGCCCGCTACATCCGCTGAAGATTGACCCAAGATAGACGGTATAGAGCTTTAAGCCGGTTTAACCAATTGAAAGCTATTTCAATACGATTTTCTATTAATTTGGAGTTTTCATAGCACGACGAAATAACTTGGTTGGATCCTGTCAAAAAATGAAGAGTTCTTATCAAGTAGCGGTTAAAATAACAGTGAGTAGCAATGGAAACTAAGCAATCTGAAAATTCGCAATCTTCCTAATCATGAGATCTTCAAAGTTTTGAAAGAAGTTTTATTTATAGTGGAAAACGTCGACATCGTCAGCAGCGGCAGTGCTGGTTGGAGCTGGGAGTAGCCAGTCTGCTCCCTCCTCCCAGTACTACACCTTCCATCCCAGGCTCCTCCGAGCTGAGACCAGCGGACACCAACTCGAAGAGCGTCCGAGTGTCTTGGAGATGGAGAACAGCTACGTATTGAGGTCAGTAATTAGGTGAAGCTCCATCTTCTACACTTTATCGATAAAAAATCATCGAATCGAATTATACCTCAATAGAAATGTGCCATGATAAAGGCAGTTAATTCTTATCGACTTTTTCAGTTGTAGTTATGTAGGGAAACTTTCCTTTAGTCATTTTTAGGGCAAGTGTTGAAGATGAAATGAAACACAGGCACCGTCAAGCGGAATGGGGCGCGCGTTCGGACGCGTACACTCGGGGGAACCGCGCGATATCTGCTGAGGCGGTTTCCAGTGGGGTGGTTGCTTCGATGGGATTGCCGAATAGACCGGTCGGGCGACTTGTTCCTCCCCGACTGGCACGAGTCAAGAGTGAGACTGGTTTCGGGACAAGGAGCGAGCCAGACCTGCGACCTGCAATGCTGGACGACGAATGCAGATGGTGAGATTCATTGCTTAGTTTCTCTCTATCTCTCTTCCTCTCTCTATCTCTCTTTCCCTCACTCTATCTCTCTTTCCCTCACTCTTTCTCTCTTTCCCTCACTCTATCTCTCTTTCCCTCACTCTATCTCTCTTTCCCTCACTCTATCTCTCTTTCCCTCACTCGTGCTCTTTATTTACTAATTTATATCCTTTTTTCTCTTTTATTCTCAATTCATCGTTCTGTCTTTATCTTTTGTTATACATATCTGGCTTTCATATGGTATGCAAGAACGTTCTTATCGAATTTTTCTAAAACTTTCTTCAACAATTTTATAGAAGATTCTCACATAAGTTTATAAAGGACGGCTCCATCAAGTTTCTCCCAATTTACGTCAACTTGTCAATGGCTTCAGAATGGTAGAGAAACGTTACGAGGAAGTGTTGTTCGTCATTACATACATTATCCCTTTTCTTCTGCTCCAAGCTCCGCGACACAGCGACTGCGGAACATCTTAAGCTATTTCAGGCGTTCGATGAAGATAGTATGTATTTGTGATAGCGACAACAGAGTTGTGTTTAGACGTTTCAAAGAGTAAGATAATCGTTTGATGGCAACGACCGTGTTCTACGCCCAGTCGAGCTCAATTTCTCTGATCTCTAGCAGCTCGTTGATAGAAATCCGAAGCTCAATGCCTACAAGATGGCGGAGCACTTCAATGTCTCTAACACCACCATCAACAATGGCTTTGATCCGTTAGGCGAGATGGTAAGCTTGCAACTTGATTTTTTCACGAATTC
The DNA here is from genome assembly GCA_964056735.1 of Allodiplogaster pararmata. Classification (NCBI taxonomy): domain Eukaryota; kingdom Metazoa; phylum Nematoda; class Chromadorea; order Rhabditida; family Diplogasteridae; genus Allodiplogaster; species Allodiplogaster pararmata. The sequence continues at coordinate 42,552,711 of OZ057403.1, forward strand.
CCTCTGGTAACCAGAAATCAACGCATAGAAGCTGCTGCACAACTTCTCTTGTAAAAACGCAGAGAATTAGCTGGACAATTTTGTCGCTGAGAATGATAAATGGTTGAACGAAGCTCATGTTAACTGGGAGCGTCGATGGCTGGACAAAAAGGAGCAGCCAGGGCCGACGCTGAATGCAGGACTTCCCCTAATTAGGGTCTCGCTTTCAATTTAGTTGAACTCAAGTGAAAACGTTTCCTCGGAGCTCTTGCCTTATAAGACGACCATCACTGCCTATGTCTACTGAAACAAACTCGATCGAGTGAACGAGGCAATCTTTACTCAGAACGGTGAGGGAACTCAATTTCGCTTCATTCGCTTTTTGCATGAAGGCCTGGCAACAGATCGCATATAAAACTGTGAAGAAATTTTCAGAGCTGGGCTACGAAATCAATTCTCACCCAGAATATTCATTCAACTTGACTCTATCGGATAACCATCAATGCAAAATCAGCTGACGACGAAAACCTATGAGATTGAATAGAAGTTAAATACCTGGGTCGAGCACTACTTCAATTCTTGCCCATCTGATTTCTAACATGAAGGCATACATGATTTGTCTATAAGATAACAGAAGGTCTCTGAGAATGATATATTATTGATTGATAATTATACTTGGGGTTTTGAAGTTTGAACAAACTTTTTTTTGAAAAACGCTATGAACTGCGAACCTAACATCATGAATTTCGTTCAAGAAAGTTTTTAAGAAGTACTGTTGGTGACCTCTTCCAGGTTCGTCGCACTATTCGATTACAGTCATCACATGTCCCCAAACGCGAACGCCGAACATGAAGAGCTCTCCTTTCGAAAGCACCAGCTCATCAAGGTTCAATTCAATTCAATTCAATTCATTTATTCCATGCAAGAACAACAACTTGTAATACAATTATGAATGGTAGTTCCTATTAGCATCTACGCGTAGGATAGGGAGACAAAAAAAAATCATTCATTCAAAAGTGCTGAATGGCATTCAACTAATCCAAATATCATCTAAGAAAAAAATGATATGGAATAGCTGTCTATAGTTATTTATAATCAGAAGATTGTGTCCTATACATATGTATGTAAATACAAATAATCGTCAATCTGTTACACTCGGACAAGGAAGCACAACTTCAAATGGAATTTTTTTAGTCTTGTCGCGAAAATTGAAGAACTTTCGATTACAACGATATCTTCCGGAAGGGAGTTCCATATTGCTATTGATCTAGAGACAAACGTAGACAACCTAGCCGGGTAAACGATAGGCAGACGAATTTTGAGAGAGTGCGCTTGTCTTGTATTGTACTTGGAGGGAGATAAAATGTATAGAAAGGAAAAATCGAGAGAGCATTTGTTATGTAAACATTTGTGCAAAAAACATAAATCTATGAATGCTCGACGATATTCTAATGACTCAGTTTTGAGCAGTTTCAATCTCTGAGAATAAGGCAGGCTTACATTACCACATCTATATAACAGCCTTATAGTAAAATTACGTTTTACATAATCTAAATCGTTGATGAGGTATTTCGTGGTAGGGGACCAAATTTCAGTCCCGTATTCGAGAATCGGTCTACCGTATAAATTAAAAGCAAGCATGAGAATTTCGCATGATTTGGTCTTGAAAGCCTTCAGAATAAGGTTTGCAGTAGAAGAGACTTTTTTACAAATCTTCTCAATATGAGAATTGAAACGGAAATCATGAGTTAACAAAATCCCTAAATCTTTAACCTGGTGGAAAACAATCAATGGAATATGGTTGATAGAGTTGTGGTGAAACACCGATTGCTTGCCTATATGAAGAACAGTACATTTGGAAGTTGATAGAGTAAGGTTCCACTGAATGCACTAGTCAAATATATTGTTGACGACTGCAGTTTACAAGTCATCTGAATATAAGGGTACTTGAGCTAGCAGTTCAAATGTTCAAATGTTTCTTATAAGAAGAAAAGCTTGAGAGGTAGTGAGGGAATGAACTTTTGAACTCTCATGAAATGCATAATCTAAGTAGTTAAAAGCACGGCCTCATGAGAAAGTATTCCTAAAAGTAAACACATTTTGTATACTCATCGATCAAACCAATTCGTTCTTAAGGTATTTGGAGATGTCGATCCGGATGGCTTCTTTCATGGCCAGATTGGTAACCGTGCAGGTCTTGTACCTTCGAACATGGTCATCGAGATTGCGAAAGACGATTTGTTGCCTCGGCGGCAGATGATAGCAGCTGGTGCTGCCATACCTTCCGCACTGGAAGGCCCTTCTTTACGGCGCCAAAGGTATCTGAGTCAGAATCCCCAAACCGCTGGTTATTATAGAAACTTTCGAGTCTAGTTCAAAAATCATATTGATCCTGGCCAATTAAGATATTCTTCGTCATGAACTAAACAGTTCTTCTTTGAGTTCCTCTTTTAAAGTAATGTGACAAAGTATATTTCATTTCATGTGAAATTTGCCAAAACGTTTCCGAAGAGGCCGCACTCAAACGTATCACTCAACCAAAGGAGAGTGAATAGAGTTTTTATGTTGATTACTTACAATGATAAAACAATATTTTTATCGTGCCATGAGGGATTTCGATAAAAAAAGTAAGTTTGAACTAGGGAATTTGAAATGGCTATTTGAAAAACACGAAAAAATGCCATTACTTGAGACAACCAATGGCTAGTAAATGTTGAATCAAGAAAGAAAAAAGAATGAAGACCTCTGGAGAATAAAAAGAGGAGAAATAGCTCAAAAAATGAAAAAAGGGGGAAATAAGAGTTCGGAGAAACGAAAAATTCTAACTGGCGAATGGAGCTTTGTCCAATTGCTTACTGTAGCGCACTATAAATATCTGTATCAATCGTTGATTAGCTTTCCTTATGCCCTTTTAAACTGGTTCTAGGAACCAATGAGAAAATTCTCCAAAGAGCCTTTCAAACTGCTTCCACTCTATAAGAAAAAAATTCTTCGTTTTAAGATTCTTCTACGAGTCGGTGATAAAAGCTTAGCTTTGTGCCCCTAGTGAAGCGAATTTTAGGTGAGTTCCTAAGGAAGGACTTACTGTTAGATACCTCCTAATAACCGAACGCAGCCTTGTAAACAGTCCACAAGTAGGGGTTTTCCTTCTTGATAACTGTGTGCATCCCTCCAGATTCCTCATTCTCTGCTCGTGGGAGAGACAAAGTTAAGAACCTTTGGAAATCGAACGTGTGAACTGTTTCTGTACTATCTCTATTCTCTTGAAGCTAGCAACGTCATTTGAGTTCCAGATATCAGATGCAAATTCTATAATCGACCTTATTATGTGTTGAATAAGCTGAAAAATGCGGTTATTCTTCGTTTAAACGGCAATTAACAAAGTAAGGCAAGAAGCCGTAAGGCATGAGGACGCCTTGAGTGAGGCCGCGCGTTTTATTTTTACATTAAAACATCTTTTTACATTAAAAACGCTTAGGCTTAGTAAAAGTTTAGAATAACGAGGCCGTACGGCTTAGCTAACGAGGCCGTACGGCTTAGCTAACGAGTCAGAACAGCCAGGCCGTGTTTTAGGCGTCCTCATGCCTCACGGCCTCATGCCTTACTTTGTTAATTGCCCGTTTAAACAATGAGCTGGGAATTGAGTAGTATTTGGGAATTTACATACCTTGCTTTGTTACAGATGTTGTTTACTTACATGCGTTGCAAAACTCCAATTGGAGTTGTAAACGACGCCTAATTTCCGGAAATCGGAAACTTCTCATAGTTCGGAATCGTAAAGATGAAGCTTACATCAAAGATTATTCTACCCTATTCGCATAAGCATGAATTTATTAATCGAAGTCGAAAGGACCCATTTCTCAGAACAAAATGACAGCACAACTAAGCCTTGTTGAATATGTTTTAGATTTCCTATAGTATCCATTCTGGCATCATCGACATATAAAGAACATTAAATACCTGTCAGGAGGCAACCGCCTAAATCATTAATGAAGAGAAGGAAAAAGAGAGGTCTAAATGAGATTGCTGAGGCTCTCCCTAGAAACCGGTGAAGTTGTTGAAAAGGAGTTGTATAACACTTGTTAACACCTTCATTTTCTTTCACTTTTTTCAAAAACGAGGAAATTCATAATCTATAATTTTTGTCTATGTTAAAAAGTCATTTCTAGAACTGAATTTTTTCTATGTTATAGTCTATGTTAAAAATATTTTATTTCTAACATTGGCAATTATAGCAGAAATTAAAATAAAAACTCAAATGGAGCAGGTTTCTCATCGACTGCTGGAGACTGTTTCTTTGCTCAGGTTCGGCTCGCTCAAGTCACGCTCTTACGAGCACGCGGGAGAGCGCCGCTCAGCATACCCAAGCTATCACCGCCGCGGGGACCTGGACTATACCAGCTTGGACCGACGCGATCCTCGGGAGCACCGCGATAGAGACCGAGATCGTGAACGATATCGCCGAGCCGGACCTCCGGCAAACAGTAGTCGGGACTATGAGCACGGTAGATATGAAGAGCGAGATCGTGAGCGAGACCGCGAGCGGGAAAGAGAAAGAGAGCGTTACCCGGCTAGAGGAGGTGATTACGACGAGGAATACGGTAGAGAAAGACGTTGTGATTACGATCGAGACCGAGAGCGACCTCGTCCACACGAGGGTTACGGTAGGGAGCGAGAGGAGTACCCGACAAACACCGGGACAGCCCGATACGAGAGAGAGCGGGAACACGGAAGAGAGAGAGAGGAGCGACCTGTCAGATATGGAGAGCCAGGTATAATATTTTTTGCCAAGTCTACCTAGAATTTAGTTCTGTTTTTTTGTATTAGGTCCAATACTTCCCGTATTTCATTCCCCTCCACACAACTCTAATGCTCTCTGGCATCCGAAGTTCCTATCAATTTCCTTTCTTAATGGTATTTGAATGTGTGTGTCTTGGTTGGTCAGGACCGTCGAGTATGACGAATCACATCGTTCCTCCCAACCACGCGAGTCAAATGGCTGCCTCCAACCACCTCGTACAACCGGGCGGCCACTACGCGCAAGGCGCAGCTGGAAGCGGTGCACTACCGCAGCCAACTCCTTCCGCAGCTCATCCCTTGCAGTCATCACAGCAAGTACAGTACGCGGGCAATGGACAGGTGAGAATAAGACGATGAGCTACTCTTGATAAGCATAGGTAGGTGTACAATTAGTCAGTATTCAATCATTTTTTGATTTCACCACTAAATTAGTTACAAAGTAGTGCGAATGATGTGCAGGTGATGACTGGTGTTGGGAGTGGCGGGATGCAGCAACTGCAGCAGGGAATGGCTCATCTCAGCACGGGTGGAGGTGGCGCCGCCCCCCAACAAGCCGCACAGACGCAGCAACAGAGTCAGATGTATCAACATAATCAGCAACAGCAGCAGAACCCACCGGCCGTGAGCACGAGCATACAACCCTACGGAGCTCAGTCGTCGAACCAGGCGGTCGGAATACAGCAACCGACCCTTAACGGTGGACAGAAGCGAGTGATGGTGGCCAAGTTCGACTACGACTCCAGGCAGCTCAGTCCCAATGTCGATGCTGAACAGGTTCGAATGAATCATCCTAAGGGGTCAGGAAATGAGTTGTAGCCTATTGACCTTTTGAGGCTGAGTAAAAGAATGAATCGCTTTGTAGGTACTAGTTCTTCGGTCTTGCATTTTTTCCTTCCTAGTTGCGCGCTGGAATAGGATTTTCCTAGTTTGTTCTCACTCGTCAATGCCGTGTATATTTAAGTAGTAAATCGGCGCAGCCTCTGTTCTCTTTAGGTCACGAAACGAAGTGTGGTGTGACTGCAGGTGGAGCTTTCGTTCCGCCAGGGAGACTGCATCACAATTTACGGAGAGATGGACGACGATGGTTTCTATATGGGAGAGCTGAACGGACAACGAGGCCTTGTGCCTTCAAACTTCTTGCAGTCGTCGCCGCTGCAGAGACTCGCCCCCTCCCTCCCAGCACCCGGGACAATCGATGAACGCAAGGGAGTTGCCTTCTCCAACCAGAACGCCATTCTTAATGCAGCAGAGGCCGTTACGGCTGTCAAGAAGGTTACTCTGAGCTATGTCACCAGGCATTACCTTTACCCGCTGCAGCATCAGAAGGACTTGTCGAGTTTTTTTACGGTTCAAGAACTAAAACACAAGTTTGATAATGAGGCCGTAACTGGTATGTGATCGGTTGTTATAGGATTTCTATTGACCTATTCTGGATAGAGATTATGATTGAATTTTTTCATGCCTTTTCCACTTCTTAGTACTATTATAAAATACATATCCATTGCAATAAATTCGGAATGAAACAGGATGATTATGGTGTTGCAGGTCGTTCCACCTCGTCAAGCGAGCCAGACGAGCGTGGCCGCCTCCAAGCCAGCTGTGAAGAAGGCGTCCGTCGCTCAGCCTGGAGGGGCTGCAAAGTCACTCGCCAAGAAGGCAAGCGATGTCAGTAAGACTCCGAATGCACGCAAGACGAGCACAGCCGTGAAAAAAGGCGAGCCCCCAAAGGTTTCTTTTTGTCCCTTATTTGAATCTAAGTATTCACTTCAAAAAAAGATGAAATTAATGAACATTGAGGAGCTTAAAAAACTTAAAGATCATCCTTTTGGGTACGCTGCTTTTAATATGGCCAGAGGAATGTCTTATTTAAAATTTTGCGTTTTTGTGACAGTTACGGAGCGAGGGAAGCGAGTTTCACTTTCAAGTTTAGTGTCAGTTTACGCTTATGCTATGCTTCCGCTGAAAAACGTCTACGACTTGAGAAACAGTCATATAAATGAGGTTTTCATGAAGAAGTCTTAATCAAGAGTTTCTTTTTCAAGTATCGAATCTACAATATTTAAGCTGTCGGTGTAACTACTCGTTCCTGAGCCGTTCGGACTCTTCAGCTTAACTTTAGCCTTGTAAGCTGTAAGCTAGGATGTCAATGTTAAAAGTTTTTTAAGGCCACACTCAGAGCAGCGTCCTCTACATATAGGTTTTAGTCAAATTAGATGAATATAAAAGATTTAATATTATCATGGATGATTGTTCTATTCAAAAGTAATCGAAAACTTTTTTTAACGATTATTTCAGAAAAAGTAAGAGCGGAACCTTATCAATGTCGTTCGGACGGCACTTTTGATGGATGATCTTCACCTTTCAACTTTTCGCATACCAAACACGAATGCTCATTTCTTTTTCATTACTCAAAGGTTTTTTGATGGTATTATATGTTTTCTTTACGCATTATGAGTACACTCTGGGCTGCGCTGCATTCATTGCCCGCCCTAAAATGTTCCTTTTTCATGTTAATAACTCACTTTTGCTACCCTTATGCAAATGAATTAATTTATATGATAACTTATAACAAATAAATAATCACTTGGCGTACTTGTTCTTTTTTATCAATGTAGGATGCGTATTGATAGCACCCTTTATCGTTTTTTCATTGTACTCTTGTTGAAAATTTGACCTTATCGCGTTCTTGGCCAATCATCGTCTTTTTGCATGTTGAAAATGTTCAGTGCATTAAATGGAAAAGTGCAGCTGAAAGTACAATTTATCCGGACCACATGTTCATTGTAGACTACTCATTCGGCCATTCAAACACTGTCGTGACTTCAGAGGAAGAAAAGCGTTTTCTAGTCTTGCCAATGTTGACCTTCTTCCCTTCAAATTAAAATTTTCATAACCGAAAAATAAACTCAATTCGTTCAGAAGACATTTCCGAAAAAAGTAATCTTGATATTCTCATTCATGTAAAAACTAGAAAACAAAGTTTTGTTGAGTGAAATAGCATGAAATGCTTCTTCTGCAATAACCCTGTTTATTATCATCATCATTCACGTGAACCTTTAGCTCTCTTCAGCATATTATAGAATAACAGAGCAGTATGCTGCTATTCCATGAATTCTCGAGAGAGTACAATTCGCAACAGAGGAGCAAACAATTTGCTATAAGCTTCTTTTTTTTCTAACTTAGGAAGAGGATTAAGAAATTGCCGCCTTCTGCTACCTAAAAATTGTGTTGTTTAGGTAGATAACTATGGAATTACCCCAATTCGCTTTCTTACGTGAGTGTTATTGGAGACTTTACTTCAGCACTTATTCGCAAGACTGGAAAACTCTATTTTGAGCGCCATAACTGTTGCTTAATATTCATATTGAACGGTGATATGATTGTATTATTGATCCGTGTTGTTGCTTTTATTGATCCGTGTTGTTGCCTCTTCTTTCCGTTTCTGTACTAGAAAATGTCATAAGAATATATTACAGATAATTCTCTTTTTTTTTCTCTCAAAACAAATCAACAAACACATAACATAACAAAGAAAAGGCAAAAACAATTCATTTCAAAAATATGTTTCTGCTAGTTGATTGACAATCTCATTGATGTGAGACAGTTTCTCACGATTGACCCAGTTTTCTCAACATGGCAACCCAATTGCCTTGCTCTTCAAAGCATCTCTCTAGCTCACAATCAGACACCTCCTCAACCAATTCCTCCATTTCCCCCTCCTTGAAGACGTGATAGAATCTGAAAGCAAGGAGTCAATATGCGATCGCTCAAAGTTGAAACCAGCCTTCTCACGTGGTACCATAGTATGGAAAAGCAATGACCTTTGGTAACACGCTTATCAAAGCTAAATAAAAGACCTGTACAATCTAGCCTTGTGCACTTGCTTTTTTCAAAATTCTTAACTCAGCCATTATAACGCTTAACTATATTTTTTTGTTGCTGAACCTGAGGAAGGTCTCCTCCTGGTTGCTCTTTTCCTGTGTCCATGGCACTAAGAGGTCTTGCTGTTCGAATCTCTGGCCATCGTGCACCTTGAGTTTACTCCTGCAGCAGGACTAGCTCGTTTCTAGAAGACCCATTGATTAATAAGCAAGAATTTCGACTAATATAAGGCATTGTCGAATGAGTTCTGTCTGTTTCACTTCGGGAATTCAAAAGATCGAAACTTTTTATTGAGAATCATTTCACCGATGAAAAAGACCCACTGAATTTTACTTTTTTTTTCAGCGGAACGTTGTTTTTTGATCGAAATCGAATAATTGGTGTTTGAATACGGGCCTTAGGGACGATAGAAGCGGAGCGGTCGCGTGCTAGCACGCGAGAGGTGTTCCAGGAAGTGAGGATATTCAGTCTACGTTTTGTTGTGCCTAAGGAAGGTGTGTTTAGATTGAGTGTAATGTGAACAGAGCGTGTGTAAATGTTATTGGTTTGCATTAACAAATGCTCATGGTTTATTCACTGCAGTAAGCGTTAAACATCCCTTAGGCGGATGTATTTAAACAGAGGTTATATAAGACGACGGATGGAGTTTAGGACAGTAGGAGTTTCTGGTATAACAGGGAATTCTGGTGGCGATGAACTCAGAAAATGCCAATCTAGCTGCTCTATCAACTTTGAAGCTCTTCTCGCGTCAAAAGTTGTTGAAGGGTTTAAGAAAAAGTAATTCGTATACGTCAAATTTGATCAGATGTTGATGATCGAGAGTTTCGCAGCACAACTCTTAAACTTTTTTCTCGTCTTGCTTGAATCGCGCATCGTCGTAAGAAAGAATCGGCCCCTTTTTAAAAAAAACAATGAGTGGTTTCAATTTCCACAAGTTTCAAGTGCATTTCTTATTTTTCTAACGAAAATGCATTGCTGAAATAGTTTCGCCGGGATGTGGAAGCTGTGTTTATCGAGACCGGCCAAACCGCACGAGCGAGTTCTCGCGAGTCGCGACCATATTCTGGGAACTTCATCACGTAGGAGCCTCATCATAATCCAACCAAAACTCGGAAGGACGTCTTTTTTTTCTTTTCTAATGCACCAATTGAAACTACCGACGATACATCACAGCGAAAACTTGCTTGTTTTTAGTTCAATTAATGAGAAACCTACTCATTAAAGTTTTAAAAAAATAAATTCCAAAGTTGTTCGAAATGGCGTAAAAAACTTTAATCTTTGAGATTTTCTGCAAATTCTTGAGTCTTCGTGAGACCTGAATTATCAATTAATGTGTTCGAAAAGTCATTATCAAGTTCTGACGAACATGGAGATTTTTCTCCATCATCGAAACTCTCTTCTTCCTCACGGACTCAAATAAATAGCCTTGCAGCCACAGAAAGTTTGTCAACAATTTCCTAACCGACAGCTTCGTTGATATTTTAGTAGTTTTCGCTGTATTCCGACCTCTTTTGCACTCGTAAATTTTATTCCAACACATCAGTAAAGCAAAAATGAAGCTTGAAACGTATAGGAATGAATACTGTGATGCGAATGAGCATCAAAGTCTCAGCTTCCAATTCATGTATGATACTGCAATACTTAATTAATAAGAATTGAATATGAAAAATTGGATCGCTTAAGTTCACAGTGAGGGAAAACTTTTGCAAGAAGCTAACGAATTGATTAGAACTTACGACTCCTTTGAGCATTTGTTGAAGGGCGACAAGTGCGTTTCTTCATTTTTGTGTTTGGTGGCTCGCATGGCAGCGTATTCACTTTCCCCCTGATGGAAAAACATACTTGAATGCTTTGAAATTTGCGCGCTTTCTTTCACATTAATCTGTGGTGAGGCAACACGGGTATCGGCAAACCGCATCGGTCAGGCTTAATAAAGTAAAATCTGCGCTCAAAACCAGTTTTCAGAATCGTATTTCAGCGCAACTCTCGATTTTTAAACAACTGAGAATCATGGAGCCTCAAGTATATAATTCCGTGAAAACGCTTCTCACAATACTTAAGGGCGTCGAAATATTTTAATGCAATTCCTTTTTTCCCCCAAAGCACTTCTATTCAGAAAACGGTTTCATTACACATGTTTTGGCTGAAACACTACGACCATTCTGAATGACTCGTACAAACCTGGTCAAAAGACCAAACGGTAACACAAGCTCGCCCACCGGGACGCAGAAGTAGAATCTTCAACAAAAAAAATTTATCCGGCCAACTTAGAAACTGAGTAAACGGTTTTATCTTATTTGCTGAAAAAGTGTTAAGTTGAGGACAACAAAATGTTGTTAAAATGGCCACACTTTTGAAATTGCTTGAGAACCTCGCCATTCAATTATACCTTTTTTCTGTCGTCGAGAACCGAATATCTCAGTCTCTATTTATTAAACCTCATGGAACTATTCTCTGTTGTATTCTTGATTGTTATACATATTGACAGATAAATCGGGAAGAGTATTGACAATCTGTTGTAGCAACTGTTTCCTTCTCTGCCAGCTGGCCAAATGATGCAGCACTGCTATGCAGATGACGGCGTCCGCGACTCCCTGGCGGAAGGGGACCGAGAGTGCATCCCCCACCACTACCTGCAGCCAGCTAGATACTCTTCACTTTTGGCGGGTCTTATTTTTTCAGCAGACAATTTAGTCATGGCAGAAACAGTAGAAAGTGATGGAAACTTGAGGAAACGTACGAAGGAAATCAGCAACGGTGGTGCTGAACTGAATTGTCTTTGTTAACCATTCAGCTTTTGCAAATCACTAATTCGAAGAGTCCACCATATCAGAGTAGAGGAGAAAATCACATTTTTTCTTGATAAAACTTTCAATTACTCTACCGGTGAGCCTCTGCATCTTGAACTTTTTGAGGGTATACAATCTGTTTGAATGCACTGGGAACCCATAGTTGAGTCAGTGAAATAAGGCAGGGATGGAATTACATTCACTGGATATCAATAGACAACACATGCCCAACTCCGTAATTTCCTCTGATTATCAAATCAATATCGCACTACCTGACAAGACTTGCGACGAGCTGCTTCACATAGTCCTCCGCATCGATCCGTTCCTATCTCAACCGAAAAATTGTTTTGTAGGTCAAACCTAGAGCTCGAAGTGTTTCTAGAAAATAGCTTGAATCAATATCAGCGAAGGAATGCGACCTTAATAAGACCATCGACGGGTACGAGATACTTTCCGTTCCCACATCCAACGTCATACACCAGCGATCCACGGGGTAAATCATCTAGAAACCTCAAACAGAAACATCAACGCTAAAAGCGACAGAGAGACAATAATTTTACCTCTGAACTGCTTTCCAGTTGGAATGTCTTGTTTCATCAAAGTGAGATGCGATGCTGTCATACACTTCACTCACATAGTTTGTCTCCAATCTTTTCGCATTTTCTGCATCTTCCTTGACACTCATTTCTCCTGAAAGTTACACACAAGAAAGAATGCTTCAAAAGGGAAATCAAACTGTTCAAAGTAGAGGAAATCGAGGAAAACTGCTGGCTACCTTGACAAACGAATAACTGGACAAACTAATTCTTTTGTCGACCAACAGAATCAGATAAGTTAGAAAAACTAACCATTTCTGTCCCAATCACAGAACTCTTTGTAAGGACAGTTACAAGGGATCGTTCGAATTTTCCTGAAAAACAAGATTTGAAACTTTCATTGTTTGAGAAAGTATCGAATAGTGTTTCCAGTTTTTTTTGTTTCTGCAAAACCAGTGAACTTGCTTCAATCTTGTTTTCAGATGAATGTTAAAGAAAAATAAATAGTGAGTTTTTTCTTTCTTTTTCTAAACGCGAAGTGATATACAATTACCGTATTCATCTTTCCTTAGAACTATGAATCAATTTTTGCATTTTAGAGAATCAAAAATTGAATGTTTTTTGGGCTTATTTCGCATTGACAAGTTTCATGCGAACTTTCTGAGTGAACCTCATTTTGAATAAATAATCCGAAAATGACTTTTTATCAAGTTGCAATAATAATAAAAATACCGAAATGTTAACGAGATTCTTCTCTTGCGCATCAAGACCTTATTCGTGTTAGGACAAACGTCATGACGACGGCTCACGATACTGCAACTAGAATCGTTTAAAGCAATTTCATAGAAACTAAACCCGAAAACAGATAAATAACATGTTCTTCTGCAACTGGTCACTGGAAAAATTTAAGATGCATAAATCTCACTCTTTATGAATTTTATTACCGATGAAGCTTAAGGATTCTATTTGTGTCACGCTTAATTGATGTCTGGAACAACTTGCCTAACGAAATCGTTACATTGAAATCATCTCAAGCTTTTAAAACCTCTATCTCATCTCTTTCTAGAGATGAAATCCTGCCTCGTTCTTTAATCCGAAATTAGATTTAGTTCTTTTTTCATTGTTTATTCTCCTGTATAACTATGCCACGGTTCATTTTTACCTACTACTCTTCTCAGTGTGAACATGCGACCTTTTTTAAAATTTTTTATTGTTACTACTTTTCTCGAAGTTCAAACTCTCCGTGCTTGCTTGTATGTATTATTTAAACTGATATCACTTATGTGACAGTGATCTACTTTGCACACATATTCTTGTAACACTAGTATGCAATTTGGAATAAAGATTGATAAAGACAGCTGCATGACGATTGACGAGAAAGGGAAAATCACGAGGAAATGGAAGGAAGATATCTAAGAGCGTGACATGGAAAATAATGAATGCCTCAGAAACAAAGAATTCGTATTTTGTGCTTTTAGAATAGCACACAAATTTTACACGGAGTGCGTATCACAGAAACACTTTGTCTTTCGCTTTCTTCCTTTCTTTTACGAATTGCAACTTGGTGGAGCTTAGGTAAGAACTAAAAAATAATAGTATTCTTACCTGATGCTTTTACTATTAAAAGTTGTAAAGTTGCTATGAGTAAATGATGTCCTCTTCAAAAAACTGTAATTGTAACGTTGAATTCAATCTTAAAGCAGTGCCTCCAACCCGTGCTGCCATCGATATCGGGCGTCTCCTTGTAAAACGCACAGGGAACGACGTGGCAGCATAACACCAACTATTCGTCCCGCATTAGCTGCGTCCTCAAAATCTTTTCTCATACGGCTTTCAACTAACTTCAAGTTTTTATTCCTCAAAAACTAAACTCTAAATTCTTCACAAGTTTGAACTTAATATTTTTTCAAGTATTCCTATTAAAAGTAGACAGACTTCCATTGGTCGAACCAGTGGTTAATTCACTATTCAAGTGTGTATTTGGGGTGAAGTCTTATTTGTAGAAGCGCTATCAGAAATTCTTGACCTCATGGCTTACTTTATCTTTCCCGGTACGGATGGAACTTGTGACCGAGCGCACATTCTTCTTATGCCGCAAATTGACTCATTGAAAACTAAGAACCAGTTTTTCTGAATCTAATAAAAGATCGATGTCAGGAGTTAAATAGTTACCGGGCCATCTATGTTGGCGCATATATGTTTGCACCGAAAATGATCTACATTCTCTTCTCCTCCCATAATATTTATCTTTTCTTCTACTTCTCCTCCCATAATATTTATCTTTTCTTCTACTTCTCCTCCCATAATATTTATCTTTTCTTCTACTTCTCTTCTCCCTCTGTTTGCACTTCCCCATCCTTTTTTCATTTCGCTTGGCGCGTACAAACATGTCTTATTTCGGTCTCATTCAAGGCCTGATCGATGCTAATCATAGGTAAATTATGTCTTGATTTTTCAATAGGTTGATCGCTGAAGTAGGTTAAAAAATTTTCACTTTGAACTAGACGAAACCCGTTTCTGCTGAGTTAAGGCTGATGAAATGTTCTTTTTATCTAGAGAAACAAAGGTTGGTTTTTTATTCAGCAAAGAACACTTTGATGGTTTAAATTCGAGTGAGGAAGAGAGTCGGTAGGTCGGTCGCACTATAAATTTGTTTGCCAGTTGGCAGTGCATCTATGATGCTAATGAAGATGAATGAAGTAACCCTGAAGTCCATGACGATATCTGAGAATAGACTGAGTGAGAGAACTTCTTCTTCGAAAGCAGAATGCGTGTCAAAATGGAAGGGAATTCCTTGGCCAGCATCGTACACATTCGCTGTTATCTGAAGAGAAACACCCACATTCCTTCAGTTGCACAAGGTTCACGAATAGCTACATCATGCAATTCTTCGAAATCTATACAACTCAGACTTGAAGTTCACGTATAGCTGAGACTTCTCTCCCCTGGTCTGGACGTACACGCCTCGCACAGCTTCGCTTCGGGACTCAAACCACCCATGGTCCATAAGTCTACTGGGTTACTTAACAGGGAACAACAGGTTACCCTATCGCAACTTAGAAGTGGCTACTCGAGCAGGTTAAATAGTTACCTTCATAGGATAGGCCACCTCTCTGTCCTTTATGTAGAGAGGTAGATCACACTAGTGCACACTTGTTTAACTGCCGTTGTAACCCCACTAGACTTACGCCGTTAGACCTATGGTACAGACCTGTAGATGTAGCAGATTTCATTGCAAATGAATGTTGTTTTTCATTGCCAGTCTAAATAGTTATTTGCTGTTCTTGTTGTTGTCTATGTAGGTTTGATTGTTGAATGAATATGGATGGAAGGATGGAATCAGTTTTTTTTTTTAAAAAAACAAGCCAGAGCCCGAAACCAAAAAAAAGGCGAAAAGAAAAGAGGCAAAAAAGTGAATGAGAGAGAGAAAGAGAGAAGTGAGTGAGTGTGACTGTGTGCTTGAGCTTTTACCGTGAACTCGTGGACCCCCTTTCAACGTCAAAGGAACCACACGGGCAACAATCATCATCATCAGCTTCGCTCAGGCTACAGCAGTCTCCTCAATAGCTACCTTCACCGAATCTCACCAGCGATCGCCGACGCATGCCCTAGCTGTCAAACCACGCCACACAACAAGCAGCACTTGCTCAACTGCCCAGTTCTATCGAAGCACTGCACCCCAGAGGAGCTATGGAGCAACCCAGTCAAGATCGCGAGACTCCTCCACCCTTTATTTTAACAGATTTCCTGCGAAGAAATCAAGAAGGACGATCCGAGTCCGAGGAATCGCACAACAAAAATAGCTGAAGGACAATGTTAACTTGAATTGAACTCGTTTAGGAAGAGCTCTAGAGGTATAAACTATGAGTGAAATCCTTGACTTCCGCCTGCAACCCTCCGCTTTTCTTTAAATTCTAAATTACACAGTTTAAAGGCAGTAACGCCTGGTTAAGATGACAAATGATTGAACTATCGCAGAGAAAAAAGCCCGGTCGACTAGCTTTTCTGTGCGATAGTTCGATCATTTGTCATCTTAACCAGGCGTCACTGCCTTCAAACTGTGTAATTTAGAATTTGAAGATTCATCATCCATCTTCCATTTCTCTTCTGTCTCAATCGTGAACTCTGGAGTTACGCTCCATTCATGACGCAATCGCTTGATAAGCATGCGTGACTAAGAGAACAAGGCATATGAGCTTTTCATATAACACTATCGCACGAAATAACAATGTTTCCCCGTGGTGTTATGGTAACAAGCGCTCCCGGTTTGAGTCGAGATGGTCTGGGTTCGATCCCGCCAGGTGGACTAGCTTTTCTGTGCGATAGTTCGATCATTTGTCATCTCCGCTTTTCTCTTTAAGTCTTATCATCAGAGCGAAGTGCTCATCAAGTATGTTGTGAAAAGATTGTATAGAGAATATGTTTGAAGAAGACCTGATCGGGTGGCTGTAGAATGATCCTTCTCCGGATCAGTTCACTCACAACTCCTTCAATACTCGGAGGGGCCGCTTCTGTCGGCGCAAATGCTGAACACGCTACGGTACAACCATAGCTCAACAACAACAACATAAAAAAATTTACGGGCGGGTTACCGGGCAACCCTTGGCAACTGCGGGGGGGGAGGAGAGTTAGCGGAATTTTTGGTACATTTTTTGAAATCAGTTGGCCTTTTTTTCATAGCCTGGTAGTTTAGCATTCGAATTTTTTCACACTAAAAATAAATAACTTTTTTGAATCATCAATTTTTGTTACATTTTCTCTTTCAGTAAAATTTTTTTTGGGGGACGGGGCGGGGCGGGCGACCGGGAGAATTTTAGAGTTTTCAAAAATTGGTGATCCATGGGTACAACATTATAGGTAATCTGAACTCTGCCAACCAGTAAAGAAACCTGTCTTCTATACTAGACGGGTAACACCCTTGGGTAAACGACCAACATACAAATAATTCTAATTTAGGGCGAGCAAATTACCTCCCCCCTAAAGAGAGCTTCTCATTACTCTAGAGTCTAGACTAAGGGTTAAATAGTTACCGGACCAGCTTTGTTGGCGCATACATGTTCACGCCGGAAATGATCTGCATTCTCACCTCCTTCCGTTCTATTTCACTCTTCCTCTACTCATCTTTTCAATATTGTCGCCTTTTCCTGAATCGCTCGACGCGTACAAACATGTCTTATAGTGGTCTCATTCAACGCCTGCTCTAGAGTTGTTTTCGAAATTTTCCACAGTGGTGGTGGGGGTGAACCTATCAACACAGGGTGAAGACCCGTGAGGCACGATGTTTATTAGAATGAACATAGCTCACCAAACTTGTAAAATTTTTCCCGGTCGCCCTCGATCACCGAGAAAATTTATTTTAGTTGTAAGGTGTAACAAAAAGTGATATTGAAAAAAAATATTTGTAAGTGAAGAAATATCGAATGTGAAACTCCGGCCCCGGCTACGCAAAAGAAAATTTAACTTGACTTCGGATATTAGACCAACAATTTTGTTGACTTTCTCTCTCCCATCTCCTCCCTCTCTCTGGTCGCAAAAGGTCGCCCGTCATCGGCCCAAGAAAAATATTTCAACAAATCTTGGTAAGCTATGAGAATAAAATCGATTGAAAAAATGAGGAGAGACCGGGCGAGTAAATAATGAGGGGGAAGGGAGTTCGAGCAGGAGCCCGGGTACAATTGTTATCCCCAGGCTACCTTAGTATGTAAAAAGCTGCTCCATAGAGTGACCATGAGAACGCAAATGCAAAGAACATTCGCTCATTCTTCTTTATCGTATTTTGTTTCTGTTTTCATACTTATTGTGAACAAACAAAAATCATGTCGGAAAATTTCAAACAAATTCCAAGTACAATGCTAACCTGAGTTCGAGGCGTAGTGAAAAGAGTGGATGTAGTGCACCACAGAACGATTTTTCATGCACGTCACTTAATATTTACATTGCATCATAGAGAATAAAAAACAAAATTGAGTTCTGAACATACTTTCTGATCTCTACTAAAAAATAAAAATTGTTTTCAAAAATAATGTTTTCACGAACACTTCTGCATTGAATAAAGAAATGAAACTAAAAGATTTACCGTAAATCTGAGGTTTACGGTGGTCATCGTCTTAAGCAGTGAATACAATATAACAACGGGAAAATACTAACACCTTGGGTCGTTTTCAATAGCTGCAATCAGTTCTTCTTCTTGTTGGTCAGTCACGAAATCCGGCAAAACTGACACGTCCTGGGGTCCTCGGGTTCGATTGGAAGCCTTTCTAGTGGGAACTCAAACCAATTGTATTTTTACTTCAGATGAGTTCGACTACTTGCACATCAGTTTCTCTCTCTCTCACACAAATATTCATCTAGGTTCGGTGTTGTTACGGACATCAATAAACTTCAAAATTGTTTTTATCCTTTGCTATAAACATGTTTTCTATTCACATGTTGCTTTTTTTTAGTTCTGCATCGGACATGATCATCTTTGATCAGCAATAATTGACTATAACCGAGGTCGCAATTTGTGCCCGGAATTATACTCTTGAGTTATACTCATTATATTCAGATAGACGATTAGGTGTGAGGTCACAGAAGTTCGAAAAAACTTCTGAGGGCTCCTCTATAACAGAAACACCTATTCAACGTACGCCCGCGCCATAGAAGTAAAAAAAATTTGAAAATTATAATACTGCTGGGATTGTAAGACATAACCTCGAAAGGTCAAAGAGGCCTATGATGATTACGAAGATATAAATTGTACCGACTGCCCTATCAAGTCTGAGCCAAAGCTGCTCTTGTGTGAACTGGTATCGGTAAAATAGTACCAAGCCAGCTAATCGTTCTCTCGCCTTGAATGGTGCTTTATTCAACGACTTCACGCCATCGAATAACACCGGTTCATGTATCGAACGCTTCCTTAATTGGCAGACAAAGGAATGACAAAGAAAACAAAGGAAATAGCGGGCTTTCCCACCGTAGATCAAAAATGGGTAGTATAGTTCGTGGAAGGAGGGTGATACCGGACTGGCCTGGGCATAGCTCACCAAACTAGTGCAATTTCTCCCGGTCGCCGCCCAGAATCCGGTCGCGGTGCAAGTGTAGACGGAGAAAATTTCTCCAAACTCAAAAGTATTCTGACCAAGCTTTCTCAAACGACTCCAATTGACAGGATCTCTAAGCGAACAACAACAACTAACCGTTCTCTACAAATGCGATGATGAAAGGGAGATGAGATCTTCTCAGCTGTACGGGAACCTGCACTCAAATATCATCTTTTGTGCTTGCTTTTCAAACGTTAAATGTTTATGAAACGTTACTAATAATGTGCTAATGAACAAGGGCAAGGAGCGAGGCTTGCCTAGTTCAGCACTAGCTGATCTTCGAACGCTAGTTATTTCCACAGCACGAAAACATTACAAACAGAAATACATTAAAAACTATATTAGTAGTTGGTTAAACGTACCTTGCCATTAAGTTCATTTCTTGCCTTCTGAGCAGCATCCTCTGAAGTAAATTCTACAAAAGAATACGATCGTTTATTGGGGTAAATGACGAATTGGCATTCTGGATCGAAGCCATGGAAGATCTCTTCCAGTTCTTCCAAACTCACTTCACATAGGATGCTGCTGTTGCTGACGAAAAGATACTGAAAAAAACTATCAATCATTAATTAGAGTCGATCAATACTAATATTTGTATAAAATAACAAATTTAAGAGTTAAAAGTGGTGGTGGAGTGCCTGGAATTTCTTTAATGGGTCACAAGTTCGACCATTCACTACAGAAAAGGGCTTGAGAAAAACAATAGTACTATCAAGGCTTCTAATCTCCGTTTTGCACACCAAGCTGGTTATATAACAAGTTCGATTTGTGAGATAGATTTGCACTATGAGTCAAAGGAGTGCGTTCCCTGTCCCGAAGCTATTTTCAAGGCGAAAAAAAAAAGGAAAATACTCATATCTCATAAAGTAATTACTTAAAAAAGATAACATACCGACCCACAAATGAGATGCAAAATGAGTAACTTTGGTGGGATTTTGAGAGACTTGAACGTCTGGATCATGTCTCTCGAGCTGCTTCAAACTTCTGTGAATTTTCCTTGTCAGCCTAGGACCGTTGAGAGCTTCCCCGAGCGGTCTCTTCTTGCTTTCATTGAAATCTGAAAGTTGCCAGCCTAGGACCGTTGAGAGCTTCCCCGAGCGGTCTCTTCTTGCTTTCATTGAAATCTGAAAGTTGCCAGCCTAGGACCGTTGAGAGCTTCCCCGAGCGGTCTCTTCTTGCTTTCATTGAAATCTGAAAGTTGCGGCTTAAGTCAAAAGAGAACTGTCAAAAGAAAAAGAGAAGGTTTCTTGAGAAATCTCAAACTCAATTTTCCGTCAAAAATTTACATTGGGGAACGAACTTAAGTTGGGGAGGGAAGGGGCTTTTTTGTGTTTCGACAAATTAACTCAGCGAAACTCCGGCTATTACAGAAGTACACCGTGCACACTGTGCGCACTGTACACCGTACAAATGCACGCTGCACACTGTATAATTACAAATGCACGCTGAGGCGCGGGAAAGATAGAAAGAGTGTTTGAGTTAAGAATTTTCCCGCGCCTCAGCGTGCATTTGTAATTATACAGTGTGCAGCGTGCTTTTGTACGGTGTACAGTGCGCACGGTGTGCTTCTGTAATGGCCGAAACTCCCAGGGCATTTAGGAAGCATGCTAAAGATTACACATACAGTACCGTACAAACGATCACGTTTGTTTCGTTGTTGTAAATTTTTAGGCGTTGAAGATATGAAACCGTCATTCGTCTGAAATGTTCGTGTGAGTATCTGGAGCTTTGGGAGAAAATTTGATTTACAGATCGACTCGCGCACTCAATTATATAGGAAAAGATGGATAAAAAACTTGAAGTGCACGTTGACGTCCTTCAAAAGGTTTTCCCTTGTTTTGTCTATTTTTTTTACCCGTGCTGTACTTTGCTTTGGTTTTAAGTGTGTTAAAACCCCTGTATTTATTACACTATTTTCTTTATGTTTTGACAAATTTATTCATTGATCCGACAAAAAATTTATAATTTAAAAAAAATTTTCCATGCGGTCTCTTTCTTAAGCCGTACGGCCTCGTTAGCGTAACCTTTACCTGCCTGTGAATAATAGCTGAAAGGCTAAGCCTAAGCGGGAAAAAAACAGCGATTAATAGGTGAAAACAGCTGAGCCAATTCACTCAATTTAAAGGTATAAAACTAAAATATTGTGGCTTACTGTTCTATAAGGCCTCTATAGCATACATTTTAACAAACCCCAAGTCAAAATATCAGTGAAAAGTAACCAGCCCCCCTTGAGTAATGTGCTCCCCCTTCAAGTAACAAAGTGCTTCCAAACCTTATTTAGAAAAAACGGTTGAAATTACCTCACCCCCTACCCTTAAGTGGAGTGCGCCCCTCCCCCTCCGACGTTAAAAAGAACCAAGTTTTCAATCACTGGTTTCGATTCAAGGTTAAACTTGCATTTTTTCGTTATCAGCAACAATTAATTTTCTTCTGGTACGAAAAGAACTCGAATTATCAAATTTCGCTGGATTTGTTGGCTATTACTAAAGAACGTCACTCACGCTACGCACGCCATGAACGCCAAATCATTACTAATGCACGTCACTGCGCGGGAAAATTCTTCACTTTGCCCCATGCGCTTTATTTAGTTTTTCAATTTTTTTCGTGTTTTTTTTTCTGCTTAGGCTTAGGCAAAAGTTTACGCTAACGAGGCCGTACGGCTTAGGCTAACGAGAACGTATCAAAAATTAACATCAATGTGCGTCAAACACTTTCTCTTTTTTCCGTGCAGTGGCGTGCATTAGTAATGATTTGGCGTGTTTAACGTGCATGGCTTGCGTTGTGTGCTTTATTGATGGCCGATTTGTTGACTGAATTTGTGAAAACACAAAAAGCCTTTTTTTTAAAGGCACCCCGTGTAAATTATTACCCAGATAAGAGTGGGCATTTTCTTGATACGGTCTCGTTAGCCTAAGCCGTACGGCCTCGTTAGCGTAAACTTTTTGGCACTTTTTATACATGATCTGGTAGGGCGCGTTTTGCGCACAATCCTCCGCGCGTTTCGCGCGCAATGTCTCAGGAATTCGCACGCAATGTCTCAAGAAGAGATTTTAGCCACGCCCCTTTGTCTCAAGAAGAGATTTTAGCCACGCCCCTTTGTCTCGGGAAGAGATTTTATTCATGAAAACTCTCTTCCCCCCTTTCTCCTTAGGGCCCCCCTTCCCCCTCCCCCCCTAGGGCCTTTACCCCCCCCCCCTTGCTTAGGTAGGGCCCTCTCCCTCTCCCTTCCCTGCTTAGGTAAAACCCCCTCCCCCTTTCAATTCAATTCAATTCAATTCTTTATTCCAGTCAAACATTTACAAAGAAGTATGCATGACAAGGATACTGCCACGGATGTGAGTTCAGTGTTTAGATAGATAAGTTGAGTATTCACAGAAGAAACAAAAAAAACTATTCAAGGAGAAAGATAAGTCTAAATACGTAGACGTGTTTTAGGGACTATGATATCAACTGTTAAATTCTGTATAGATTTCTTGAAAGCAATGGAGGATTTTAATGTTACTACATTTTCAGGCAAATTATTCCAGATATCAATAACACGAGAGGCACAAGTGTTATTCGAGTGTGAGTTTCTGAAGGGAAGTACTAATCGTAGTGAGTGCGATGACCTATTAGGATAAGGTGAGGGTAAGATCGTAAATAGAGAAGAGTAATCCATCACAAAGTTGCCATGAATACATTTGTGCACGAAACAAAGATCAGCAATAGTTCTTCTGTATTCAAGGGTGTTGAGGTTAAGTAAATGAACACGAGAACTGTAACTCAAATTAGTTTGGCCAGTTCTATATAGTATTCTACGTGTGAAGGTTCTCTGAACCCTTTCCAGATCATTAACTAGGCCAATAGACACAGGGGACCAGATTTCCGTCCCATACTCGAGTATAGGCAGAATATAGGACTTGTATGCTCGTATTAAGACCGAAATAGAAGATGTTTTAAAAGCCCTTAAGATTAGATTTATGCACTTGAGAGCCTTATTTACGGTTACATTAATATGGTTAGTAAAACTGAGCTTCTCATTGAAAAGTATGCCCAGGTCTTTGATTGTACTAGATGAAGGTAGTATATTGCCGTTAATGAAGTATATTGACTTTGGATTACGAGGGCCACAGTTGGTAACGAAGCATTTAGGTATGGAGATGGTAAGGCTCCAATTAAGAGCGTAGTCAACAATCGAGTTAATAGCTGCTTGCATTAAAATTGGACATTCAGAAAAAAGTTTTATGTCATCAGCATACAAAAAACAATGTACACCATGAGGTATAGCATCGACAATATCATTAATAAAGATTGAGAAGAATAATGGCCCCAAGGAACTGCCTTGGGGTACACCATTAGGATAAGTTCTACTGTTAGATAGTGAGGAAGCGATTAGAACTCGAGAACTACGGTTAGTGAGAAACGATTCAATTAGTCTGAGAAAGGAAGAATTAATTCCTAGTGATGCTATTTTGTGAATTAGTAGTATATGGTTAATTGAATCAAAAGCCTTAGAAAAGTCTATAAGACAAATATCAAAGGACTTATTCTGTGCAATGAGAGAGAGATAAAGGGAATGCGAATGAACTAAAGAAGTAACAGTTGAACGTTTGTGTCTGAAGCCAGATTGACAGGGATTCAAAAGACTATTCGATTCGAGATGATTGTAAACAGTGTCATGTATGAACTTTTCAAACAACTTCGAAAGCGAACAAACGAGTGTTATTGGTCGAAAATTGTTAATATCAGAATTACTGCCTTTTTTGTGAATTGGAATGATGATGCCTTCTTTCCATTTGGAAGGGTAATATCCTGCGTTGATACTATTAGAGAAAATGATTGATAGTGGAATTCTTCAATTCTTTATTCCGCTTGAAACAAAACATAATGTTAAGTGACGAAACAGATGACACTGTCACAAGAAAAGTGAATTCAGTGAAGGTTATGAAAAGTGAGATCTAAATATGACAAGAACAATGAGGAACATTTCATTTTAGGAAAATAGGAAAGCACACAAAAAAAAGCAAAGAAAGCAAAGCTTGTATCTTCAGTTATGAACTATTCATCAGCAATTAAGAACTATTCATCCGCAATAATAACTTGAAATTCCAAAAATTCAACTCACTCTTTATCATTCGAGAGCTAACTGAGAACACAAATAAAAATGAAAAAAAAGAGGAGAAACAGAAACAAAACATTTGAAGAAACAAAGCACTTGAATTAAAAATGTATTCTAGAGTTGGTGACAATGGTCTCACAATCAAGCTTGATAAGTTCATTTCTAAAAATGCTAGAAGAGCTTGTAGAAACCAAAGAACAAGGTAACTTATTCCAGACATTAATCATTCTTGAGGCACAAGTGCTTGTTCTGCTTTGATATTTACACGGCAAGCATATTCTGTAGTTATTCGACTCTCTCAGCGAATAAGGCGATGGGCAAAGTTTAAACATATTTGAGTAATCTACTTGAATATTTCCGTGCAGACATTTATGGATGAACACAAGATCGGCCACATTTCTTCTATATTCAAGCGAGGAGATGGAAAGAAAATTCAGTCTAGCAACATAACTCATTTTGGGTAATCCGGCCCTTTGTAGTAACCTTCGTGTAAATGATCTTTGCACTTTTTCTATGCAGTTAACGAGACCGATAGTTACTGGGGACCATACCTCACTCCCATATTCAATAAGGGGTCTTATGTATGTGGTGTATATTCTGAGCAGAACTTTAATTGATTTGGTTTTAAAGGCTCTGAAGATCATGTTTATACATTTTTGGGACTTTAGGGAGGTTAGTTCAATATGTTTAGAGAATGTGATATCTTCCTGAAATGTAATGCCAAGATCTTTCACTAATGAAGTAGTTGGTATGATATTGTCTTCTAGGTTAAATGTTACTTTTGGATTCCTAGGACCACAGTGCATGATAAAGCATTTTTGAGTTGATATCACAAGTCCCCAAGTCAGTGAGTAATCGGAAATGGAATCCAGACTTTTCTGAAGAGAGTCTCTGTTCTTGGAAAAAATTTTGAGGTCATCGGCATATAGAAAACCATGGACATCTGGCTCTATGTGCTCCATGATATCATTTATAAATATTGAAAAGAGGAGGGGTCCAAGGCAACTCCCCTGGGGAACACCACTGTTGTATACTTTAGGGCCTGATAATGTTTCTCCGATTGAGACTTTCGAGGACCTGCTCGTGAGAAAAGAACGGATAAGATAGAGGAGGTTGCCCGTTATTCCCACTTTTTCAAGTTTGTGAACAAGAAATCTTATGTTTACAGAGTCGAAAGCCCGTGAAAAGTCGACTAGACAGATGTCAAAGTCTATTTTTTTATTCTGAAGCGTGAGGTAAATGGAATGAGCCTCTACCAGGGATGTTACCGTGGACCGTCTCCGACGGAAACCATGTTGTTTGGGATGTAGTATGCCATTGGTTTCCAGATATTGATAAGTTATATTGAAGATCAGTTTCTCGAATACCTTTGACATAGAGCACACCATAGTGATAGGACGATAATTTTCGATCTGAGAGCGGGGCCCTTTTTTATGAACTGGTTTGATTATTCCTTTTTTCCAGGCCAGAGGGTAGTGCCCTAAGGTTAGTGAGTTGGTGAAAATGATTGAGAGAGGTATGGCCAGTGAGTCCAGACAATTTTTGAGTAGTCTACTTGGAATAAAGTCAGGGGAAGAGTTCAGTTTCGGAGCTATTCGTTTCAGAATGGAGTTCACCTCAAAAGGGGAGATGTCATTAATGTGGTCGAGGTGAAAATTCGGGCGAGAGATCTGAAGGGGTCCACTGATTGGTAAGGGTTGTAACTTATCAAAATACTCGGCGAAGTGAGTTGCTTGTTCGAAGGGGATAGTAGTTGGTTTATTGTTCACTATGAGAGCAGGAATAGATGTGTTGCTTTTAATGCGGTTGGATATAGTTCTGAAGAATACCTTATAGTTTCTCGGGAACTTAAGCTTGTCTTCCCTAAGAACCTCGAATTTGACTAGTTCTTTGTGAAGTTTCTTGGATGTGCGTAATGACGTAATGGAGAGAGGGTTTCGTTTGTTACTTCTCTGTAGGAAGCTGTATAATCTTCTTATCTTGGGGGGATATTTCAAATGTGTTTTGACATTCTTATTTTTTGGAATCCTATTATCCATTATGAATTGGATGATGTTGGTTAATTTATCGACACTTTCGTCAATAGTTAGGTTTGAGAGCATGTAAGTCCAGTCGATGCTAAAGAGGTCTGAGTTGATTATTTCCCAATCTGCCTTTTTCCAGTCTAACGATGAGCTGGTGCTTGTGATAATACGCTTGGCTCTATCTCTGATTTCAAAGTATATTGAGGCATGATCGCTGGTGGAGAAGGGAGGCCTGACAATACAGTCTTTTATGATATTTGAATTACAGAGCAGGCAATCGAGTGTATTTTGAAGTCTAGTGGGAGAAAGTACGAGTTGTTTAAGATTGTTGTCGCATGTCATGTTTAAGAATGCAAGAGACATACTACATGTATTGGGAGCGGTGAGATTTGCCCAGTCTATCTTGGGGAGGTTCATGTCTCCGCACAGAATGGTGGGAAATACTTCAGTAACATGAGAGGTGATAAACGAGCAGAGATCCTTTGTATTTTCTACTCCACAGCTAGGAGATCGATATATATTAATCAGTCTAATGGCCGAGAAAGCAAACGAGAAAGATGTGTTAGGATAAATGTCTATTACTAACCCCTCGCACTGAGCCTTGCTATATTGAACAACTAAAGATGAGGAGATGGCATTATCTACTAGAATGGCTACGCCTCCTCCTCTTTGTGCCAATCTGTCACCTCTGAATACCGTGAAGGGTAAACTATCGGTTAGAATGGAGTCGGGAAGCTCACTGTGCATCCATGTCTCAGATAGTAAGAGAATGTGATATTTACAGCAACGAAGAAGAAAATAAAGATCATATAGCTTATTCATCACTGATCTACAGTTGAAATACAAGCATTTGATTACTTCTTTTCTAGCTCTTTTATCCGACTTATCCTATGGTGAATAACGAGAGGTTTTCCTAACATTTCTTCTTCTGGAAACAAATTCGTCTGACTTTCTGGGGCATGAGGCAGATTCTTCGGCGTTTCTGGTAATGCGTCTGCTTCTGACTTGTAGCGGCTTCACTGAGCTTTCCGCCAGAGAAGGAAAGTCAGTTGAAGAAGCCTCGAATGTAGATGTCGACCGGGCCCCAGAGTTCACCAGCGAAGACGATGGCATTTGGGAGTGTTGAGTTGAACTGGCTAAGGGGGATAGTGACGAAGAGGCGGGAGGAGGGGAAATTGGTCGATAGGGTACTCGTTTGTAAGACTGGGCAAAACGAGGAAAGGCAGGGATTAGGTGAGCATCGACCACTTTGGCAGGGGGAAAAGATGGGTTAGTGGATATTCGGATGCAGTCTCTCTCGGCTTGAAGCTCTGCCGGCGAGAGGTCAGCTCGGGAGTAACATCCTTTAGGAAAAGGGTGTTTCGCCTTTCTGCAAAGTTCCAGAAAAAGGTTACGCTTTCCAAGCGAAGAAAACTCAATTTTCATGGGACGGCCATGAGGAGCAGAGAGACGTGGGCGATCAATTGGGTGACGATGATGATTGATATTACCCTTCTCTAGGTCGTCAATAAGGTCCGCTGAATTGAGTCTGATGATAAGACGTGAGATAAGATCTTTATCTTTGCAACACGTATCATCCTCTGACTTGCCTTCTGGAAGTCCGATAATAACAGCTCGTTTACCTTTTCCTATGAGCATATCCTTGTCTCGATAAGTGGATTCGACGATAGCTGAATACAAGTGGGGTCTAAGTGTGGCCGGAGAGACAGATGACTTTATGGATTGCATTTCTTCACTAATCCGTAGAAGTTGCTGTGACTGGTCCAGAATTACTTTGTTCATGTCAGAAATCTGTTGGGACTGAGCAAGTATCATCTGTTGAAGCGGCTGCATAACTTTTGTCAGCGTTTCTCGGACAAGACTATCGATGAACGGAAGAGAGACTGTGGGAATTTGGAGGTTGCAAAGATTAGGAGGAGATTTGCCATCAATTGGCAGAGCTCGGGAAGGGTCACCACTCATAGAGAACGGAGATCATTCAATGGGTGACAATTCTTGACTAACAAATTAGGAACAGAGTCAGGTGAGCTGTTAATTCTAGGGCGAATCTTGCTAATTAATTTATTTATGTCAAACGGTGAAACAGGATGAGTACACTCGAGAACATGCAAAGGGCGAGATTTTGGAAGGGGAAAATGAGTAGTTACAGAATCGAGTGAATTGAAAAAGTCAGAGAAAGCATTTGCTACTTCCAGAGGATCCGTCAAAGTTTGATTTTGTACTTTGAGAGCGGATGGGCTAGTTTTAGTTTTGATACGGTTAGATAGAGAACGAAAGAATAGCTTATAATTCTTAGGCATCGCTAGAGATTCTTCTCTCTTGCACTCAAATTTGAAAATTTCTCTATGCAACTTGTTACAATAGCGTTTCCTTTCCCCAGAATTTATAAAGATAATTTAAAAAGAAAAGAAAGAGAACAAGTAAGAAAAAAGAATTTAAAAGAGCCAGGCCGTGTTTTAGAGGAGCAGAGTCACGCGCAGTAAGCGCCATGGACACGCCCCTTCCCCGGAGGCTCCGCCCTACCAGATCATGAAAAAAAGTACCAACTTTTTCCTAAGCCTAAGCGTTTTTTTATGTAAAAAGGTTTTTGGTACTTTTCCGGTTCATCGGGTTTTCGCGTCGCGCCCCCCCCCCTTCCTCATTAGCTAAGCCGTACGGCCTCGTTAGCTAAGCCGTACGGCCTCGTTATCGTAAACTTTTACTAAGCCTAAGCGTTTTTTTTAATGTAAAAATAACTTTTTTATGTAAAAATAAAACGCGAAGGGAACCGCGACGCGAAAACCCGATGAACCGAGAAAGTGCCAGGTTTTTTTATTGTAAAAATATTTTTGTGAATGTAATTAAATCAGAAGTATGACCCATGGAACCTCTGGTAGGGGGGGTGGTTAAACGCAAACAGTGCCTGACAGATAAACTACGAGACAACTATGCGCGAGAAAAAAGAAGCAGCAACAGTTGTATGACCTGAGGATACTTGTACTTGTTGAGTATTACAAAGGAACTAACACATGAACTTGCCGCTATCGAGATCGAATTTTTCGTATAGGGCCGATTCGTCGTTTGGAGCTATGATTTTCGAAATTTTCGCTCTTTGATTCTGCAATCACGAACTTCTTAAATTTTAATTTTTTTCAAACCCACACTAAGTAATCAGCTCAAACTCGAGACTTTGAGCTGTAGTGAAAGTTTTTAGTGGGCAATTACCGAAAGGAGGCAAGAGGGAGGCAGAGGAATGAGGGAGGCAGTTTTTTGTTTGTACCAACAAGCAACACACTCATAACACACTTTTTTAAAAAACACATTCATAACACACTTACTTTTCAACGCTTAGGCTTAGGAAAAGTTTACGCTAACGAGGCCGAACAGCTTAGCTAACGAGGCCGAACGGCTTAGCTAACGAGGCCGAACGGCTTAGCTAACGAGGCCGAACGGCTTAGCTAACGGAGCCGAGGGCCGCGACGCGACCGCGACGCAAACAACGAAAGTAGTAGTGTGTTATGAGTGTGTTGCTTGTTGGTACAAACAAAAAACTGCCTCCCTCATGCCTCTGCCTCCCTCTTGCCTCCTTTCGGTAATTGCCTTTTTAGTGGCATAAATTTCTGAATTCAGAAAGCGCGTTAGGTGAGCAGAAAATTCACGGCTCATGTAATAAAATTGAGCTTTCTCAGCTTTTAACTCTACGTTTCAGGCAATTAACAAAGTAAGGCATGAGGCCGTGAGGCATGAGGACGCCTAAAACACGGCCTGGCTGTTCTGCCTCGTTAGCTAAGCCGTACGGCCTCGTTAGCTAAGCCGTACGGCCTCGTTATCGTAAACTTTTACAAAGCCTAAGCGTTTTTTAATGTAAAAATATGTTTTAATGTAAAAATAAAACGCGCGGCCTCACTCAAGGCGTCCTCATGCCTTACGGCTTCTTGCCCTACTTTGTTAATTGCCTACGTTTCATGTAAATACCTAGCCTATTAGTTCGAATGTTATTAGTGGATTAAAATAGTTTTTATTTCACGTTTACTTGTTTACAAGTTCTTTTTTTCTACCTGCTCGAGTTCAATCAAGTTAATACAAGGCTCTTATCTACTTTAGCCGTCCAATGAAAAATTAGCCGTCCAATGAAAGTTATGCTGACAAAATTGAATTGAAAAAAAATAATAATAATATGAGAAATCTTCTTATGCCGTACGGCTTCCTTAGCTAAGCCGTACGGCCTCGTTAGATAAGCCGTTTGGCCTCATTAGCGTAAAATTTTTCCTAAGCCTAAGCGTTTTTAATGTAAAATATTTTTTTAATGTCAAAATAAGAGAGTCTAATTGGAAAAGTTTGATTGAACGGCTAAAGTTTGATTGGGCGGCTAAACTTTGATTAGACGGCTAAAGTTTGATTAAACGGCTAAAGTTTTGATTGAACGGCTGAACTTTCATTGGACGGTCAAAGTAGATTAGAGCCTTAATACAATATACCACGAAAACATCTATTTGTCGCAGAAAAAGTGAATCTCGTCCTGCAAACAGGTGAAATGATGATTTGTCTAAAAGAAAACTTGGAGGGATAGCAGAACTTAGACCAAGATGACCAATC
This sequence comes from Allodiplogaster pararmata, assembly GCA_964056735.1. NCBI lineage: Eukaryota > Metazoa > Nematoda > Chromadorea > Rhabditida > Diplogasteridae > Allodiplogaster > Allodiplogaster pararmata. The sequence continues at coordinate 42,583,476 of OZ057403.1, forward strand.
GGAAGGATCGTACAAGTCGTCGGAGGAGCGATCCCGGGAATCTCTGTTTCCGCCCTCTATCCGAAAAAACGTTAGTTACTAATACCATGTTAAGAAACTTGAAAGAATTATTTTCATTCAGATTAATTTAAGATACCTTTTCTCGCCGTTTTCCTCTTTTCTGAATGATATGATTCTTATTCCGTGGTGACCTGAAATGTTGGAGTTTTGGGGACTTACCTTGACGGTGAGGGGGGGGGGCTTAAAGTAAAGAGAAGCGGCACTGTCGATTTAATAACGAAAGTTGTCGGAGAACAGATTAAATAGTGCATTAAATACAGCAGTATGAACACACTAAAAAAGCCCCCCGCACAAAGTAAAAACTTCAATTTTTTTTCAAACCCACACTAAGTAATCAGCTGAAACTCGAGACTTTAAGCTATAGTGAAATTAAAAATATACCAGAAAAGCTAGCTGGTATTTAATATCAACAAATCATTCTATTTTCTCTGCGCGTTCAGTTCAATTCTCATTTCTAGACCTACCTTCTTCTCGAAGATCAGTTTTTCCCTTCAATATTGACAAGTGCAAGTCGTGAGCAAATAATCATATTAGGAAAACATATTGATCTTTTCTTATACCATAGTGTGGATAACTAAATTATTTTAGTCGTAATGTGTATTTACACGAATTAATTTCTTATCAGTGTTTGTGGACACGGTGAATCAAGTAAAGTAACCTGATTAAACTGCTCTATCGATTTGATAATTGATTTATCAAAAGAGTGGAGAGGCTCCGAGGGTGGCCGATAGAAGAAGCGAGTGCTTTCAGGGTGATCGCTTGTGAGTTGCCCTGGGGTGCACCGAAAGTGGTTCCCCTGTGCCACATCGACTACGAACAGTCTCCGAGTGTATTCTCAGCACAGTTTCTACTTGTGGAGCTCTTCAATATCTTCGATCGCAAACTTACCATAGTAATGGAAGAGGAGCCTACTGTTAGTTAAGAAAATGAATTCAAAATTCTTACCAAGTCACAAGCAAAGTGACCTGTTTCACAGTCAAGTTTTGACAATCTAAGTGAAGTCATTTCCTACAGAAGTCATTTAAATTTGTTGTTGTGTCCTTAGGATTAGAAGAGAAGGGAAAGAAAGGCAACGAAGCAGTCTCAAATAGCAAGAAAAGGAAGACAAAGGCAACGAAAACTAAACGAAACGCGGAACTAATCACTAGATATTCACTAAAATTACCGATAAAATGAGGCTAAGAAAGCGAAGATTGTTGCTCACAGGGGAACGCCTGTCAGCTGTTATGTTAACAGTATCAGGGTTACTTTTGTAATCAGCCTTAACAATGTTTAATTTTTTAATCAAGCTCTTTCTGGTTAAATTTACGTGAAAGAGTATTTAAATGAGATATGCCGAGCAGAAATGTTTGTTGAGGAGAAGCTTATAAACAAATCTCTGCAAAGAGGAGAAGATGTGTACCTCGACAACATCCTACACACCCTGTTCGGCATCTCGGAAGTGTGTCTCCCTTCTGTTCTGAAGGCTCTCATCGCGTGGTACGAGAGGAAGGAGAAAGAGATCATGGAAAAGATCAACCCAGCGTTAGTATTCACTATAGATCTGGTGGAAAAATTCAGAGAACTTCCAGAAAACTTCAGCAAGAGGCTCAAATATGAGAAGCGAACGAGTCTTTGCAGTTTTTGTGTCTCAGTAAAAAAGAGCGTTCGAGATAGGAAGTGGGCATAGGAAGAAGAATCAGTGGAGACAATGGGAAAAAGTTCTGTTACCCGTTTCTCTAAATAATGAAATCGTTCGTTAACTTCATTGCCTTTCTTGATATCTTTGAAAGAAATTGTTATAAATATTCAAACATTCACTCGACTTCTGATTCTACTCTCAAAGGTCATGAAAGAAATTGTTATAAATATTCAAACATTCACTCGACTTCTGATTCTACTCTCAAAGGTCATGAAAGAAATTGTTATAAATATTCAAACATTCACTCGACTTCTGATTCTACTCTCAAAGGTCATGAAAGAAATTGTTATCAATATTCAAACATTCACTCGACTTCTGATTCTACTCTCAAAGGTCAAAACTCATCATTTTGGTAAGTGGTCATCGCTTTTGAAAAATGAATTTTCATTGATTGCAGGAATGATAATCGATTCCGTCTGCAGAAGAAGTTGATGGCGGCGAATTATTTATTCTGCTTAACACTCATCGAAATTTTGCCGCAGGTGAGTTTATCATTTTTCATCTCAGCATTCTTGAATGTTTTTACTGGATGCTCTCCTCTCGATAATACATTTTCATTTCCCTCAGTTTTCTTACAGGCGGAATTTCACCTGAACACTTGCGAGAACCTCATCAACTACATACTAAATCTCTCCCTCCGCCACATTGCATTCAAAGATCAGTATGTCTCTTTTTTTGCCTCCAAAAACCTCTATTTTCCAAATTATCTTGATTTCATGAAAATTTAAATCAATGCATCAATAGATCGCTGAAAATGGAACACTTCAAGTGATAGCGTAAACGATAATGATATGATTCGGACAAAATATCTGAAATGTTTTCTATAACGGCGGCAAGAAAACAGGGGTGATTATCTCTTTGAAATAAGATGACCAGAAAGAAAATATCAATTGAAGACTCGAGGTTTAACGAGAAAAAATTATGAGATTATGCTATTGTCAAATATAAACTAATCAAGTAAAAACTTGATGGTTATAAATTTTGACTCTTATCGCTCTTAGTCACATACAGGGGTTAAATAGTTACCGGTCCAGCTATGTTGGCGCATACATTTTCATGCCGAGGATGATCTACATTCTCTTCTCCTTCCGTTCTATTTTACTTTAGGAAGGGGTAGGATGATCTACATTCTCTTCTCCTTCCGTTCTATTTTACTTTAGGAAGGGGTAGGATGATCTACATTCTCTTCTCCTTCCGTTCTATTTTACTTTAGGAAGGGGTAGGATGATCTACATTCTCTTCTCCTTCCGTTCTATTTTACTTTAGGAAGGGGTAGGATGATCTACATTCTCTTCTCCTTCCGTTCTATTTTACTTTTTCTCTACTTTTCTTTTTGCCTTTTCATATCCCTTTTTCGGTTTCATTTAACAATGTTTTGTCAATTTAATTCGAAATTCTTTTTTTTCCTCACGAATGATTGTGATTGGCAGGCTGACCCTGGGAGTGAACTACAACAACAGCCTCGTCATAGCTGAGACTCATTCAGAGGTATCTCACCCAATGCGACTTCGTCTTTGTTTAATGCGCCAATAACGCAATCGCTTAGAAAGGCGGTCGCGTGTTCGATCCATTCGGACCAGCTATTTTTCCGTGCGGTAGATGAACAGTAACCACAGTCGAAATTTTAACTTCTTTCAATCGGGTTCATATGTATGAAAATGTCTCATTGATAAAAGCAGATGCAAAAACGCAATTAATGGTCAATTACCGAAACTTCTTCCGTTATATCTTATCCGAGCATCACATTGGCTACACTCATTGTGTGATAGGTCCTTAATGGAAGAGTCTTCTCTAAGAGCGACACATTGTGTGATAGGTCCTCAATGGAAGAGTCTTCTCTAAGAGCGACACATTGTGTGATAGGTCCTCAATGGAAGAGTCTTCTCTAAGAGCGACACATTGTGTGATAGGTCCTTAATGGAAGAGTCTTCTCTAAGAGCGACACATTGTGTGATAGGTCCTTAATGGAAGAGTCTTCTCTAAGAGCGACACAATTTTCTGCATGTCTTCTGTAACTTCTTTCACTGTCTTCTCCAGGTTCTCGGCGTTCTATCCCTCACGCATTTTTCGCAAATCCACAGAGCCTTTTTCGCTCAACTGAATGAGCTCAAAAAGGTGAGAGTCTTCTTTTTTGTCTGAAAAGTGCTTTCATTGCTTTCATAATTCAGTTATTTGACAAGCCTGATTGAATTCAATCAATGAGAAAATTATCCATCAAGTTATTTATTGATTATCTGGATTAAAGTCTTTCTTTAAAAAAAAAGTTGAGTGTTTTTTGAAGGATACTGCTTCTCCTGGAACGGCAAGCAACATAATTGCACTGCTGTTGGCTCTGAAATTCGTAAAAATCAAAGTTAGTGATTGTAAAGTCAGTTTTATTGATTTGCCTCTCGGAATGAGAGAATTTTCGACGAGTTTTGCCCCCGTTCGTTCCCAGAAGATAATTTAATGGAGTCTCATGTTTTGATTATCGTTGAGAGTTGTTGTTGTCTTGCCCAGCGGGTATTCTTCCTCCGCGAGACACTGGAGAAAGTAGTCGAAGCTCTCGACCCTCCACTGTTTCTAGCCCACTCTCTCTCTCTCTCTTTTTTTGGAGCGATTTAATTGAACATGAAATCAACAACCGAGTGCGGCCTACGCCAAAGGTCGATAGGGCTAAGTTAAGTGGGGTTACAGCGACACGAAAAAATATGTCTCGAAGTATGCGGCTCTATCTTACACAGTGGGCAGAGGGGAGATTCACTGGCCCCTATACGATGCAGGTAACTGTTAAGGAAACTAGAGTGGCCGCTACGTAATTGGGACAGAGTTATCTGATTTTCTCTGGATAGTTGGTACGTGAACTTATGTATTCTAGGGGGTTTAGTGCCCAGAACTGGGTTGGGTCGGCTATTTCTGAGAAAATATCTAATGGAGCGTTAGAATATCACTTTTCACTTTGCTAAGTGATTTTCTGCTAGGCGTTTTTTTTTTGAACGCTCCAATGTCTCACCACGAAAACATGGCTACGGTAAAAAGAAAGAACACATGCATTCTAATGGAGTGTTAGAATTCGCGAAAACATAATGAAACATAACGATATCCCGTTTTTTTCGAATTGCGTGAACGTCTTGTTCTAACCTAAAATGTGTACAATTAGTGAGAGAAATATAACGTTCGAGACATGAGCAGCGATGTCTTTTTTTCTTGCAGCGAGAGAGTTCAAACGGGATATCGTTATGTTTCATTATGTTTTCGCGAATTCTAACGCTCCATTAGAATGCATGTGTTCTTTCTTTTTACCGTAGGCATGTTTTCGTGGTGAGACATTGGAGCGTTCAAAAAAATGCCTAGCAGAAAATCACTTAGCAAAGTGAAAAGTGATATTCTAACGCTCCATAACAGTCTCCGTGTGTATTTTTCTTAGGGCCACTTTGTAGTCCGAATCACTTAATGCTATGTCTATATCTTTGGCGTGCTTCCTGGTTGCCCTGGGAGGTTTGACTTCAGTGCAGATGCGGTGAGAAGGATGATTGGGCTGGAGCCTGGCCTTGGCGGTGAATTGTTTTGTGTTTGAGGTTGTGTTCTTTAACTGGAATAAGTTTGCTTTCGTATGTCAGGTGTTGAGTGTCCGCGATTGCAAGGTTTCCAGTTGAGATTCGAATGGCTGATTCAGCAAGCTGGGGCAAATAGATTGGAGCAGCGTAGGACAAGACTGCTCTTGTAATTGCTTTATAGGTGTTCAGCATTGTTTCGGTCTTCTGTCCCTATTTTCTTCCTGCGATTGCTCGGAGGACATTCAATCTTTTGTTCGTCCTTGTCTTTAATCCTTCAGCATGTTGACGGTAGGTTCATATCTGGTCCAAGGTGATATCAAGAATTTTAGGGGTTCTGCTTGGAGGAAGTGGATCACCGTTGACCACAACTTCTGGTACTTCTCGACATTCCTTTGTGTTGGTGGTGAACAGCCAAAATGACTGGTGAGGGCTTAGAGGTAGGTGTTGAGTCGGGAAGCTCAAAGTCTCCAGTCATGGTGAGTGGCCAGTATGGTCAGATCATCCGCATACCCGACAAGCTTGATCGTCTAAGGAGGTTTCGGCAGCCCGTTCAAGTATATGTTGAATAGGGAAGGGCTGAGTACTCCCCTTGAGGGACTCCTGCGTAGCAGGTTTGCTGGCGGCTGAGGCTGTTTCTCGTTGAGAGTTCAGCGCGGATCTCGAAAAAGCATATTTGTGAAAAAGATTATTTTGTGAAAAAGTCTATTTCATCCGTTAAAAAGCCTGTTTATTTCCCTCTTAGCTCTCCTTTTCTCCAGCTCTCTCTTCCTCTCCTTTTCTCTAGCTCTGTCTCTCTCTTCCTCTCCTTTTCTCTAGCTCTGTCTCTCTTTTCCTCTCCTTTTCTCTAGCTCTGTCTCTCTTTTCCTCTCCTTTTCTCTAGCTCTGTCTCTCTCTTCCTCTCCTTTTCTCTAGCTCTGTCTCTCTTTTCCTCTCCTTTTCTCTAGCTCTGTCTCTCTTTTCCTCTCCTTTTCTCTAGCTCTGTCTCTCTATTCCTCTCCTTTTCTCTAGCTCTGTCTCTCTCTTCCTCTCCTTTTCTCTAGCTCTATCTCTCTCTTCCTCTCCTTTTCTCTAGCTCTATCTCTCTCTTCCTCTCCTTTTCTCTAGCTCTGTCTCTCTCTTCCTCTCCTTTTCTCTAGCTCTGTCTCTCTTCCTCTCCTTTTCTCTAGCTCTGTCTCTCTCTTCCTCTCCTTTTCTCTAGCTCTGTCTCTGTCTTCCTCTCCTTTTCTCTAGCTCTGTCTCTCTCTTCCTCTCCTTTTCTCTAGCTCTGTCTCTCTTTTCCTCTCCTTTTCTCTAGCCCTGTCTCTCTTTTCTCTAGCTCTGTCTCTCTCTTCCTCTCCTTTTCTCTAGCTCTGTCTCTCTTTTCCTCTCCTTTTCTCTAGCTCTGTCTCTCTCTTCCTCTCCTTTTCTCTAGCTCTGTCTCTCTCTTCCTCTCCTTTTCTCTAGCTCTATCTCTCTCTTCCTCTCCTGTTGTTGTTGTTGTTGCCGGCAAACGTCTCGCGTCGAAGAGAGTTGGCTATGGAGAGCTGCTCTCTCCCTCTCTCTCCTCTCTTTTTTTATTTTTAAATACATCTCTTCTTTCCTTCACAATAGTCTCAGAAATGAGGCTACTTCTTTTGGTTTCATCCAGAGATCTTCCAACGTGAGTCTTGTTGGACATCTAGCGCATTTGAAGAGATGGGCCACGTCGTGGGGTCCATTGAGACAGTCTGGGCAGTAGTCAGGTATCGAGTCGTCGATCCGGTGTAAGTAGTGGTTGGTGTACCTGCTGTAGCCTGAGCGGAGTTGGCTCAGCGTGCAGCGGGCGTTTCTGGAGAGGTCCACTTCTCTCTTCCTCTCCTTTTTTCTAGCTCTGTCTCTCTCTACCTCTCCTTTTCTCTAGCTCTATCTCTCTCTTCCTCTCCTTTTCTCTAGCTCTATCTCTCTCTCTTCCTCTTCTTTTCTGTAGCTCTGTCTCTCTCTTCCTCTCCATTTCTTTAGCTCTGTCTCTCTCTTCCTCTCCTTTTCTCTAGCTCTGTCTCTCTCTTCCTCTCCTTTTCTCTAGCTCTGTCTCTCTTCCTCTCCTTTTCTCTAGCTCTGTCTCTCTCTTCCTCCCCTTTTCTCTAGCTCTATCTCATCTTATTCTTATTCAAGTGTGAGATAAGAAGATAAGCAGAGTAATGAAATGATGTGTTCAGACGAATCAAGTGTCAGACTTCGAGATGGGCATTCGCTTCTTGGACGAACTGGGCTCCTTCTTCTTGGAAGTGAAAGAGAAGGATGTGAAGCATGCGGCTGCCGGGCTGCTGGTTGAGATACTCCTTCCTGTTGCTTCTGTCAGTTACTCTTCCCAAGTAACTCGACCGATCAGGAGAAGACTCACATTATTACGCCACTTCCTGATATCTCTCGTCTAAATTCCACACATATTATTTTCTCTGTCGACATTCGTAGTAATGACTCTCCAGCTGATGGAGAAACACAGGGAGAAGCAGCAACCACTCCATCTCGCTTCTCTCGATCTAGAGAAAGCATTTGACCGTGTACCACACGAGCTCATCATGTACGCCTTTCGGAACCACGAAGTGCCTGAACATCTAATTGATTGGGTCCGGCTACTCTACGTAGATGGCACGAGCAACGTCAGGTGTCCCGTCGGAATCTCGGATAGTTTTCCAGTGAAAGTGGGCGTACATCAAGGATCAGCGCTATCGCCACTCCTCTTCATTCTTGTCATGGACACAATTTCTCGTAACCTACAGGGTGACCTTGCATGGACCATCCTGTACGCGGATGACGTGTTCCTGGCAGCTAAAACGAGAGAGGAGCTTCAGCAGAAAATGCAGGACTGGAGCAGCAGACTCAGTCAGTTAGGACTACGTCTGAATACCTCAAAGACGGAGTACTTGGAAACAGTACCCTCCGAAGACACCATCAAGGTAAACGGCGAAGAATTGACGAAGTCCACCTGCTTCCGCTACCTTGGATCGAACATCCAGACCAGCGGAGGCATCGACTCTGACGTGCTGTCACGTGTCAACGGAGCATGGATGAAATGGAGAGATCTCACAGGCGTACTATGCGACCGAAAGATGCCTCTGCGCCTCAAGTTGAAGATATATCGGACAGTAGTGCGCCCCGTAGCCTTGTTTGAAACCGAGTGCTGGCCAACTACGAGAACAGTTGAACGACGTCTACAAACTATGGAAATACGTTGGTTCATGGGAATCTCTCTCCGCGAGCACCTACCAAATGAGACCATAAGGAGAAGATTTGGCGTCACCCCCATCGACGAGAAGATGCGCGAAAATCGGCTGAGATGGTTCGGTCATGTCACAAGAGCATCACCGGAAACTTTAGCCAGCACAGCCTACAATCTCGAAGTGGACGGTCAGCGACCGAGAGGGCGACCAAAGCAGCGATGGCAAGACACCATCAATGCGGACTTGAAAGCCAGTCATCTAAGCCCGAAAGATGCCCTCGATCGGGACAAATGTAGAAAGAAGATCCACAAAGCGGACCCTGCCATCGCGGGACAACCCTAGGAAGAAAAAGAAGAAGAATAAGATTCGTAGTAATGACTCTAAACAAGTTATCCTTTTGTAATGAAACCCATCATAAATAAAGGCAAATGAAAAATCATTCGAATAAATTATATTTACTTTTTTAATTTGTCAATAGAATTATTTAAAAAGTGAAGTGATTTTAATCAAGACCACCTTTGCGTTGAAATAAAACGTTCATATGATTACAGAGAAACAAATTTTCATGCCATACATTGATTGTACACCTTTTTTGAAGCATCGTAATTTTAGATTCAGTTTTTGTAGAAATAGAAATTATTATTACTGGGTTTGCAAAATATCTTTTCACTGTAAGACGTGATTGGCGGTTCGCTTTAATTTTAAAAAAATTTAGTTGCTGCAAAATTGAGAGAAAAAATAAAAATAATTAGATTGTTCATTCAGCAAATCAAAAGCGAAGCGAATATTCCCGCCCTCATAACATTCGTGACCAAGTTGTATGGGCCGACCAACGACATGGTATCCAAGAAGCAGCACAAAATGGTTCGTTTTAGGGATTTAGGCTGTTACCACGTCTGAAATGAATGAACAAACATGTTGCCGTATCATCATACCCTTATAGAATTATTGGAATCAAAAAAAAAGAGATGGAAAGTTTGGTTATGCCATTGCAAATTGAGGACTAGAGAATATCGACACTGTATGAGCTTGTGAAAATGATATTATATTCTGAATGTGATAAGGCATTATAATCTGGTTCTTTTATCAAGTGAATAGTGATTTTACAGGCGCTCTTCCCACTGCTGACGTGCATTCTCTGCGTCAGTCAACGCTCCTTCTTTCTCCAGAACTGGCTGCCGTTTCTTTCCTCCACCCTAGCCAATCTCAAAAACAGAGACAACAGATTGTCCCGAGTGGCTCTTGAGTCCCTGTATAGACTCCTGTGGTGAGGCTTCTTCACATTATGTCATCATTGGGCCAAAGAGGCTCGAGGGCTAAGAAAAAAGTCACTCGTTATATCCAGGGAAGCTCTTGGGGTGTAGTGTGAGCATTAGCATTAGCGAGCTTACAACTATGTTAACATGACTCTTTTTATGTTATGCATATAAACTCTAAAATTTGATTTTTCAAATAGATTTAAGAACAAAAAGTGGACAAAATACGTTATATAAATACATGGACATGTTATCTATGTATGTAGTTAAATGAAATTGATGAGCTGATGAACAGACTCGTATCCCTTCCTTTCTCACACAAACAGAAAGAACAAATTGATGAGCTGATGAACAGACTCGTATTCCTTCCTTTCTCACACAAACAGAAAGAACAAATTGATGAGCTGATGAACAGACTCGTATCCCTTCCTTTCTCACACAAACAGAAAGAACAAATTGATGAGCTGATGAACAGACTCGTATCCCTTCCTTTCTCACACAAACAGAAAGAACAAATTGATGAGCTGATGAACAGACTCGTATCCCTTCCTTTCTCACACAAACAGAAAGAACAAATTGATGAGCTGATGAACAGACTCGTATTCCTTCCTTTCTCACACAAACAGAAAGAACAAATTGATGAGCTGATGAACAGACTCGTATCCCTTCCTTTCTCACACAAACAGAAAGAACAAATTGATGAGCTGATGAACAGACTCGTATTCCTTCCTTTCTCACACAAACAGAAAGAACAAATTGATGAGCTGATGAACAGACTCGTATCCCTTCCTTTCTCACACAAACAGAAAGAACAAATTGATGAGCTGATGAACAGACTCGTATTCCTTCCTTTCTCACACAAACAGAAAGAACGAATTGATGAGCTGATGAACAGACTCGTATTCCTTCCTTTCTCACACAAAAAGAAAGAACAAATTGATGAGCTGATGAACAGACTCGTATCCCTTCCTTTCTCACACAAACAGAAAGAACAAATTGATGAGCTGATGAACAGACTCGTATCCCTTCCTTTCTCACACAAACAGAAAGAACAAATTGATGAGCTGATGAACAGACTCGTATTCCTTCCTTTCTCACACAAACAGAAAGAACAAATTGATGAGCTGATGAACAGACTCGTATCCCTTCCTTTCTCACACAAACAGAAAGAACAAATTGATGAGCTGATGAACAGACTCGTATCCCTTCCTTTCTCACACAAACAGAAAGAACAAATTGATGAGCTGATGAACAGACTCGTATCCCTTCCTTTCTCACACAAACAGAAAGAACAAATTGATGAGCTGATGAACAGACTCGTATCCCTTCCTTTCTCACACAAACAGAAAGAACAAATTGATGAGCTGATGAACAGACTCGTATCCCTTCCTTTCTCACACAAACAGAAAGAACAAATTGATGAGCTGATGAACAGACTCGTATCCCTTCCTTTCTCACACAAACAGAAAGAACAAATTGATGAGCTGATGAACAGACTCGTATTCCTTCCTTTCTCACACAAACAGAAAGAACAAATTGATGAGCTGATGAACAGACTCGTATCCCTTCCTTTCTCACACAAACAGAAAGAACAAATTGATGAGCTGATGAACAGACTCGTATCCCTTCCTTTCTCACACAAACAGAAAGAACAAATTGATGAGCTGATGAACAGACTCGTATCCCTTCCTTTCTCACACAAACAGAAAGAACAAATTGATGAGCTGATGAACAGACTCGTATCCCTTCCTTTCTCACACAAACAGAAAGAACAAATTGATGAGCTGATGAACAGACTCGTATCCCTTCCTTTCTCACACAAACAGAAAGAACAAATTGATGAGCTGATGAACAGACTCGTATCCCTTCCTTTCTCACACAAACAGAAAGAACAAATTGATGAGCTGATGAACAGACTCGTATTCCTTCCTTTCTCACACAAACAGAAAGAACAAATTGATGAGCTGATGAACAGACTCGTATCCCTTCCTTTCTCACACAAACAGAAAGAACAAATTGATGAGCTGATGAACAGACTCGTATCCCTTCCTTTCTCACACAAACAGAAAGAACAAATTGATGAGCTGATGAACAGACTCGTATCCCTTCCTTTCTCACACAAACAGAAAGAACAAATTGATGAGCTGATGAACAGACTCGTATCCCTTCCTTTCTCACACAAACAGAAAGAACAAATTGATGAGCTGATGAACAGACTCGTATCCCTTCCTTTCTCACACAAACAGAAAGAACAAATTGATGAGCTGATGAACAGACTCGTATCCCTTCCTTTCTCACACAAACAGAAAGAACAAATTGATGAGCTGATGAACAGACTCGTATCCCTTCCTTTCTCACACAAACAGAAAGAACAAATTGATGAGCTGATGAACAGACTCGTATCCCTTCCTTTCTCACACAAACAGAAAGAACAAATTGATGAGCTGATGAACAGACTCGTATCCCTTCCTTTCTCACACAAACAGAAAGAACAAATTGATGAGCTGATGAACAGACTCGTATCCCTTCCTTTCTCGCACAAACAGAAAGAACAAATTGATGAGCTGATGAACAGACTCGTATCCCTTCCTTTCTCACACAAACAGAAAGAACAAATTGATGAGCTGATGAACAGACTCGTATTCCTTCCTTTCTCACACAAACAGAAAGAACAAATTGATGAGCTGATGAACAGACTCGTATTCCTTCCTTTCTCACACAAACAGAAAGAACAAATTGATGAGCTGATGAACAGACTCGTATTCCTTCCTTTCTCACACAAACAGAAAGAACAAATTGATGAGCTGATGAACAGACTCGTATCCCTTCCTTTCTCACACAAACAGAAAGAACAAATTGATGAGCTGATGAACAGACTCGTATTCCTTCCTTTCTCACACAAACAGAAAGAACAAATTGATGAGCTGATGAACAGACTCGTCTTCCTTCCTTTCTCACACAAACAGAAAGAACAAATTGATGAGCTGATGAACAGACTCGTATCCCTTCCTTTCTCACACAAACAGAAAGAACAAATTGATGAGCTGATGAACAGACTCGTATTCCTTCCTTTCTCACACAAACAGAAAGAACAAATTGATGAGCTGATGAACAGACTCGTATCCCTTCCTTTCTCACACAAACAGAAAGAACAAATTGATGAGCTGATGAACAGACTCGTATCCCTTCCTTTCTCACACAAACAGAAAGAACAAATTGATGAGCTGATGAACAGACTCGTATTCCTTCCTTTCTCACACAAACAGAAAGAACAAATTGATGAGCTGATGAACAGACTCGTATCCCTTCCTTTCTCACACAAACAGAAAGAACAAATTGATGAGCTGATGAACAGACTCGTATCCCTTCCTTTCTCACACAAACAGAAAGAACAAATTGATGAGCTGATGAACAGACTCGTATTCCTTCCTTTCTCACACAAACAGAAAGAACAAATTGATGAGCTGATGAACAGACTCGTATCCCTTCCTTTCTCACACAAACAGAAAGAACAAATTGATGAGCTGATGAACAGACTCGTATCCCTTCCTTTCTCACACAAACAGAAAAAACTTATTAGTTTGAGAACCTTTTAAAGCATCAGTTTGAACATACTCCAAATATTGATTATAAACCATTTTGGAATGATCATCAGCCGTTCACAAACTAAATAGAACAACTTATACGGATTGAGGGTGTATATGATCCGAATCGGAGGAGACGGCAACACATCGACTCGATCTCGGCTCGAGTCAATCTGTAACTCTCTTTTCCCCCGAGGCAATCGCGCCATTGTCCCTAGGGATGCCCCAATCAATATCTTCGTCAAGATCATCCACTTCATAGCACAGCAGAAGCTCGACTTTGCTTTCCGAGTATGTACTAATCGAAGATACTTCTCAAAACAGTTTCCACTTCTGAAAACAATTGACAAAATTTTGTTGAGCAAAATTTTAAAAATCAGCTATTCAAGAATCAACACAATTCAGGTCGTTAAGTTTGAATATAGTTTTTGAACATTGAGAACATTGCAATTATTTTGAATGGTTAAAGTTGTTTTCAAGAGCGTGTTTCAAAGATAATCTTTCACTGGGTTTGGGGTTAGAAAATAGTATTTGCATAGAGTCTCATACTCGTCAGTATTGGACAGATAAAAAATAGGGGTTTCGGTAGTTTTGTCATATATAATCGATACCGCCCCTATCATAGCTTCACTCTTGTTTGGACTGAAGGAGATGATTTAATCTCTTAAGGAAGTCATCTTCGAGTTGGTCGGAGTAAACCGGCAGCAGCGGTCGCTGTACCCTGAGAGAATGAACATTGGTATCCGGGCTTTGATGGTGATTGCGGATGGGTTACAACAGAAGGAAGAGCCGCCTGCTATGCCCAAGTCCATAGGTTTGTTAATGCTGCCTTGCTTCAGGGTAGGCACTCTCCTGTGATGAGATAGAGACTACCTCAACTGATAGAGCCAGTGGCTACTCTCTCGGTGTAGGTTTTTTACTTCTTTTGAGCAGGGAGGGGTGAGATTTTTCATTACCTATATTTCTAACGTCCTATGTAGGTTGGAATACGGTATGGGTCAAGCTTACGACTCCGTTGCTCATAATGCTAGACCATAGGTTACCTAAATTTCTCAAAAAGTTTTCGTGGGTGGGAGGCCGAGCAATACAAAGGTTTCTTGTGGATTTTCGGTTTGAAGTTGATTCCTTATTGTATTTTCTAAGATTTAATTTCAAGGTGAGTAATGAAAAAAAGTTTCAGTTTGCAGTGGAGCGTTATTGGTAGAAATTTCTTTAGCATGTCGCTGACTGTTTTTCTCTTTAAATTGAATGTAATGATAAATTAACAGGTTTTTTTCCTCTTGGGGCGGGGGACCGGGGGGTTTTTACGTACCCCTTGGTGACCTACATATGTGCTATACTTGTTGTTGTTGTTGTTGGTGCCGGCAAGCAGCCCACATCGAAGACTTTTGGTTATGAACACTCTCTTTAATGAGAGAGTTTCTCGTGTTCTGTGTTCGGTCCTGAGACTGTCATGCTGCACCTTGTGAAGGCGGACATCGTTGTAGCAACCTGTTCATGCTATAGGCCTTGTGAGTGGGTTGTCAATCCGGCTCAGCATCGTTTTGGGTGGGAGTAGAGACGTCTCGCCTGTCGTTGACCGGAGATAGGCAAGAGGCTATTTGACTGGCGCCTCGACTCGCCATTGATAAGTATAGCGGAGTATCGGCTGATGTTTTGTCCGGTGGCTTGCCCAGGCCGGTCCGGCATCGCCCTCCTTTGAAGAGCTATACTACCAAGTTTTGGTCGGCGGCGGGATTTCTCCCGCTACCTCCCAGCACGAATTCTTCGTAGGGAGGCGTCCCTCTATCCGCCTTCTGAGGTCGCGCTCGATTCCGGACTGGATGATCCGGCTCCATCCGTGACAGGCTCTTAAGGCTGTAGAGTCACGAATGACCACTGTTGCCAGAGTGTTTCGAGAATGTGAGAGATGAAGTGTCATTGCTAAAACATCTTCAAGTGGGGATTGATTGATGAACTGTGATTGGTTAGAAATATCCTGCTGAAAGGCAGCTTCAAACATTCTTATTGAATGTCATCAGAGAAAAAGAGGAAGTAAAAGAGAGAGAGAGAGAGAGAGTGAGACAGTTTACTGCTTCTCCCAAAGCGAACAACTAAACAAGAAACGCTATCCTCAAATAATTCGTACTGGTCAATGGAACGGGAGGAACTCAGCAGTCAGAATTCTTCTCTTAATCTTACATTTGAAAACTTGCAGGCCCCTTAGCAAGTGGAACGATGGCCAGAGTGAAGAAAAAGACATACATAACACGGCCGCTAACGGCGGATGTGGCGAGGTTTGTCTCTCATCGCCCCTCCGCACTATAACTTTTCTTTGGTGCCTTCTGTCTTAATCCGAGTGTTTTGGGTTTTTTCTTCAACATTGTTACCCAGTTTTGCAAAAATCAGTGGAAAATAAAATTGACCGAAATTCTTTAATGTAAGGGTTTGGAAATCCTCTCATAAACGATTCGTGACAATTCTTTCTCGTAGAAGAAAAATGGTCAATGTTATTTCACTAAGAGTAGCGTGAAAAGCGAAGATATCCTAGGATTTATGACATGAATTTTAAATATTTTTCTGTTGCTAGATCGATTGGCCTGGAACAATATTACGCGCCATGCAGAAAAGCATTCGACAACATCCTCCGCATCTTAGATCAGCAGGTGTTCTTAGATCCTATCCTTCACATGTGAATCATCATCTTATAATGACTTTTTTGTCTCATTATCTTATCTTATAATGACTTATTTGTCTCTTAGTGACTCGTCCAGCTAATTCGCCATAAACTTGGGAGGAAAGTGTAAGAAAAAGCTGAGCTCAGCAATTAGATGGAGACAAGGTGTCAATAAAAAGACCAATTTACGGCATTGTTTTTTTAACACCAAAAATCGGTGATTCTTAAGCTGAGATAGGGAATACCAAAATAGGAGGAAAGGTGAGTTTAAACTGAAGCGTTTTTTGAGGTGGGTAAGTCGCTGATGCTGACCGCCGTGCAGAGCAGAGGGAAAGAGCCGGATGAAATGACGGGAGGAGAAGCCAAGCCGAAGCTGGACCTTCTCAGGACTTGTGTGGCCGCCATTCCCAGGCTTCTCCCCGATCCAATGAGTCCTGTTGTCAGTCATTCCAATATATCTCATTTTGCAATCAGTACATATGTAGATCAAAAGGGGGGATATTCTATTAAATGTGATCAGCAAGGGCTTTTCGGTGTTGTTGTTGTTGCCCACATTTGCAACGAGTAGTTTCAGTAGAAATTGCTAGATCAGAGACCGAGGCATGAGGCCACAATCTCTGGATCTCTTCACAGGTCCTCAGGTAGTAGATCACGAAGCAGCGAGGCTGGTGTGGGCAGTTCCGTCAGCAAAAACCGTGTCGTGTTGCGGGAGGGGGGATAGGCTTGTCAGTGTTGCGTTTGTATGAGATGGAAAAGGTTTTGCAGGAACTGGTAGACATGCTCACCCGGATATCTGTTCACATTGATGATGAACTCAGAGAAATGGCCGCGTTTGTATGAGATGGAAAAGGTTTTGCAGGAACTGGTAGACATGCTCACCCGCATATCTGTTCACATTGATGATGAACTCAGAGAAATGGCCGCGTTTGTATGAGATGGAAAAGGTTTTGCAGGAACTGGTAGACATGCTCACCCGGATATCTGTTCACATTGATGATGAACTCAGAGAAATGGCCGCGTTTGTATGAGATGGAAAAGGTTTTGCAGTAACTGGTAGACATGCTCACCCGCATATCTGTTCACATTGATGATGAACTCAGAGAAATGGCCGCGTTTGTATGAGATGGAAAAGGTTTTGCAGGAACTGGTAGACATGCTCACCCGCCTATCTGTTCACATTGATGATGAACTCAGAGAAATGCCGCGTTTGTATGAGATGGAAAAGGTTTTGCAGGAACTGGTAGACATGCTCACCCGGATATCTGTTCACATTGATGATCTCGAAACACACTGGCAACAGTGGCCATTCGTGACTCTACAGCCTTAAGAGCCTGTCACGGATGGAGCCGGATCATCCAGTCCAGAATCGAGCGCGACCTCAGGTGGCGGATAGAGGGACGCCTCCCTACGAAGAATTCGTGATGGGAGGTAGCGGGAGAAATCCCGCCGCGGACCAAAACTGGGTAGTATAGCTCGTCAAAGGAGGGCGATGCCGGACCGGCCTGGGCATGCCACCGGACAAAACATCAGCCGATACTCCGCTATACTTTTCAATGGCGAGTCGAGGCGCCATTAAAATAACCTCTTGCCCTTCTCCGGTTAACGAATGGGTCTCGCCAAGAGGATCGCCGACTGCGGTGCGAGTGTAGACGGAGAAAATCTCTCCGGACTCAAAAGGATCCTCACCACCAACCTATCCCAAAAGGACTCCCCTCGACAGGACCTATGGGCAAGACAACAACAACAACATTGATGATGAACTCAGAGAAATGGCCGCGTTTGTATGAGAAGGAAAAGGTTTTGCATGAACTGGTAGACATGCTCACCCGCATATCTGTTCACATTGATGATGAACTCAGAGAAATGGCCGCGTTTGTATGAGATGGAAAAGGTTTTGCAGGAACTGGTAGACATGCTCACCCGCATATCTGTTCACATTGATGATGAACTCAGAGAAATGGCCGCGTTTGTATGAGATGGAAAAGGTTTTGCAGGAACTGGTAGACATGCTCACCCGCATATCTGTTCACATTGATGACTCAGAGAAATGGCCGCGTTTGTATGAGATGGAAAAGGTTTTGCAGGAACTGGTAGACATGCTCACCCGCATATCTGTTCACATTGATGATGAACTCAGAGAAATGGCCGCGTTTGTATGAGATGGAAAAGGTTTTGCAGGAACTGATAGACATGCTCACCCGCATATCTGTTCACATTGATGATGAACTCAGAGAAATGGCCGCGTTTGTACGAGATGGAAAAGGTTTTGCAGGAACTGGTAGACATGCTCACTCGCATATCTGTTCACATTGATGATGAACTCAGAGAAATGGCCGCGTTTGTATGAGATGGAAAAGGTTTTGCAGGAACTGGTAGACATGCTCACCCGCATATCTGTTCACATTGATGATGAACTCAGAGAAATGGCCGCGTTTGTATGAGATGGAAAAGGTTTTGCAGGAACTGGTAGACATGCTCACCCGCATATCTGTTCACATTGATGATGAACTCAGAGAAATGCCGCGTTTGTATGAGATGGAAAAGGTTTTGCAGGAACTGGTAGACATGCTCACCCGCATATCTGTTCACATTGATGATGAACTCAGAGAAATGGCCGCGTTTGTATGAGATGGAAAAGGTTTTGCAGGAACTGGTAGACATGCTCACCCGCATATCTGTTCACATTGATGATGAACTCAGAGAAATGGCCGCGTTTGTATGAGATGGAAAAGGTTTTGCAGTAACTGGTAGACATGCTCACCCGCATATCTGTTCACATTGATGATGAACTCAGAGAAATGGCCGCGTTTGTATGAGATGGAAAAGGTTTTGCAGGAACTGGTAGACATGCTCACCCGCATATCTGTTCACATTGATGATGAACTCAGAGAAATGGCCGTGTTTGTATGAGATGGAAAAGGTTTTGCAGGAACTGGTAGACATGCTCACCCGCATATCTGTTCACATTGATGATGAACTCAGAGAAATGCCCTGGCACAGATCGAAGAAGCAATCAAGAAAACCAAAGGTTTCAAATGCCCAGACAGTGAAGGCATCTGCCCTCTACTACTCAAAATGGCCGGTGAAAACTTCAGAAAATGCCTCTGCATCCTCTTCAATAACACGCTGCAGACAGGTATTATCCCGTCCAGATGGAAAGATGCAAGAGTGATAATGTTACCTAAACCAGGAAAGGACTCCAGCAACCTGAACGGCTATAGACCAATATCAATACTATCCCCTATAGCCAAAACATTCGAACGGGTCTTATTACCATTCCTGGCGGAAGGCTTTCAAATCGCTGACTGGCAACATGGATTCCGCAAAGAGCACTCGACTACTACCGCACTCCTGGAAATAACCGGGAAAATAACAAACGGCTTCAATCGGAAACCACCCCCGGACCGCACTCTCATGGTCGCCCTTGACCTCACTGCAGCATATGACTTAGTTAACATATCCCTTCTCTGCAAGAAACTCACTGAAACGAATATGCCAAGAGCCATCGTCCGATGGATGTCCAGCTACCTAAGAGGCCGTACAATCAAGGTAGATTTCCAAGGAAAAAGCAGTCGACGTCTCACATGCAGATCTGGTGTCCCACAAGGAGCAGTGCTCAGCCCCCTCTTATTCAATCTCTACATAAACAACCTCCCGCAACCCACAGGAAACACGCAGATGACAGCCTACGCCGACGACATATCAATTCTCTCCTCAAGCCCCTGTATTGAAACCTGTGAAGATCAGATCAACCACTTCCTACCGAAACTCGTAGAAGAATTGGAACAACGTAAAATGATCATATCCAAGGAAAAGACTACGGTCACCCTTTTCACAACCCATACAGGCGAATGTAAAAAAGAACCCAAGGTAGAAATCCACGGAACCCTTCTGCCGACAACTAAAACACCCAAAATACTCGGTGTCGTCTTAGACCAACTCGGCACCTTCCG
>OZ057403.1:42605880-42668928 GCA_964056735.1 Allodiplogaster pararmata
TTCACATTGATGATGAACTCAGAGAAATGGCCGCGTTTGTATGAGATGGAAAAGGTTTTGCAGGAACTGGTAGACATGCTCACCCGGATATCTGTTCACATTGATGATGAACTCAGAGAAATGGCCGCGTTTGTATGAGATGGAAAAGGTTTTGCAGGAACTGGTAGACATGCTCACCCGGATATCTGTTCACATTGATGATGAACTCAGAGAAATGGCCGCGTTTGTATGAGATGGAAAAGGTTTTGCAGGAACTGGTAGACATGCTCACCCGCATATCTGTTCACATTGATGATGAACTCAGAGAAATGGCCGCGTTTGTATGAGATGGAAAAGGTTTTGCAGGAACTGGTAGACATGCTCACCCGCATATCTGTTCACATTGATGATGAACTCAGAGAAATGGCCGCGTTTGTATGAGATGGAAAAGGTTTTGCAGGAACTGGTAGACATGCTCACCCGCATATCTGTTCACATTGATGATGAACTCAGAGAAATGGCCGCGTTTGTATGAGATGGAAAAGGTTTTGCAGGAACTGGTAGACATGCTCACCCGGATATCTGTTCACATTGATGATGAACTCAGAGAAATGGCCGCGTTTGTATGAGATGGAAAAGGTTTTGCAGGAACTGGTAGACATGCTCACCCGCATATCTGTTCACATTGATGATGAACTCAGAGAAATGGCCGCGTTTGTATGAGATGGAAAAGGTTTTGCAGGAACTGGTAGACATGCTCACCCGGATATCTGTTCACATTGATGATGAACTCAGAGAAATGGCCGCGTTTGTATGAGATGGAAAAGGTTTTGCAGGAACTGGTAGACATGCTCACCCGCATATCTGTTCACATTGATGATGAACTCAGAGAAATGGCCGCGTTTGTATGAGATGGAAAAGGTTTTGCAGGAACTGGTAGACATGCTCACCCGCATATCTGTTCACATTGATGATGAACTCAGAGAAATGGCCGCGCAAACCCTTCAGGTTCAGTTCAACAAGAAATCCTCATTTTTTTGTCTAGTGAGATCGAATTGATGGAACTGAGAAAAGCATGAATTCAGGTGACATAGAGAGAGTGCACAACTAATTCACCCCTTGTGTATTCCATAGTTGTTTTGAAGTTGACTTTGGCAACATGCCAAGACCTAAAACACGCAACAAAAACTTGAGTCAGTGCGAAAACTTAAGTACATGAAACTAGTAGAGAAGCTTATAAATGGTGTTATGGCCATCTCGAAGGAAAAACATCATTTCTTCCAGCTAAGAATGTCCAATACACCAAAGTGTAAAATCAATATATGGTTCCCGGTCCCAAAATCTAACTGTAGAACCAATAGCTTCGCAGTTCGAACTTCTAAAGTTTTCAACAAGAGCAATTTAAAGCGATTGGTTTTTGTTTGTTTTTTTTAGGAAAAAGGGTTTTAGGAAATTTTTTATATAATTTGTCTGCATTATCTCAAATTCCAATCAACTGTTCGAAATTCCACTTCCTTATATATATTGTGTTTAGATTTTTCATTCATACTCACGTGTTTGTATTGCATTGTATGATATGTAAATTGTTTATTGTATTGTATAATGATCTTCATACACGTAATGAACATATTAGATATAACGCGCAGTTTAGATGAGGCTTTCATGTCAATTAACGCCAAGCTGACGAAAGCGATGGTGCAATAAGGAGAAGTGTCTGTTGAGAATCTGGTGAACGAGTTCCCTGAGTCTGTTGCAGAATTCGGTAAACGAGTTCCCTGAGTCTGTTGCAGAATCTGGTAAACGAGTTCCCTGAGTCTGTTGCAGAATCTGGTAAACGAGTTCTCTGAGTCTGTTGCAAAATCTGGTAAACGAGTTCCCTGAGTCTGTTGCAGAATCTGGTAAACGAGTTCCCTGAGTCTGTTGCAGAATCTGGTGAACAGTTCCTTGAGTCTGTTGCAGAATCTGGTGAACGAGTTCCCTGAGTCTGTTGCAGAATTTGGTAAACGAGTTCCCTGACTCTGTTGCAGAATCTGGTAAACGAGTTCCCTGAGTCTGTTGCAGAATCTGGTAAACGAGTTCCCTGAGTCTGTTGCAGAATCTGGTGAACAGTTCCTTGAGTCTGTTGCAGAATCTGGTGAACGAGTTCCTTGAGTCTGTTGCAGAATTTGGTAAACGAGTTCCCTGAGTCTGTTGCAGAATCTGGTAAACGAGTTCCCTGAGTCTGTTGCAAAATCTGGTAAACGAGTTCCCTGAGTCTGTTGCAGAATTCGGTAAACGAGTTCCCTGAGTCTGTTGCAGAATCTGGTAAACGAGTTCCCTGAGTCTGTTGCAGAATCTGGTAAACGAGTTCTCTGAGTCTGTTGCAAAATCTGGTAAACGAGTTCCCTGAGTCTGTTGCAGAATCTGGTGAACGAGTTCCTTGAGTCTGTTGCAGAATCTGGTAAACGACTTCCCTGAGTCTGTTGCAAAATCTGGTAAACGAGTTCCCTGAGTCTGTTGCAGAATCTGGTAAACGAGTTCCCTGAGTCTGTTGCAGAATCTGGTGAACAGTTCCTTGAGTCTGTTGAGAATCTGGTAAACGAGTTCCCTGAGTCTGTTGCAGAATTCGGTAAACGAGTTCCCTGAGTCTGTTGCAGAATCTGGTAAACGAGTTCCCTGAGTCTGTGGCAGAATCTGGTAAACGAGTTCTCTGAGTCTGTTGCAAAATCTGGTAAACGAGTTCCCTGAGTCTGTTGCAGAATCTGGTGAACGAGTTCCTTGAGTCTGTTGCAGAATCTGGTGAACGAGTTCCCTGAGTCTGTTGCAAAATCTGGTAAACGAGTTCCCTGAGTCTGTTGCAGAATCTGGTAAACGAGTTCCCTGAGTCTGTTGCAGAATCTGGTAAACGAGTTCCCTGAGTCTGTTGCATAATCTGGTAAACGAGTTCCCTGAGTCTGTTGCAGAATCTGGTAAACGAGTTCTCTGAGTCTGTTGCAAAATCTGGTAAACGAGTTCTCTGAGTCAGTTGCAGAATCTGGTAAACGAGTTCCCTGAGTCTGCTGCAGAATCTGGTAAACGAGTTCCCTGAGTCTGTTGCACAATCTGGTAAACGAGTTCCCTGAGTATGTTGCAGAATCTGGTAAACGAGTTCCCTGAGTGGAGGGAGCACATCATGAATGCTTCTCTCAATCTTCTCATCACACAACTCAGCGTTCGTACAATCTTATTCTTAGATCTAAATGAATCTGCTTCAAAACAAATTCGTATCACTGGCTTTTTATGAAGAGTGCACCACATTCACTTTAATCGCACTGGGTGTTGGAGAAACACCTCAGTTGGAGGGAGGAAAGAAAAATGGATGATGCGGATTGGACGAAACTGGTCTAAGTTGTCCGATTCTCGCTATGCTATATAATTGGACCACAAGAAGTGAGGAGAGCAGATAGTCGACGGCTTAAAAGAATCTTAAAAGGAGTGTGTAAGTGCAGGATACGTATCCGGTGGTGCTGGAGATTGGGCTGCGGCTGCTGCTTCAGATGGTCGTCGCGTGGAGAGGAGCGGCTGTGCTGGAAAAAAAGAAGCTCCATGAGCAACCCTCTACTAACACATCCAGTCAGTGTCGCTTCCTAATTGACGTGCTTCTCCCTGCGAAACTTTTTTTTTTCTTCTTCAAAACTTGTCGGATCACTATCCAGGTTCATTACGTATGATGCGAGGTGAAAGTCAAGCTAATTTCGATGTAATTAGAATATTCTTAAATTAAGAAAAACAAGAAAGTTTCTATAATTTACCGTTTGTGCTCAGAACATAAAGGCCTTGATAACTGAATCTTTCCAAAAAAAGACGCAAAGAGCGGAAAAATGCCTAAACAAAGATCTGCCCGCGACAATATGAATTAGTTTCATTCAGATAAAAGTTTTCATAGAAGAATACGCCATCAAATCTGGAAAAAGAGACCCCTTCAAGGCTTTCAATAAACTAATTGTAAATATCACCCACCGTCAATTGAACTTGACCATTGAAGCTTCGCATTCAGGCCATCAAGCTCATTCTGTAAGCAGGGTTTCAAAACGCTGAAGAATCCTCGATGAGTTGATAAACATTGATGTGTAAAAAGAAGTTTGGAAGTTACATCGGCCAATGTAACGGTGGGTTGAATTCCAGATGGGGCTCCTCCTACAATATCCTCCCACCCTCCTCTCTACATGAGTAACTGGCCATCTGTCTTGCATCACATCGAGGGATTCGCTCTGGTTAGAATATTCTTGACTGATCATGAGCGACGCTGGATGGAAATCAGAGTTGATTTTGTTGGTTTACTCTGTGAAGTTATTAGTTCTAGGTGCCGTTTGCTCGCGCAGACAAGATTCTCAAATTTTGAAGTCTTAAGCAGTTAAACTTCGAATTGTGCCGAATTGTGTGTGCCGAGTGAGAAAGAAATGAAGTGTCGCTAATAATGAATGACCACTGTGAGTTCTCCTCAGGTGATGCTCTGCCAGAGTCGCCCTTCTCCCCGTCGACTTGCGGTGCAGCTCCTTAAGGAATGCAAGCTCATTTTCGAGACCTTGCCAACACAGGTTACTGTATAAGAGAGTTCAATTCCCGCCTTCACAGTACGAATGTTTCAGGATTACGATACGCCCGTTATCACTGTGCTCGACGAAGCAACTGAGTACGTCGTTCGCAAGTACATCGAACATGTACCGATATACGAGAGAGTGAGTTACGAGTCCAGGTGGGAGTTCAACCCTGCAAGGACCATAATTCATGTTCTGAAGCCTAAAATGGTTCATTGAGCAGACTGCATATTTGACTAAGATTCGGAAAGTAGAAGAACTCGGGATGGCTATATATCATGCATTTCTTTGTATCATCCAACCGAGCGGAAGATACATACGAAGTGGTGAACTGCATTTCTAAAGTTATGTAAGACAAAAACAATATCCAACTTTTTACGTATATTTTGCAAAACTGAGTAACTAAAGTTCAAAAAAGGTGATCGATATTTTGTTGCAGGAGTGCTGGAGTATGGATTTCGCCACTGTTTGTGACAAAATAGGCAGCTTGGAAACGGAAACTCACCTACTGTCTTGTCTAGTGAGATTTAATACCTATCAGCTGTCAAAAAATTCGTTTTCTTGCAAGAATATTCATGTTTTCAAAAAAAAATTATCTTTTAACGGTTTTTTTTAAAGGTATATTAAAAGAGTTTATATGAAAATATGTTATTTTGAACTGATTTCGATCGCTGCTGATCGATTCCCTTCTGAAATTTAATCTCACAGCCTTTGGAGTATTGATAATTGAGAAAATAAGGCTAATTTAAAGAGGAGGTTCTGCTTAAAGGTGAACATTGACAGAGGGAACGAGTACCTAATTTAAAGAGGAGGTTCTGCTTAAAGGTGAACAGTGACCGAGGGAACGAGTACCTAATTTAAAGAGGAGGTTCTGCTTAAAGGTGAACAGTGACCGAGGGAACGAGTACCTAATTTAAAGAGGAGGTTCTGCTTAAAGGTGAACAGTGACAGAGGGAACGAGTACCTAATTTAAAGAGGAGGTTCTGCTTAAAGGTGAACAGTGACCGAGGGAACGAGTACCTAATTTAAAGAGGAGGTTCTGCTTAAAGGTGAACAGTGACCGAGGGAACGAGTACCTAATTTAAAGAGGAGGTTCTGCTTAAAGGTGAACAGTGACAGAGGGAACGAGTACCTAATTTAAAGAGGAGGTTCTGCTTAAAGGTGAACATTGACAGAGGGAACGAGTACCTAATTTAAAGAGGAGGTTCTGCTTAAAGGTGAACAGTGACCGAGGGAACGAGTACCTAATTTAAAGAGGAGGTTCTGCTTAAAGGTGAACAGTGACAGAGGGAACGAGTACCTAATTTAAAGAGGAGGTTCTGCTTAAAGGTGAACAGTGACCGAGGGAACGAGTACCTAATTTAAAGAGGAGGTTCTGCTTAAAGGTGAACAGTGACAGAGGGAACGAGTACCTAATTTAAAGAGGAGGTTCTGCTTAAAGGTGAACAGTGACCGAGGGAACGAGTACCTAATTTGAAGAGGAGGTTCTGCTTAAAGGTGAACAGTGACAGAGGGAACGAGTACCTAATTTAAAGAGGAGGTTCTGCTTAAAGGTGAACAGTGACAGAGGGAACGAGTACCTAATTTAAAGAGGAGGTTCTGCTTAAAGGTGAACAGTGACCGAGGGAACGAGTACCTAATTTAAAGAGGAGGTTCTGCTTAAAGGTGAACAGTGACAGAGGGAACGAGTACCTAATTTAAAGAGGAGGTTCTGCTTAAAGGTGAACATTGACAGAGGGAACGAGTACCTAATTTAAAGAGGAGGTTCTGCTTAAAGGTGAACAGTGACCGAGGGAACGAGTACCTAATTTAAAGAGGAGGTTCTGCTTAAAGGTGAACAGTGACAGAGGGAACGAGTACCTAATTTAAAGAGGAGGTTCTGCTTAAAGGTGAACATTGACAGAGGGAACGAGTACCTAATTTAAAGAGGAGGTTCTGCTTAAAGGTGAACAGTGACCGAGAGAACGAGTACCTAATTTAAAGAGGAGGTTCTGCTTAAAGGTGAACAGTGACAGAGGGAACGAGTACCTAATTTAAAGAGGAGGTTCTGCTTAAAGGTGAACAGTGACAGAGGGAACGAGTACCTAATTTAAAGAGGAGGTTCTGCTTAAAGGTGAACAGTGACAGAGGGAACGAGTACCTAATTTAAAGAGGAGGTTCTGCTTAAAGGTGAACAGTGACAGAGGGAACGAGTACCTAATTTAAAGAGGAGGTTCTGCTTAAAGGTGAACATTGACAGAGGGAACGAGTACCTAATTTAAAGAGGAGGTTCTGCTTAAAGGTGAACAGTGACCGAGGGAACGAGTACCTAATTTAAAGAGGAGGTTCTGCTTAAAGGTGAACAGTGACAGAGGGAACGAGTACCTAATTTAAAGAGGAGGTTCTGCTTAAAGGTGAACAGTGACCGAGGGAACGAGTACCTAATTTAAAGAGGAAGTTCTGCTTAAAGGTGAACAGTGACAGAGGGAACGAGTACCTAATTTAAAGAGGTTCTGCTTAAAGGTGAACAGTGACCGAGGGAACGAGTACCTAATTTAAAGAGGAGGTTCTGCTTAAAGGTGAACAGTGACAGAGGGAACGAGTACCTAATTTAAAGAGGAGGTTCTGCTTAAAGGTGAACAGTGACAGAGGGAACGAGTACCTAATTTAAAGAGGAGGTTCTGCTTAAAGGTGAACAGTGACCGAGGGAACGAGTACCTAATTTAAAGAGGAGGTTCTGCTTAAAGGTGAACAGTGACAGAGGGAACGAGTATCTGCAATGGGACGCTTGGGCGTGCGCGCTCAGTGGCTATTCTGAGTATCGTTTTCTACTCGCCAGGTATTGCTTTTGTTTTTACAATACAGAACTAATCGGAGCAATGGTTTCTCTTCTACTCTAATTTCTAAAAAAAACTCTTGTCAGCTCCCAAGCTCTCACATCAAATCAACTCCTGCTCGTCAGAGAAAACACCCTCCTTTTTTGTGGTATAGATGAACTCGCACATGCGACAGTCCTCCTTTGTAAATATTCAAGATCTATTTGCAAGGACTAAATGAAATAGGCAATTCAAAAAAATTTATAGGAGCATTTTTGATTTTAATATGAAGTGAAAAGTTCAACAAAAAAAACGAGAGAAAACTGAGCTTTTAAGTCTCTTATCGGTCTAAGACTTTCTAAAGGGTTCGGATGTACAAATAATAAACACGGGGAGAATTTCAAATAAGTTCAATTGTAAAATTTTAAAGTGATTTTGCAATGAATTGTACTTCAGTGACGAGAAAGCAAAAAAGGATACTGAAAATCAATCGTATTTTTAAATGATGAGGGGTATTATGGATGAAAGTAGCGTAGATGCCCTTCGGCGGTGGCTGCTGCGTGGCCGACCCTCTTCACTCGTTTCAATGCTGTGTGTGGATATGTTGACCCGAAGTTAGTTTTTATCACCTAACCTTTTATAATACAGAATGTCCGTTTTCTATATTATAACTATGAAGATAAAATTCATTTGTTATAGAGTGAGAGTCAGTGTGTTTCTTGTGCTCCCCCTATGAATTTTCCCTTGAAAAACATAACAAAAGAGCGTTTATAAAGCATACATTGATTTAAAAGTTCACGAGAAACATAAGAAATGAAACATTCCTTCCTTCCCCCAAGTTGAAGAGTGGTCGCCTGTCGTTTCGCTCTTCATTTTCCCCATCCATGGAATAGGAATCCGGCCTCTCGAGGTTCTTAATCGTAAAAGGACGTCAGGCTGATATATCCTCATGGAATTTATCGCGACAAGCCGGTCTGTGAAGAAAATCGTCGTATCTCAAAAGATGCACTACCGTCCACCCCCAACGATGATGTGGCGAAGTGCTATCTACACAGCGGACCTCGCTCTTCAGCGAGAATAACGCTAGGAAGAAGAAGAAGAGAAACATAAGAAATGACAATGGAAGCATGGCATGAACGATAATGGCAAAGAGTATATATTAAAACGAGATCTGGATCAGTAATGAAAGATAAGGACACCATGCTTAGGATATCGCGGATAAGGTTAGAAAGGAAAAGTGTCGTGAGTATGAAATCAGGAAGCTCGGGATTTCAGTCCCCAAGCCCCTGAGCTCTATTCTCCCCGGTGACTGGAGAATGGGCGTATTTATAGTGCCCGATGTGAGAGTAATCTCTCGCCTCCATGGTCCAAGAAATAGTGATCAGTAGGCAAATGCAGTTATACAACGCAGGCGTCATTTGTCTATTATTGAAGTGATGGTCATAGATATTCACGGACCTTCAAAATAACAACTCACAATTTGAACGAATTTCAGTTACAAAATTGCATACCGGTGACTCTGGTTGAACTTGAGTAGTTGAGTACTACTGGTTGAACTTGAGTAGTGAACCCTCAGTTTGATTCTATTATGTTACAGTAACCCGCAAAACGAGAGCCGAGCTTCTCTTCTCCGTTCGAGTAAGAGCAAGGCATCTCCTATTTGCGGAGAAGCTCTCAGTCATGAAAGCTGTCTCCAATTGTGGCAGAAGTTTGGCTTTTTATTTATTTAACTAAGAAAATTCAAGTTAAACAGCCATTCTGATTGTCTTCTCGAGATGCAGTTATTAATGTGAAGCAAAAAAATCTGTGTTTCGTGATAGCTGCTGAGAGAGGCGAAAATATGAAAAAGCAGTATCGAGAGGTACTGTAGATTTTTAGAGCAATCGAAATAAAGGGTGAACTCACTTTCGTTGATGCAAATTTGTTTGAAGATACGTTCTGTTGTGCTGTGCATTTGCGCCGTGCCCGGGGACTCAGCAGTCGACGGTGGCCAGCCGCAGCTTTTCACCCACTTCGGCGTCAGTCAACTACGACCTGCTTTTTCACAGCCGACTGATTGCTTACCTTTTTCAGGTTGGATTCAGATGTATTTCGGTCGGTCTCTTCTTCTCTTCGAATGTCTTCTCGAACAGTTCCTTCTTCGTCCTCCTCTTTGCTTTACACCAAAGGTGAGGCTTTCACGACCAATCATCACGGGTTAAATATTAACCGTATCAAATATAGTGACGCATACATGTTAATGACGAAAATAACCTACAGTATCTTCTACCGTAGTATTTTACTTCTTTTCTACATCTCTTTTCATTCTTTCTAGTCTCTCCCCATCCCTTTTCCAATTCGCTTTCTCTTTGAATGGTCTCATTTTACTCCCGCTAGTAATTAGAAACTGCCCAAAGTGTAGATCAGGGTTTTTTAATGTTGAAGTTAACCGATAATTGAGAGTCATGTGTTCCATTTTCCTACATACGCATAAATAATTGTTGTTTCCGAGGGAACTGCTCTGAACAATAGTTAGCACCCGATATTATAATGGTCCAAAGCAAGTAAAGAAAGAGAGAAATGGTTGAGCGGTGACAATGCTCCGTTGGGAGAACCTGACGGACATTCGAGACAGCGTCGTCCTGGGAGTCGGCAGCTTAAACTCGCATGCTTTCGAGACTTTTCTGGATGAGCTCCACTCGAGGGGGGTCCTCAGGGAAGCCATGGAGAAGAAGGTAAGGGGGGTTCTCAGGGAAGCCATGGAGAAGAAGGTCAGGGGGGTCCTCAGGGAAGCCATGGAGAAGAAGGTAAGGGGGGTCCTCAGGGAAGCCATGGAGAAGAAGGTAAGGGGGGTCCTCAGGGAAGCCATGGAGAAGAAGGTCAGGGGGGTCCTCAGGGAAGCCATGGAGAAGAAGGTAAGGGGGGTCCTCAGGGAAGCCATGGAGAAGAAGGTAAGGGGGGTCCTCAGGGAAGCCATGGAGAAGAAGGTAAGGGGGGTCCTCAGGGAAGCCATGGAGAAGAAGGTAAGGGGGTCCTCAGGGAAGCCATGGAGAAGAAGGTCAGGGGGGTCCTCAGGAAAGCCATGGAGAAGAAGGTAAGGGGGGTCCTCAGGGAAGCCATGGAGAAGAAGGTAAGGGGGGTCCTCAGGGAAGCCATGGAGAAGAAGGTAAGGGGGGTCCTCAGGGAAGCCATGGAGAAGAAGGTCAGGGGGGTCCTCAGGGAAGCCATGGAGAAGAAGGTCAGGGGGTCCTCAGGGAAGCCATGGAGAAGAAGGTAAGGGGGGTCCTCAGGGAAGCCATGGAGAAGAAGGTAAGGGGGGTCCTCAGGGAAGCCATGGAGAAGAAGGTCAGGGGGGTCCTCAGGAAAGCCATGGAGAAGAAGGTAAGGGGGGTCCTCAGGGAAGCCATGGAGAAGAAGGTAAGGGGGGTCCTCAGGGAAGCCATGGAGAAGAAGGTAAGGGGGGTCCTCAGGGAAGCCATGGAGAAGAAGGTAAGGGGGGTCCTCATGGAAGCCATGGAGAAGAAGGTAAGGGGGGTCCTCAGGGAAGCCATGGAGAAGAAGGTAAGGGGGGTCCTCAGGGAAGCCATGGAGAAGAAGGTCAGGGGGGTCCTCAGGGAAGCCATGGAGAAGAAGGTCAGGGGGGTCCTCAGGGAAGCCATGGAGAAGAAGGTAAGGGGGGTCCTCATGGAAGCCATGGAGAAGAAGGTAAGGGGGGTCCTCAGGGAAGCCATGGAGAAGAAGGTAAGGGGGTCCTCAGGGAAGCCATGGAGAAGAAGGTCAGGGGGGTCCTCAGGGAAGCCATGGAGAAGAAGGTAAGGGGGGTTCTCAGGGAAGCCATGGAGAAGAAGGTCAGGGGGGTCCTCAGGGAAGCCATGGAGAAGAAGGTAAGGGGGGTCCTCAGGGAAGCCATGGAGAAGAAGGTAAGGGGGGTCCTCAGGGAAGCCATGGAGAAGAAGGTCAGGGGGGTCCTCAGGGAAGCCATGGAGAAGAAGGTAAGGGGGGTCCTCAGGGAAGCCATGGAGAAGAAGGTAAGGGGGGTCCTCAGGGAAGCCATGGAGAAGAAGGTAAGGGGGGTCCTCAGGGAAGCCATGGAGAAGAAGGTAAGGGGGTCCTCAGGGAAGCCATGGAGAAGAAGGTCAGGGGGGTCCTCAGGAAAGCCATGGAGAAGAAGGTAAGGGGGGTCCTCAGGGAAGCCATGGAGAAGAAGGTAAGGGGGGTCCTCAGGGAAGCCATGGAGAAGAAGGTAAGGGGGGTCCTCAGGGAAGCCATGGAGAAGAAGGTCAGGGGGGTCCTCAGGGAAGCCATGGAGAAGAAGGTCAGGGGGTCCTCAGGGAAGCCATGGAGAAGAAGGTAAGGGGGGTCCTCAGGGAAGCCATGGAGAAGAAGGTAAGGGGGGTCCTCAGGGAAGCCATGGAGAAGAAGGTAAGGGGGGTCCTCAGGGAAGCCATGGAGAAGAAGGTCAGGGGGGTCCTCAGGAAAGCCATGGAGAAGAAGGTAAGGGGGGTCCTCAGGGAAGCCATGGAGAAGAAGGTAAGGGGGGTCCTCAGGGAAGCCATGGAGAAGAAGGTAAGGGGGGTCCTCAGGGAAGCCATGGAGAAGAAGGTAAGGGGGGTCCTCATGGAAGCCATGGAGAAGAAGGTAAGGGGGGTCCTCAGGGAAGCCATGGAGAAGAAGGTAAGGGGGGTCCTCAGGGAAGCCATGGAGAAGAAGGTCAGGGGGGTCCTCAGGGAAGCCATGGAGAAGAAGGTCAGGGGGGTCCTCAGGGAAGCCATGGAGAAGAAGGTAAGGGGGGTCCTCATGGAAGCCATGGAGAAGAAGGTAAGGGGGGTCCTCAGGGAAGCCATGGAGAAGAAGGTAAGGGGGTCCTCAGGGAAGCCATGGAGAAGAAGGTCAGGGGGGTCCTCAGGGAAGCCATGGAGAAGAAGGTAAGGGGGGTCCTCAGGGAAGCCATGGAGAAGAAGGTAAGGGGGGTCCTCAGGGAAGCCATGGAGAAGAAGGTAAGGGGGTCCTCAGGGAAGCCATGGAGAAGAAGGTAAGGGGGGTCCTCAGGGAAGCCATGGAGAAGAAGGTCAGGGGGGTCCTCAGGGAAGCCATGGAGAAGAAGGTGAGGGGGGTCCTCAGGGAAGCCATGGAGAAGAAGGTAAGGGGGGTCCTCAGGGAAGCCATGGAGAAGAAGGTCAGGGGGGTCCTCAGGGAAGCCATGGAGAAGAAGGTAAGGGGGGTCCTCAGGGAAGCCATGGAGAAGAAGGTAAGGGGGTCCTCAGGGAAGCCATGGAGAAGAAGGTCAGGGGGGTCCTCAGGGAAGCCATGGAGAAGAAGGTAAGGGGGGTCCTCAGGGAAGCCATGGAGAAGAAGGTAAGGGGGGTCCTCAGGGAAGCCAGGGAGAAGAAGGTCAGGGGGGTCCTCAGGGAAGCCATGGAGAGTTTTTTCTCGAAAATTCTGTTATATAAAACTGTTTACATTGAGTAGCACAAAGCTTTAAAAAATTTGTTAAAACTTTTTGTAATCCAGATTTCTCGGAGTTTGTTCGCTTTTGATGGTCAATGAAATTTTTAAAACCGTATTGTTTGTTTCAAACCCTTTGTTGAAAGTAATTTCGTAAAGAAAAAAGAGTAATTTTGTTGCGTTGTTCCAAGTGATTCTTCCTTCATTTCTCAGGTGGAGACCAATGTGAGAAGGCGCAAGCGGAAAGATCTCCTGCGATTGCAAATCTTGAGGATCATTGAGGTTTCATTTCACTCCATTCCAATTCGTTTTCACATTTTTTTGTTGCCTTTCAGAGTGCCTTTAAAAGCATGAAATTTGTAATTAGGCAGAAAAAGTTGGAACTTGTGGAGTTGTAATGATTTGTGAATATGTGCAATTAAGGTGGCGGTCTTCAGAGGTCTCCTGGACGTGTCAATGATAGATGGCTCGGGAGCACTGCATTCACATATCGTCGACTTTATTGATGCCATCCGCATTAATCTCGAGAGTGACACGGACAGAGACATCTCCCTAGTGACTTCCCTCCGGCTGCATCTCGCCAAGCTCGTCGCCCTCATCGTCGACTCCGGTGGGTGGGAAACGGCGGGGAAGGGGTTGGGGCAGCTGCGTTTGAAGTTGAGACAATATTATATTTGTCGAAGTACTTGGTTGCTATGGAATAAAGTAGTTTCAATATATCTTATTGTTCAGAATAATCTTGTTCAAAATTCATTTTTCTGGTTTATTTGTGTATTTTTTCATTTTTTAAAGTCGAAAACTTCATTAAGTTTATAGGATAACGGTTCATCATAAATTCATATTTATTTCAAGTTCTAAGTTACACAGTTTAAAGGTAGTGACGTCTGGTTAAGATGACAAATGATTGAACTATCGCACAGAACAAAGCTGGTACTATTTTCAAGTTCTAAGTTACATAGTTTAAAGGTAGTGACGTCTGGTTAAGATGACAAATGATTGAACTATCGCACAGAACAAAGCTGGTACTATTTTCAAGTTCTAAGTTACATAGTTTAAAGGTAGTGACGTCTGGTTAAGATGACAAATGATTGAACTATCGCACAGAACAAAGCTGGTACTATTTTCAAGTTCTAAGTTACATAGTTTAAAGGCAGTGACGTCTGGTTAAGATGACAAATGATTGAACTATCGCACAGAACAAAGCTGGTACTATTTTCAAGTTCTAAGTTACATAGTTTAAAGGCAGTGACGTCTGGTTAAGATGACAAATGATTGAACTATCGCACAGAACAAAGCTGGTACTATTTTCAAGTTCTAAGTTACATAGTTTAAAGGCAGTGACGTCTGGTTAAGATGACAAATGATTGAACTATCGCACAGAACAAAGCTGGTACTATTTTCAAGTTCTAAGTTACATAGTTTAAAGGCAGTGACGTCTGGTTAAGATGACAAATGATTGAACTATCGCACAGAACAAAGCTGGTACTATTTTCAAGTTCTAAGTTACATAGTTTAAAGGTAGTGACGTCTGGTTAAGATGACAAATGATTGAACTATCGCACAGAACAAAGCTGGTACTATTTTCAAGTTCTAAGTTACATAGTTTAAAGGCAGTGACGTCTGGTTAAGATGACAAATGATTGAACTATCGCACAGAACAAAGCTGGTACTATTTTCAAGTTCTAAGTTACATAGTTTAAAGGCAGTGACGTCTGGTTAAGATGACAAATGATTGAACTATCGCACAGAACAAAGCTGGTACTATTTTCAAGTTCTAAGTTACATAGTTTAAAGGCAGTGACGTCTGGTTAAGATGACAAATGATTGAACTATCGCACAGAACAAAGCTGGTACTATTTTCAAGTTCTAAGTTACATAGTTTAAAGGCAGTGACGTCTGGTTAAGATGACAAATGATTGAACTATTGCACAGAACAAAGCTGGTACTATTTTCAAGTTCTAAGTTACATAGTTTAAAGGCAGTGACGTCTGGTTAAGATGACAAATGATTGAACTATCGCACAGAACAAAGCTGGTACTATTTTCAAGTTCTAAGTTACATAGTTTAAAGGCAGTGACGTCTGGTTAAGATGACAAATGATTGAACTATCGCACAGAACAAAGCTGGTACTATTTTCAAGTTCTAAGTTACATAGTTTAAAGGCAGTGACGTCTGGTTAAGATGACAAATGATTGAACTATCGCACAGAACAAAGCTGGTACTATTTTCAAGTTCTAAGTTACATAGTTTAAAGGCAGTGACGTCTGGTTAAGATGACAAATGATTGAACTATCGCACAGAACAAAGCTGGTACTATTTTCAAGTTCTAAGTTACATAGTTTAAAGGCAGTGACGTCTGGTTAAGATGACAATTGATTGAACTATCGCACAGAACAAAGCTGGTACTATTTTCAAGTTCTAAGTTACATAGTTTAAAGGCAGTGACGTCTGGTTAAGATGACAAATGATTGAACTATCGCACAGAACAAAGCTGGTACTATTTTCAAGTTCTAAGTTACACAGTTTAAAGGTAGTGACGTCTGGTTAAGATGACAAATGATTGAACTATCGCACAGAACAAAGCTGGTACTATTTTCAAGTTCTAAGTTACATAGTTTAAAGGCAGTGACGTCTGGTTAAGATGACAAATGATTGAACTATCGCACAGAACAAAGCTGGTACTATTTTCAAGTTCTAAGTTACATAGTTTAAAGGCAGTGACGTCTGGTTAAGATGACAAATGATTGAACTATCGCACAGAACAAAGCTGGTACTATTTTCAAGTTCTAAGTTACATAGTTTAAAGGCAGTGACGTCTGGTTAAGATGACAAATGATTGAACTATCGCACAGAACAAAGCTGGTACTATTTTCAAGTTCTAAGTTACACAGTTTAAAGGTAGTGACGTCTGGTTAAGATGACAAATGATTGAACTATCGCACAGAACAAAGCTGGTACTATTTTCAAGTTCTAAGTTACATAGTTTAAAGGCAGTGACGTCTGGTTAAGATGACAAATGATTGAACTATCGCACAGAACAAAGCTGGTACTATTTTCAAGTTCTAAGTTACATAGTTTAAAGGCAGTGACGTCTGGTTAAGATGACAAATGATTGAACTATCGCACAGAACAAAGCTGGTACTATTTTCAAGTTCTAAGTTACATAGTTTAAAGGCAGTGACGTCTGGTTAAGATGACAAATGATTGAACTATCGCACAGAACAAAGCTGGTACTATTTTCAAGTTCTAAGTTACATAGTTTAAAGGCAGTGACGTCTGGTTAAGATGACAAATGATTGAACTATCGCACAGAACAAAGCTGGTACTATTTTCAAGTTCTAAGTTACATAGTTTAAAGGCAGTGACGTCTGGTTAAGATGACAAATGATTGAACTATCGCACAGAACAAAGCTGGTACTATTTTCAAGTTCTAAGTTACATAGTTTAAAGGCAGTGACGTCTGGTTAAGATGACAAATGATTGAACTATCGCACAGAACAAAGCTGGTACTATTTTCAAGTTCTAAGTTACATAGTTTAAAGGCAGTGACGTCTGGTTAAGATGACAAATGATTGAACTATCGCACAGAACAAAGCTGGTACTATTTTCAAGTTCTAAGTTACATAGTTTAAAGGCAGTGACGTCTGGTTAAGATGACAAATGATTGAACTATCGCACAGAACAAAGCTGGTACTATTTTCAAGTTCTAAGTTACATAGTTTAAAGGCAGTGACGTCTGGTTAAGATGACAAATGATTGAACTATCGCACAGAACAAAGCTGGTACTATTTTCAAGTTCTAAGTTACATAGTTTAAAGGCAGTGACGTCTGGTTAAGATGACAAATGATTGAACTATCGCACAGAACAAAGCTGGTACTATTTTCAAGTTCTAAGTTACATAGTTTAAAGGCAGTGACGTCTGGTTAAGATGACAAATGATTGAACTATCGCACAGAACAAAGCTGGTACTATTTTCAAGTTCTAAGTTACATAGTTTAAAGGCAGTGACGTCTGGTTAAGATGACAAATGATTGAACTATCGCACAGAACAAAGCTGGTACTATTTTCAAGTTCTAAGTTACATAGTTTAAAGGCAGTGACGTCTGGTTAAGATGACAAATGATTGAACTATCGCACAGAACAAAGCTGGTACTATTTTCAAGTTCTAAGTTACATAGTTTAAAGGCATTGACGTCTGGTTAAGATGACAAATGATTGAACTATCGCACAGAACAAAGCTGGTACTATTTTCAAGTTCTAAGTTACATAGTTTAAAGGCAGTGACGTCTGGTTAAGATGACAAATGATTGAACTATCGCACAGAACAAAGCTGGTACTATTTTCAAGTTCTAAGTTACATAGTTTAAAGGCAGTGACGTCTGGTTAAGATGACAAATGATTGAACTATCGCACAGAACAAAGCTGGTACTATTTTCAAGTTCTAAGTTACATAGTTTAAAGGCAGTGACGTCTGGTTAAGATGACAAATGATTGAACTATCGCACAGAACAAAGCTGGTACTATTTTCAAGTTCTAAGTTACATAGTTTAAAGGCAGTGACGTCTGGTTAAGATGACAAATGATTGAACTATCGCACAGAACAAAGCTGGTACTATTTTCAAGTTCTAAGTTACATAGTTTAAAGGCATTGACGTCTGGTTAAGATGACAAATGATTGAACTATCGCACAGAACAAAGCTGGTACTATTTTCAAGTTCTAAGTTACATAGTTTAAAGGCAGTGACGTCTGGTTAAGATGACAAATGATTGAACTATCGCACAGAACAAAGCTGGTACTATTTTCAAGTTCTAAGTTACATAGTTTAAAGGCAGTGACGTCTGGTTAAGATGACAAATGATTGAACTATCGCACAGAACAAAGCTGGTACTATTTTCAAGTTCTAAGTTACATAGTTTAAAGGCAGTGACGTCTGGTTAAGATGACAAATGATTGAACTATCGCACAGAACAAAGCTGGTACTATTTTCAAGTTCTAAGTTACATAGTTTAAAGGCAGTGACGTCTGGTTAAGATGACAAATGATTGAACTATCGCACAGAACAAAGCTGGTACTATTTTCAAGTTCTAAGTTACATAGTTTAAAGGCAGTGACGTCTGGTTAAGATGACAAATGATTGAACTATCGCACAGAACAAAGCTGGTACTATTTTCAAGTTCTAAGTTACATAGTTTAAAGGCAGTGACGTCTGGTTAAGATGACAAATGATTGAACTATCGCACAGAACAAAGCTGGTACTATTTTCAAGTTCTAAGTTACATAGTTTAAAGGCAGTGACGTCTGGTTAAGATGACAAATGATTTAACTATCGCACAGAACAAAGCTGGTACTATTTTCAAGTTCTAAGTTACATAGTTTAAAGGCAGTGACGTCTGGTTAAGATGACAAATGATTGAACTATTGCACAGAACAAAGCTGGTACTATTTTCAAGTTCTAAGTTACATAGTTTAAAGGCAGTGACGTCTGGTTAAGATGACAAATGATTGAACTATCGCACAGAACAAAGCTGGTACTATTTTCAAGTTCTAAGTTACATAGTTTAAAGGCAGTGACGTCTGGTTAAGATGACAAATGATTGAACTATTGCACAGAACAAAGCTGGTACTATTTTCAAGTTCTAAGTTACATAGTTTAAAGGCAGTGACGTCTGGTTAAGATGACAAATGATTGAACTATCGCACAGAACAAAGCTGGTACTATTTTCAAGTTCTAAGTTACATAGTTTAAAGGCAGTGACGTCTGGTTAAGATGACAAATGATTGAACTATCGCACAGAAAAAAGCTAGTCCACCAGGCGGTATCGAACCCAGCCATCTCGACTCAAACCGGGAGCGCGTGTTACCATTACGACTCAAACCGGGAGCGCGTGTTACCATTCAATCGACCCTCTCGTTCTTAATCGACCCTCTCGTTCTCAATCGACCCTCTCGTTCTCAATCGACCCTCTCGTTCTCATAGAGATTGGTGACTTATCAAGGGCTCTCTTGAAAAGTCAATAATGTCTACAATTCCACCTTCCATACTCACTCTACAAATTCCAACAGTTCCGTTGCCGTTCGTGATGTCCCTTATTGAAGATCTCTTCTCGAAACATCTTCAGCCCGTTCAGAAGACACTGTCAGACCAAGCAGCAGAGATTTCTTCTCTACGTCAAATTCTAGCGGAAGTTCAGAGTAGCTTATCTCCAGTTTCTCTTCGTCCACATATATACTCAGCAGTGGTTGAGTGTACAATCAGGGATAAAGACATGTTAATGAGGAAGTCCAAGCGAGCGGTTCTTCTTCGACTCCCCGAGAAGGCTGTCGCCGATTAAACCCACAAAAACGACCAAAGAACCATTGAGCAGATCTTCCAGAAAATAAACTCGTCCGATCTCATGAAGTCCCTCAAAACTGGCAAGATCTCTCACCATCGCCACCCTGTGGGTGCCCCTCGGCCCTCCACGTCTACTGGACGACCGATCAAAATTGAGTTCGCCAACTCATGTGACCGAGACATGTTCCTCATGCTCTGTAAACAAGTCAAAAGTGTCCCAAAAGGATGTCATATCAGATCCGATCTCTCTCCCGCTGAACTAATCGCTGAGCGTGACTGTAAACGAATTTCCCTAGAATCTTCTCACATTCCCGTCAGACTGGTCGACTCTCATCTTGAACCAGTCCTCCCTCATCAAAAATGGAAAAACAAGAGAAAATCTCTCATTAATACCCAGACCACATCCCTTTCTTCTCCACCTGCTCTAACTCGGACCTATGTAGCTGTAGCGTCCTCCTCTACTCGGATCAGAAACCCTCCCTCTACAAGTGAAATCTCCTTATTCAACACCCCTATCTTCTCTGCCACGACCCCTCCACCAGCACCACAGCCTTCTTCTCGTCCTCGCCTTTCTCTTATTCCCCGACCTCGAGTCCCTCTTACCTTGTCCAAAAAATCAGAAAATTGCATCGTCAATAAATCGCTGACCCTGAATGAGCCTCCAGTAGTCATCAGAAGAAGCGCATGCACTCAGCAGATGGCTGCGGACAAGAAGAAGCGATCGAAATAGCAATTAAAGAGAGTGAGTTCATCCAAGCTCAAATGTGTCTCATTCAATGCTCGCTCGATTAAGAACAAATTATATGATCTTTACCATCTACTTAGATCGTCCTTCCATGACATTCTATTCGTTTGTGAAACATGGTTGAATTCTTTTGATCCTGATTCACTTCTCACTGACGCTCTCCCATACCTCGTGTTTAGAGCAGATCGTCTTGATAACAGCCGCGGTGGTGGAGCCGCTTTACTTGTTAGCAATAAACTTTCTCCGGTCAGTGTATCCTCATTTTCTCAAGACTCAATTGAATGCATAACTATTGACATCTTTCCAAATGATTCATGTACACTTCCTTTTCCCTCTCTTCGACTTGTTTCCTGTTACCGATCGCCTAACTCTCCCATGAATGCCATTGATGATCTCATCAGTTACCTCATTCCTCACTGCTCCATTCCTTACCCTGTGATCATCTGCGGAGACCTGAACTTCCCGAATGCCGATTGGTCAGCAGCCCCTCCCCCCACCCAAGACAAGGAACCCAACTCTTTTTCACAATTCACCAATGACTACCACTTAACCCAGCATGTATTGACTCCAACTCGCGCATCCAACATTCTCGATTATGTTTTTTGTAATCATGATCTCATCACCGATTGCATAACTTCTCATCCTTTCTCGACGAGCGATCATCTATCAATAGTTTTTCGATCTCTAAATGCTCCACGCGTCCCAATAGATCATGCTCCAAGTTACTCCCTCAATGGAGAAAGGCCGACTGGAATGCCATCAGTCAATCTCTTTTCCCTATAAATGGGACGATTGTATTTTCCACCTTGAGTATTGACCAATGCGTTCTTCATCTCACAGATGTTCTATCTTCTCTTGTGCATCAATATGTACCATTATCGAAGCTCCGTAAACCTCATTTGAAATACCCCTCCAAAATTCGAAGATTATTTAGTTTTCTACAAAGATCTAAGAAAAAATATCCATCAGCAACATGTACTATGAGAACATGCAGAAAGTTGCATAAGGCTATTTTCAAATTCGAATGTGAACGAGAGAGTCTGTTAAGTTTTCCAAAGAATTTCATGCAATTCTACCGTAGCATTGCAAACCGCACTAAACCTAACAACACAATTTCGTCTTTGATTGTTGACGATGTTCCATTGACATGTCCTCTTGAGATTTCTAACACATTCGCCAAATTTTTTGCTTCTGTAGCCTCAAATCCAGTTCAAGGTCCATTATCATTGAGCTGTTATTCAACTCCTATTGTGTACAACTCCATTCTATCTCC
This sequence comes from Allodiplogaster pararmata, assembly GCA_964056735.1. Lineage (NCBI taxonomy): Eukaryota > Metazoa > Nematoda > Chromadorea > Rhabditida > Diplogasteridae > Allodiplogaster > Allodiplogaster pararmata. The sequence goes on from OZ057403.1 coordinate 42,626,989, forward strand.
GATAGACATTCACAATCTCATCAAGGGTATTGTTCCCAAAATTAACACGTCTCCTGATGGTTTACCTAACATTTTCATCAAGAACTGCAAAGACGCTTTGTCACTTCCACTAGCCATAATATTTTCTAACTGCTTAACACTTGGTTACTACCCAGCGGCATGGAAAACAGGTTTGATTAAACCGATTCACAAGAAAGCTAGCAAAAGTGATGTTAACAATTATCGTCCTATCACTCTCGTCAGTTCGTTGTCTAAGCTATTCGAGAAGCATTTATACAATGTAATTTACCAGCATCTTGAAATGAATACCATTTTACACTCCAATCAGTCTGGTTTTCGTCGAAATCGGTCGACTACTTCATCTCTTGTTGAGTCCTACGCTTTGTATCTTTCTTTCCTATCCAGGAAAATCCCTTTTGACATCTGCCTGATTGACTTCTCAAAGGCATTCGACATGGTCGATCATCGACTTCTTCTTTACAAGCTTGAATGTGCAGGTATCCACTCGTCTCTATTGTGTCTTGTTTCTTCGTTTCTCTCACAGCGATCTTTTCGTGTGAATGTTAATGACAATCTTTCTGATGAACAAAGAGTGGCCACCGGTGTTCCTCAGGGAAGTTGTTTAGGCCCCCTGTTCTTCTCGATTTTCATAAATGATATTGTTGACAAGATTCCAGAGAATGTACACTGTTTTCTTTATGCCGATGATGTTAAGATTTTTTCCGATGATCCTATTGCTCTACAAATAGCTTTGAATTCAATAGCCGACTACGCCTTCAAATGGTCTCTCTCCATCTCATTCGCAAAGTGTCTGATCATTCATTGTGGTCCTAACAACTCAGGTATACAATACCATATTAACCATCACAAACTACCGACCCAGTCTCACGCTCGAGACCTTGGAATTCTATTTGAAAGCTCACTATCATTTTCCACTCATATTGAAAGTACTATCTGCAAAGCTAGTAAGTGCATGAATATCATCTTCCGATCTCTGAAAACAGCATCAATACCAGTACTACTCAAAGCTTACAAGACTTATGTGCTGCCACTCCTAGAGTATGGATCTGAGATCTGGTCCCCAACTTCTATAGGCCTCATAAATGCCTTAGAACGCGTTCAAAGATCTTTTACCAGAAGGCTTCTAGCTCGAGCCGGCCTCCCCAACTTGAACTACCTTCGTCGTCTGAGTTTTCTATCTCTTAACACACTAGAATATCGGCGATCGATAGCTGATCTGTGTTTCGTTCACAAAGTTGTTCATGATGCAATTAGGCTTGATAAGAGCACGCTGTTCCGCATTCTTCCTTCTCCTTATGGAAACCGCAAAACACATTCATTGCGTTTCGTACTCCCCTTCAAATTTCCTCAATCTCACAGTACGTGTGTATCTAGATCCATTAATGTATGGAACTCGTTGCCTTCTAATGCTGTATCTTGTAAGTCACCAAGTGCTTTCAAAAGATTTCTTCTCCAACTCCCCGATTCTGTGATTGTCGTTTCCTCGAAACTTCGCCTTAATTGACTTTTCCTCCTGTGAACATGTCATATTTTCGTTGTTAATTTATTTTTTACTTTCCTCGAACATTCGGTGTTAGTTTGTATCACCTAAACTGAGCTCACTTAAGTGACAGTGATCCGTTTTGTATACCCATTCATCATCATAATTGTATACAACCTGGAATAAAGAATGAATGAATTACACATTACACCATTCGAGATGGCTGGGTTCGATCCCGCCCGATGGACTAGCTTTTTCTGTGCGATAGTTCAATCATTTTCTGGTATTATTGATTTAGATATAGAAGCTCGGTGGAAATTGAAATGGGTCTGATTTCAGTTGCAGCGGACAGCCGGGCGAATCTGATTCCCGATGAGAAAAAGCAGCATCTCTTCTATCTCTTTATCGGCTGGTGCAGTCGAAGCATTGCAGCCACTGAGCGGAATGGGGCGGGCATTGCTGCCAGTTTGAAGACCAGGGATAGCGAGGTCATCTCTGCATCCTCTCTTTCTGTCTTTTACTATTAATTCTTCTTTATCTTTCTGTTTGAATACCCCGTTTCGCTTATTATAGACACTTTACTATCACTAAAGGATAACTGATTAGGTTATCACTAACATGGCTAACAGAGAACAATAAATCGGGAAAACTTGAGCGAAGGAATGAAACGGGCAACTTGTGGTAGATCATTTGGTATCTGAACCTCACATTGTCGAAGAGTCCCGAGATGAGTTTAATCCGAACTTTGCAAGTTTAAAGTTCAAGTGAGTATAGTAGTCATAGCAACAATAATCGGAATTGACTATTTATGTTAGATAAAAAGGGACAGAATGAATTATCGGTTTTTCTCTATGGCTATTTACCGATTTTTATATTTGACTGTTTATGTGCATCTCTCATTCTAAATGGAGCAAGATCAATCACGAGCTACCTTCAGCTAAGTAAAACCTCATATACACTTTGTTCAAACTGTAGTCTTGAGATTAAAACGGGTAATGATTCATTGGTTCTTTATGCTAGTTAACCATTTGGGATTTCATTTGAACGGTGACTCACAATATTAAAAGATTGAATGTGTTGTATTTCCAGGTGGGTTCTTTCGTTGAGCAGAAGGCGGTCATTGCCATGTCTCGACTCCTTTGCTGTGGGCCGATTTTCGAGGTTAGTTTGTTCGTTAAAGTTAATGAACATTCAGTTTGTGCCAAAGTTCAGAACTATTTTCATGAAGTTTCTTTTACAGGCATCTAAATCGATTGGCGAGGAAGGTTATTTGTATGGATGGTTGGAGAAAGTCGTCTCCAGTCACAATCAAACTGTAAGCTCTCAATGGTTCATTTGCATACTGTACATGTTATCTTTCTGAAGAGAGATCAGTGTGTTGATTCAACTTTATGAAGAAAGGATATTTTGTTGAGGTTGTCTCCAATAAGGTGGGTCGTTAGCAGAGGGTCGAGCGACTTCTTTGTTGCTGTAAAGAGTCATAGTTCAGTCAGGGCATAATGCCTTTGTTTCACAGAGCAACGAAATTTATAGTGAATGTTGTCGATGTGAAATTTTGCAGATGGGAGGACCATTTAATCAGAGGGGAAAGATAAGTGGATTATAGAATAGTAGACAAGTAGAAACGATTATCTCAAGTTCGAGAAAGTAAAAATTGTTTATATTTTCTAATTCTCAATGTCAGTTAGAGTAATGGCGGGAAGATGTGATGAGTTCTTTTTAATGACAATAATGTAGTGGATGAGACCAACAAAGGCCACTTGCAATTTTTTGTTTGAGAAAAAACGACCGCTCAGCGAGCGGGGAAGTTTAAAATGATGTAAGGTCGGAGAAGGGAGAGCTTCTCATTATTCCAAACTCTCCTGCTTGAAGAACATTTGCTTTTTGCTTTTCTTTTCTCTTTTCTCTTTCATTTTGCTTGCTTTTTGCTTTTGAACATTTTGAACATTGAACATGGAGAACAGAAGAACAAGAACATGAACATTGACATTGAACATTTTGAACAACAAGAACAAAGAACATTTTTGCTTTTCTCTTTCCCCGGGAACGGCTGCCATGAAACGTCGATGAATAAAGCCTGCCGTAATGTTCTCATACTCCGTCCTTCTCAAATGGCCGCTTTGTAGCGACGCCCAAAAGACCTCAGTTTAAAAAAAAAACCATCTTATATTGTCCCCTGAAGCCTCTTCAACCCTCACATCTCATGAGATTCCATTTTCTCAAAAACCCTTTATGCTCTATCATACATTGTGTGATAAAACAATTCATTCATTCAACAGCCTTTTTTTAAATTGACACCAGTTAAAGTGATGTATGTGCGAGATATGTAAGTGGCTTGATCGTCAGATGGAGGCGGAAGTTGAGGAGACTCTCGCGTGCATGTTAGAGATGAACGAGTCCTCCAATCTGCTCGACTGGCTAATGAAGCAATGCTACAGGTGAGACGAGTCCGCTATTACTTTCTTTACCAGTTCCCGTGTCGCATTCCCTTAATATACCTGGAACTAGATTTTCTTTTCAATAGAGTCTGAGCCGGCGTTATGAAAAAGCAGTTAATTGCAGTTGTAAAGGGTACATGAAGAAAACTATGTCTATTAGCAGACGTCCAGCCTGATCACGAAGCTCCTTCAATGATGTCAAACAAATTTAGCTACCTGAGACGTTCTTAAGACTCTAGGTATATGTCGGCTCTTGTTAAAACACTTTTAGTATTTATAATCTGTGCACTTTCTCGAGAAGCTCTATGTGTTTCTTGAAATGTTTGCTCTGAAGAACTGAGTGTTCCAATTGAAGCTTGATGTATGTAAAGAACAACGAGAGTTATAAACAAGTTAAGGTTTTTGATTTGAATGTGGGCAAGGTCAAAGCACAATTAGAAGTAGCTTTATTGGGATTCTAAAGAATGGCTGAGTCGATAGCCATATTGGCAGGGACTTAGCGGCGAGTTCTCCTACAAAAACCCGAGTGTTTTATAATTTTCAAAGAGGAACACGTCATACAAGCCGGTCCATACATATTGATGAGTCCTTGCGTTATTCTTCGTGCTTATATATGGGTTCGAGGAAGACGAAGTCCCAGCTAATTGGGCATTGTTTTTTTTAGAGTGAGAAGCTGTTGGCAGGGACTTAGCGGCGAGTTCTCCTAGAATAACATCGAGAATGATATAAAGATTGTTTTCGCAGTGTTTTTTTAAACGAAAACGTACGGTATCAGGTCTGGAGAAGATTTAATTTAGAGGAAAGCCGCTTGATCGAATAAAGACAACTTGTGCCTGCATCTGAATTAATCAAGAGATTTATCAGTCAGCCTTGCTGAACTTCCTTACAAATCTTTCTTCTAATGCAACTTCTTGCAGACAAACAGCAAGAGTAGGCGCACGATGCTTCCGAGCCTTGCGTTAGTTTGTTTTTTTCAAGTTTTATTAGTCTTTTTTTTCTACTCGTGAGCTCATTTGATGTGCAGTTCGTGTATTCTCGCGTCGGGACTCTCCGTGTGAGTTCGTCTCCCTTTTCGTGCTGTGTCAAGCGATGGCAGCGGATCCAAGCATCGCCGACTCTGCAGTGCAGATGCTTGAGCTGATCAGGAAAAGGTTCCTCGATGGGTGAGTTCACTTCATACTAATACTTCACGTTTTCTTTTGACTTTTCCGAGATTTTGTGCCTTTGTTTCCTTAGTTGAGTATATTTATAGAGCCGAATGATAGCTTGTTCAGAGCTACAATGATGAATATTCGATAGAAAGGATTTTGAAATTAAGTAAAATCTGGAAAAGGACTGAGCATTTGTGACTGTTGACCGAACTTACAGTTTAAAACGTCATCAAAAGTTTGAAGGTTCAAAACTTGATCAAAACGGTGAGAGTCTAGAAACAAAAAAAGAGAGTCCCTACATTTTTATGAAGTTCTTTCTGTCTATCATCTCGTCAGTAATAGTCAGGAGTGTGTTAAGTTCATCGTCGACGTCTCCTCTGACGTCATCGTCTGCTCCCCTGAGAGCGGCGCTCTCTTCCCTCACGACGGCGGATGAGCTCTGCCTGCCTTCCGAGCAGATCGCACTGGCAAGGAGACTCGCCAAGGCTCACCCGCAGCTCACCATCACCGTATTCTCAGGTAACTTGCACTCATTATTCCACTTTTTACCCATGTTTTGTGTATTGTGACAACGGGTCTTTTGAAAGTTTCCTTGAAAAATTTTCTTGAATTTTTTGTAAATCGTCAAATTTTGACTTACTTTCAATTTTTATGCATGAAAGTCTGCGTAATGTTGTGTGATTAATGAGAAGTGTCAAATGTGAAAGGGTTAATACGATGTAGATGAGATTTTTTAGTGGTTTTTTTCCAAATTTAATCTTGCATTTGTCCGGGCGTGGTATAATGGTAGTGTATTCGACAACTGTGCGAAGAGTCTCCAGTTTGACTTCCACCCCGGACATATCCACCCAAATCAAGGGGGTTAAGAAATGTTGGTAGTGCTCATGCACGAATCTGACTCTCCCCACTGCTGCTAATCACAATAGCAGTGCTCTAGCGGGCAGCCACTGGTTCTACCAGGATAGGTCTGTGTCGCATCTCAGGGGAGCGCGTATCCTGCCGCGAGGCGGGAACATGCGCGAGCAAGATTATTATCATTATCTTGCATTCGTGCACAATGTTGGAGAAGCGTTCGTCAGCATCATCTCTCCCTCAATGCAATCGATGAAGTTTGTAGAAGTTTGCTCGCGGATAGACATGGCCCAGTCGCATTGCCAAGCGGGTTTGCTCTCGCTTCTCTTGCCTTGGATGGAGAACATGGAGCTCGTTGATCCCTATGCTGGCGAGGAGGACACCAAAGAAGGACCTCGTGGGTGGGGATCTGAAGAGTCGACGCAGCTTCTTCTGAATAATCTCTTCCATCTCACCATCACACAGGTCTCGTTGCTTTATGCTTCTTTTTTGTCTTCAGCTGCTTTGGTATTAGTTTGTATTAATATAAGTTTGAAGCTATCGCATGGACTGTTCATTAGTAATCGTTAATTTGAGTAACGCGTCCCGGTAAAATATGAAACTGAGTTTATATCCGCGGACTTGTTTTTGTCCGTGCGATGGTATCATCATGCATATTTATAATGGAATCATATGATGAAGGGAGAACAACACGGTCGTGAACTAGCAGATCTATGGCGGGCTCTCTCTCTCGCCTTCCCCGCCAATCTGCCCGCCATCATCAACTATCTCTACGTCATAATCGTACTCTCCATCGATTCCTTACTCGGATATGTTCGTTTCTAGCTTCGCTCTATTACATTGAAGTTAATAAGTAGAGAATATTGAATAGGTGAAGAAAAAGTAAGAGACAGAACTTTTAAAAAGGGAAGTTTACAAGATCCCAAAAAGTTTTGAGATTTCAACTAGAGAGAATGCCGAAAATGTAGTAGATAGTACCTGAAAAGTCTAACTGGTGATATCGATCGTCTTAATAAAGATGGAAGGTGGAATGAGTCGGGTGGCGTATTTTTGAAAGATGCTGTACGTGAACTTGTTGCAGGCGAAGCGAATTTGTGTAATGATAGGGACGTCGTGTGGTCCCCGATTGTCCGCTCTGCTACTGGAGCAACTCTCCTCCACTTCTAGTGAATCAGGTTATTCATTATCTTATCGATTTTTAAGATGTTAAGAATGAATGGTTTTCTGAAAAGTCCTATCTTTTTTGATTGAGGCTTTAAAGTTGATTGACAAAGGTCTTTTTCTTCAATCGACTTTTAAGAGTAGAAAGCGTAATGTTATCCAAGAATGTCGTTGTTAAAAGTATCAAGAGTGATCAGAAACAGGGTTGGTTCTAGCACACTTGTAAACAGGGTTGGTTCTAGCAGCGCTCGATTCTGGAGTGGATAATCCGGCTCCATCCGTGACAGGCTCTTAAGGCTGTAGAGTCACGAATGGCCACTGTTGCCAGTGTGTTTCGAGTTTGTAAACAGGGTTGGTTCTAGCACACTTGTAAACAGGGTTGGTTCTAGCACACTTGTAAACAGGGTTGGTTCTAGCACACTTGTAAACAGGGTTGGTTCTAGCACACTTGTAAACAGGGTTGGTTCTAGCACACTTGTAAACAGGGTTGGTTCTAGCACACTTGTAAACAGGGTTGGTTCTAGCACACTTGTAAACAGGGTTGGTTCTAGCACACTTGTAAACAGGGTTGGTTCTAGCACACTTGTAAACAGGGTTGGTTCTAGCACACTTGTAAACAGGGTTGGTTTTAGCACACTTGTAAACAGGGTTGGTTCTAGCACACTTGTAAACAGGGTTGGTTTTAGCACACTTGTAAACAGGGTTGGTTCTAGCACACTTGTAAACAGGGTTGGTTCTAGCACACTTGTAAACAGGGTTGGTTCTAGCACACTTGTAAACAGGGTTGGTTCTAGCACACTTGTAAACAGGGTTGGTTCTAGCACACTTGTAAACAGGGTTGGTTCTAGCACACTTGTAAACAGGGTTGGTTCTAGCACACTTGTAAACAGGGTTGGTTCTAGCACACTTGTAAACAGGGTTGGTTCTAGCACACTTGTAAACAGGGTTGGTTTTAGCACACTTGTAAACAGGGTTGGTTCTAGCACACTTGTAAACAGGGTTGGTTCTAGCACACTTGTAAACAGGGTTGGTTCTAGCACACTTGTAAACAGGGTTGGTTCTAGCACACTTGTGAACAGGGTTGGTTCTAGCACACTTGTAAACAGGGTTGGTTCTAGCACACTTGTAAACAGGGTTGGTTCTAGCACACTTGTAAACAGGGTTGGTTCTAGCACACTTGTAAACAGGGTTGGTTCTAGCACACTTGTAAACAGGGTTGGTTCTAGCACACTTGTAAACAGGGTTGGTTCTAGCACACTTGTAAACAGGGTTGGTTCTAGTACACTTGTAAACAGGGTTGGTTCTAGCACACTTGTAAACAGGGTTGGTTCTAGCACACTTGTAAACAGGGTAGGTTTTAGCACACTTGTAAACAGGGTTGGTTCTAGCACACTTGTAAACAGGGTTGGTTCTAGCACACTTGTAAACAGGGTTGGTTCTAGCACACTTGTAAACAGGGTTGGTTCTAGCACACTTGTAAACATGTCATTCATTCATTTCCACTTTCAACTTCTACAAGTTATCAGGAATTTTACTGAAAAAAGTGAATTGCTTTAGTGGTTTCAAAAGCAATAAAATTTTTCGAAGGTGTTTCAAATGACGCCTTGCGAGCTTCGCTAGAACGATGTGAAATGGCGCCATTCTATCGCTGGACTAGAGAAAAGAACTACGCTACTCACAATCTAAAAGTAAGTCTATTTCGTTGAGCAATGACAGGCTCGTCATACTTTATTTTCTCTAGTTTGAAGGGCTTCATTGGTGGAGTCTATTTGAAGGGCTTCACTGGTGGAGTCTATGGTGACGGATCATTTTTTCAAAGTTCGGCTTGTAAATGTTTCAATTTCAAGACTCCCTTTGTAAAAATCCTTTTTCTTGAGATGTTCTGAGTTGCCTGGAATTGAAAGGACTTGGTTAAGAAAAGTTTCCATTTTCTGCCGAAATATGTTTCTTTTTTTGCGAACGAAACAAAAAGTATTGCATCCGAGCTTAAAAGTCGTTAGTGTCTCTCTTCAGAGTTTAACTGAAATGGAAATGACAGGATGCAAGAGAAGAAGAAAAGAGACTGGCAGAGAGTGAAATGGCGGCGGAGAGTCGAGACACTTCATGTGAAGGCGTCCGGGAGTTGCCGATGCCGGCGTACGGAGGTCACTACGCGCAACTCTCACGGCATCTTCCACCAGCGACGCAGCCCTTGCAGCAGATCACTCGGTGAGAAATTCTAGTCTTTTTAGTGAAAGGCGCACCATCGTCCTAGATTCTCTTTGAGATGCAGAGTTTTATCAAGAAAGGGTTCCTTCTGAAATTTAAGTCTCAACGAGGACCTGCATTTCTAGACTCGAAATGAAATGATCTCGTTCTAGACTTGAGAAAATCTTTTGATGTTCATCATCCAACACGAACTTCTGTGAATCCAAGAAGTTGAGATTAGGAAACAAGAATAAAAAAATTCAAATGTTAAACAGGCTTTGAGTTCTATTCCAGGAGTCAAGTTGCACTTCTGTTGCTGTGTGACGTCATTCGAGCCTCAACGGATATCGACTGGACAGAGGCAACTCCCAGATTGCTGCAGGCCAGTGTTTACCCCTATCTCTATTACCATTCGAATGTAATGGGAGTATCGCAAAAGTGCAGTTTGAGGATGAATCATGTATGAACTGTACTGGGTGGAGAAGAAGAAGACTTCTTGAATGACTTTCCATGGCAGGCGTCGATCCTGTGCCTTGACTCGCGGCTGCTGTGCAGACATGCGAGGCAAACCATCATCAACATCTGTCTGCTGCATGCAGAGAAGAGCGCTCTGCCCGGAATATCATCGCTTCTCCTGGGGAATACGGTCAGCATCACACAAACTTCCTTCATTTTTAAAGAAAAAAATATGCCCGGGCTTCCGTTTTTCAGGCAAAACGTGTTTGAATGTTTTCTGAGACTTAGCAAGTTCATTGTCTTTCGAGCTCATTCAACTAGTCTTAATCTTAATCTTTCTCGGGATCATTACCGACAGATTATGCACACACAGATGAGATACAGTTTTAACTTGATAAAACCACTTCACTACAGGTATTTAGCAGTGAGGAGAGTAAGAATCGGTACAGCTCTATCAATCTTTTTTATGCCTTTACTTTGAGTGGATCTGTCTAGATTGGGAATACATAAAAAATTAAGAAGTAGAATTGTCACATCTTCAAAATGTCTTAGATTAATGATTTTTTTGCCAAATCATCTTCCGGTGATATGTATTTCGGTGGTACTAGGATCAGGACTACTTGAAGTGTATAAGGTTGAGAATATACTTTTTATTCAGTGCATCAGCGTAGTTATTTCCTTATTTTTATTTGAAGTAAGTTTCTGAAGAGTTACATCAATTCAATATTGGGAAAACCTATGTAACGCTACATCTTCTGAGGATGAGCATACAGTTAAGTTTCATGAATGGGTTTTTTGCAGATGGCAAGATCAGAGAGTTTGTCTCAGGATGCACAATTTTGTCCGCCAAGACATGTTTCTCGAGGAGGTTCGTATCTTCTCCTTGCTTCAAAACATTTTTTGAATGGTTCCTCTTCCACAAAGTGCAGTGATAATCTTGACAGATCATAAACCATGACAAAAATTCTTTTACAGTTGGACTGGGCTAGGCCGAAGTGCGTCTTGCGTTTTCTTAACTATAAAATGGATGATTAAAAAATGTTGAGATGATAAACAGGTCGAAAAATGAATTGAAGTGGTTTTAATTTGAGGATCGCCAACGCAGTCACAGTTCATGCGGGCTACGCATGTTGAGTACAGGTTGGTCAGCGAGTTTGAAGGAGTAAGCATTCTTGAGAGCGAGTCTCTTATATTTATTTTTTCGTTTATTACGTGTAGTAAGCACATTATACAATACAATACACAATGTACAGGGTGGTCCATAAATAGTGTTACAAATTGGAATTGTTATACCTTTTTTCAAAACAGAGAAAATCATCTCAAATTAACATATTTTATCAACAACATAAATGTCAACATTCACGCGAAAGTTCAGCTCAAACTATCGTCTTTTGCTCGAACTACAGCTCGAAGTCTCTTTGGGAACGCCTCTACCACTGTACGGAGGTATTCGACTCCGATGTTGTCCCATTCTGCCTGAAGGGCATTCTTCAGGGAATCAATATTTGAGTGGGAGCGAGAGTTGACCTTGGACTCCAAGTAGGCTCAAACGGAATAATCCAGCGGGTTCAGGTCGGGTGATGAGGCCGGCCATTTTGATGTTGTAATGAAGCCGGGAAAACTTTCCTTGCACCACGTTTGGACCTTTTTAGCTTTGTGGGCTGGTGCTGAGTCTTGTTGAAAGGTCCATGTCCTCTGATTGAAATGCGATTGAGACCATGGATGGAGCACGTCTTGCAGAACATGTTCAGGTAGTATTCCGTGTCGATCTTGACGCCTTTCTCCTGTGGCGCAGACCATGACTTGAGTTGGATGTGCACTGCGTTGGACCGTTCTACCCTTGCTATCGGTTTGCTCTGCGTCCTTCGCAAGCACTCTGACGTTTTTTGAGTTGTGGACTTCTTCCACGGTGAACAGCTTTTCGTCAGAGGACACCATATTGAAATGTTCGCCTAGCTGCGTACGGCGAAGACGGTCGCGACATCTTTTGACTCTTCCCGACTTGTTGCGAGCCGACAGAAAAGCGGCCTTCCGTGTACGATACGACCTGAGTCCCAGCTCCTCCGTGACTATTCGTTTCAATGAAGTTCGGCTCATCGGGAGCTGCTGCGCCATCTGTCTGATGCTTCGTCGTGAATTTCGGTTGATCCGACTCCGAACGTTTTCGATGAGTGGTGTCGTGCGAACAGTGCGAGGACGACCTCGCCTTGGACGGTCCAAAGATGTGCCAAGCTCCTCGAATCTTTTGATCGCTCGATACACTGTCATGCGAGGCAGGCGAAGCGTTTCAGCAATGCGAGTAGGAGCGTGGCCAAGAGTGTGTAGGCGAATGATCGCAATGCGCAAGCGATTCGACGCTGTCATTACCCTAAACATCGATGGAATCAATCGCAACTCACTTGACACGTACTAAAAAAAACGGAGGATCAGGAAAACGAGAAAAGTGACCGCTACGTGCGGTCACTTTCCCAGGAAATGTTTTCGAACATTTGTAACTTTATTTATGGACCACCCTGTAGATATCATAGAATGCAATACAAACACATAAGTATAAATGAAAAATTTAAAACACATAATATTCTAAAACAATCATGAATGTTTTGACAACTGCGTCATTCAAAATAATCTAAAAAGATATGAAAACATCAGAACAAAATATAATTATAATTGATGATAGGTAAAATTTAGGTCTTTCAAAAAATTAGGCTTTTGTCTGCTCCACAGGCAAATGCTGCTGAATTCGAATGCGATTTTCTCATCATCGACGGACCTCGTGAATGCCATTGTCTTCTGCCTCTCAGAAAAGTTTATTTCTTCTTTTTTTTTATCCAGAGTCTGAAGTTCCCTCATAACTTTTTTTTTATAATCCACACTTCTTAGGAAAGTGTGAGTAACAATCTGATCATAGGTGTCCGATTACCATAAGTTGAAACAAACATAAGACTTTTAGTTCTATGAAAAGAAAAATTAACTAATTTTGTAAATATGTTTAAATGTAGCTCAGAATGTTGGCCCTTGCAGAATGGATCGGCCCTTGTGGGCGTACGAATCAACCACTCCGCGCTGCTGGAGAATCTCTTCCGCCACTCAGTACGCTTTTCGATAGTAGTGGCGCCTTTACTATGAATTGGTTTCCATAAATGTGACGGAATAAGGCATGCCGTTTACCTGTCTGATTCTCCACATGATTTCTCTTTCTCATATGAGTTTATTACGCATGGAAAATGCGTGGTTAGGTATAAGGAAGGGGGTATTCCATGCGAGGGGAAACATTAGGTTTAAGGAAGGGGGTATTCCATGCGAGGGGAAACATTAGGTATAAGGAAGGGGGTATTCCATGCGAGGGGAAACATTAGGTTTAAGGAAGGGGGTATTCCATGCGAGGGGAAACATTAGGTATAAGGAAGGGGGTATTCCATGCGAGGGGAAACATGAGGTTCAAATTTTTTTATCAGGGGAACATATCCACTTCCAAGTAATCGGAAGCACCACTCACAAAGCAACTTGTTTGAATTTATTTTTTTAAACACTTGTGACAAGAAATTCAAAGAAGTTTTTACACACACAAACATTTCTGGGTACATTTGTAGATTGGCTTGCTTGGTGCGACATTTGGCTGAACTGCTGCTTCCTTCAATGCAGCTGCTGCCCACCATCTGGACGCAGATCTCGATGCGACAGGCTCTCTCGGTCGGAGATCGACACGTCGCCAGCCGATGCTTCCAAGTCAGGACCCTTTCCCCTTCTGCTCTTTCGAGGTTTATCTAGAACGATGTGATAAGCAAAAAGGCTCACATACAATTTGTTGAAAACTGGGTAGAAAAACGAAGAATTGTATGCAAAGAGAGCTCAGTGACAAGAGCATCGCGAAAAAGACTGAACGAAGTGTAATATGTGTAGCATAAACAAGCAGCGGCATTGAGCGCCATGACAATGATTAGAGGAAAGCTGCTGCAGATATCGGCGGCTCTCTGTCAATCTCCAGGGGCCTGGGTTCCCTCTTTGCTGTCACGACTTGTCGAAACCGCGGGTGAGGCGCAAGAAGAGACCCAGGTCAGTTCGTGGTAACCATTATAGTGTCTTGTTTCAGCAAAAGATAATATCATTTGACAAAAGACCCTGTTTTTCAGAAGTTTTAAGTAGGTCCGAAAACGGTCACAGATACCCACCGGAGGCTGAAAATTCCTCCAACAGACACCCGAGGGTAGAAATTTTTTAAAAAAAACCATTGTTGATAAAGGAAGGCCGCCGAAGGTGGGTGGTACATGACCATTTGACCCCTGCTGTTGATCATTCTTTGTAATTGAGAGGTATATTAGCACATTTTCCCATTGTTCTGACATGTTTAATAGAAAGGATGTTCCGCTCAGGCATATGTGACGGATCTCCTGCTCTGCTTGCTGGCAAGCATTCCGCATATTGCACCTCCGGTTTGTTTGGTTTTTCGATTAACCGAGTATCTTGTTTTGTTTTCGTTCTAAGAACATTCAAGTAAGCTTTCGAAACTGATCAACATTTTCGAGCTGATAAAGTGAAGTTCTATCATCACAAGTTGTGGTCTGTAATATCATTACCAGGGGCCGTATGCACTCACACGCAGAAATGCATTTTCCCTTTCATACTTTACGAGTAAAATTAAATTCACCTCCAGCTTAGCGTAGGTAATTTTTTAATAGAAAAAAATTGTTTTCTTTGAGAATGGAAGGATACGTTCATACCGATTTTGGCACATTTTCAAGGAAAACGCGGTTTTCTTTATTATTTTCTTCGAGAAGTGGTACATACGGGCATAGCTGTTGGTTTCTTTTACAATCACACTAATTCCATTCTAACTACCACTTAAAAGTTTGCCTTGAGGTGCTAGAAAGTCCTTGTGCCCCTTTCTCGGTCTCCCCAACGCATACTCGCTCAACGTCATACACACCGGCCCTGCTCCGACAAAGTGTTGTCTCACATCGAATGCTCCATGATAGAAAAGGTACTGTAAAAACAAATGTGATTGTCTTCGATTTGCTCGCGCTCTCATTCCTTAAGTGCAGCATTGTTCAGAAGCTCGCCTGTCATTGCTGGTAGCGGAAGAAACTCCCTGGATAGGGGCAACGTCTCTCACGAGGTTCAAAATCGTAGTATTCGCCTTCAGGCGCACGCATATTTGTCTTTTGAATTTATTACTTTTCAGATTGCTCATTTATGAGTCTGGTTATGATAGTTTGTCGAGGATAATATATGAGTTGAGGACTCGATAGATGAGAATTATTTTTGTGTGTGAGAGAAGATGAGCGATTCTTGAAAACATCAAAGAATCTAAGCTAACTATAATCGGTGTTGAGAAGTAAATCAGCAGAGGCGCTTTCTGCGGCCTCGCAAGCGGATGCCGAAGAAGAAGCAGCGACTACGAGAGCTCTGGTTGGTGTCGCGAAAATAGAATCAGAAGAGAGAGATAGAGAGAGAGAGGGGGGAGGGAGCTAACCTTGAAAGACTCGGAGTTTCAAGGAATAGAATTAACATCTCATGTGTTTTAAATGTTGAATGTTTGTTCTGCGCTAGATATAAGGTAAGATTAAAATTTTTTTTAGAATTTTCATAAATAAGTTACTTCGAGTTCTCGGCAGTTCTTGAAATTTCGTAAACTTCTTGGTTCATGATCAATTTCCGCTGTAGCTTGTCAATATTCCTGAACAGTGGCTTGGCTTATTTTCTAAAGAAGTTCATTAGATGGAAAATAATTCCGAAGGGTAACACGATATTGTGTACAGCGAAATTTTGCACCACGACGTTTCGGACCCATAATTCGCAATCGATATATTGCTATATATTGTTTCAACTGAAAGCTCTGCTGAGCTAACTTCCCGCAAATGAGGCTGAAAGGGTTATTATGATATGGAACAACTTCCTCAATAATTACAGCTTCAGAACAAAACATATTGCGAAATTATGGTGGCGAGTTGTCGTGAGTGGGGCGAATCGTCATGGATTCTTACCAAAACTTTATACTTCTTCCTTTTCAGCAGAAAACAATCTTACCAATTCAAGGTGACCGCGATAGCAGTTGCTCTTTTGGATTCAGCACTTGAAAATGAGTTCTTGCTTGCTCTCCACATCATTGGCAAAGTTTGTTTTTTTAATTGGGGGGGAAAGCAATGCCGTACTTATTATCGAGCATTAACCTCGGTGTGAATAGATAATGAAGAAATATAGCATAAGTTACTGTTGTGAATACATGGTGAAGGAGTCTGAAAGCTCACGAACCTCGTTATTGAGTGACATCTAAAAACTCTCAAACAGATTCTGGAGACAACGCAAGGAGCTGCGAGGACCGCCTTTCTGCTCAAGTTGGATAAGACCATCGGTCAACTGGAGTGGAAGAATTTTTCGGGGATAATTGGACTAGTGGCAAAAGGTTGGACGACTGCAGGGGAGACAGCAGCCCAGTAGATGAGAGTCCAAACAGTTGTCGGAGGGTTAAACGTTCGGGAGAAGCTTGATCACTGGCGGGATTCAAACGGGTTCATTAGATGGGAAGAGACAGGAGACCCATTGAGGATACAGGAGACCCATTTGAGAGAATACATTACCCAGGAAAAAGTTTTCCAATACAAAGTAACTGCCAGATTTCAAACGCTCAGATGTTATTCAAAGCGAAAAAGGGGTGTTTACTAATGGAAACTATGGTTTAAATCAATCCTTTATCTGTGAAAATTTATTGATATGAATTTCATGTTAGTATAAAATTGTGTATTTTTTATTCCGGTTCTTTTCAAAATCTGTCGCTCCCTCGTAAATAGTTTGTTTTGATTTGCTCGCTTTTTTGTGATTGGTAGGAAACAGCACGAAGGCGGATATGATGGAGAGTTCTTAGCTTGTTTAGGTTAAACTAGTTCATTTATTGAAGGAGTCGTCGTGGCTGGTGCGTACGATGACTGCGTCAGTGTGCTTCTCTCTCTCGTCGAAGTTGTCTCGGTACAATTTCACAATTCAAAATAAATTGCAAGTTTTAAAAATGTTTTTCTAGTAAAATACTTCTTGAATAATTGCCTTCTGCAGGAACCGATCATAGGAGGACGTTCCTCATTTCCTCTGATAGTGGTTACGGTACTACCGTATCTCCTGCTTCATTTCGACTCACCCAATCAATTGTGTATCAAAGCGGTCCAGTCCTTTAAACAGGTTCCTATTTCAAAGAAGTCATTATTCAAAATATATAAATGGATTAACTGAGTAACAACGCCAGTATACTGACAGTTCTTCTAACAACGCCAGTATACTGACAGTTCTTCTAACAACGCCAGTATACTGACAGTTCTTCTAACAACGCCAGTATACTGACAGTTCTTCTAACAACGCCAGTATACTGACAGTTCTTCTAACAACGCCAGTATACTGACAGTTCTTCTAACAACGCCAGTATACTGACAGTTCTTCTAACAACGCCAGTATACTGACAGTTCTTCTAACAACGCCAGTATACTGACAGTTCTTCTAACAACGCCAGTATACTGACAGTTCTTCTAACAACGCCAGTATACTAACAGTTCTTCTAACAACGCCAGTGTACTGACAGTTCTTATCTTTAAAAAAATGAAAAGTTACCAGCAAACAGCTTGTGAACAATAATCGCTTTATAATAGTTAGCATAGAGACATTATTATTGTTATCATTAAAACTACAAATAAAATTAATGTTTTTTATTAACTATAATTATAATTAACAGTTCTGTGATGCGTCTCTCGAAAAGGTGACTGAAGTGGCAGCAGCAGCTGAAGTAACTGAGATGGCTGGAGAAGAAGTCGTGGCTGACCATTCCATTCTTCATCTCCAGACGGTAAATGAACACTCAAGGCAGTGTCCGCTATAGCGAATACTTCCGAGTCGATGAGAAAAAAAAAACCCGAAGGAGTCTACAATACAAGCACTTTGTTTAAATATCAACTTATACAGCGTCCTTCAAATCCCATGTTGTATGAGTGAACGTCGAGACGGGTTGACCCTTCTGGTAATCATAGCTCAACAAAATTGACTGGCATCCTTGAAAAAATATCAAAACAACCGACTTTTAAAGGGGGGCTATAAAAATGAGAAGTGAGAGGAAGAGGACAGGCAAGGGAGAGCTTATCATTATTCTAGACATCCCCGCTCAAAAACTTTTTTGCTCGAAATTATCAACAGTGTCGAGCATCTATAGCTCCAATTGTATTTTTTAATATAAAAAGATAAATTGATTGAAATGCTACTCTCAGATGATGTCCCAATATGCACAGAAGTCTTTCACTAAGGATCGTCTGCAGTGGGCAAAATGTATGGTAAAATATGCATGCGAAACGGTGAAACCAAACGTCAACTTACTCATCGCTATCCTTTCGGAGGTTGGCATTTTTTTGTTTGTTTGACTGAGATGGGAATCTTAACGAGAAAAAAACCTTATGGACCTATAGTGTGAACTTTTTCGTGATCCCTTTCTAAATGCTGGAAGAGTCGATGGAATTGAGAAAAACTAAGTGGAAGAAGATGGGCAGGATTAGGTTTCTTTTGGATCATTGTTCACACGGCACCTTTGGTGGCAGTCATTGAGAGGGGCTTAATTGCCGGCCAAAGGTAAAGGGGGGAAGGGGTTAATTGCACGCTCATCACTGCAATCTTCTCTCTTTCTCTCTTGCTCTCTTCAAAAAGCTATTCTCTTTTTCTATGATAATCGACGATGACTATGATCAGGCACATAAATCATCGGGAAAGTTTACCGAAAGGATACTGAACTGCTATGAATTGTTTGGCTTTATTCCTTTGTAGCAAACGAAGGATAGTCACAAATTGTGGGTATGAAAAGAACAGTGGCAAAAGTTTGAAACAGATTCAGTTAAATAATTGAATCTTTGCGTTATCTCGTAGTTAGTTTAAAGTTGTAGTATTTTAAGAGTTTTGAGGATGTTCGAGAGGCATTACTGTGGTTACGAAATTTATTTCTCTGAACACACACTTTAAAGAGCAAATCAGACCAAGACAAATACGCTAATTTCTGTTTTTTTTCTTTCGTTTCGGTAAGTTTGGTATGATATACGATTGTATGGCAGGTTATTCCATTGTAGATAATGATGGAAGAGTATGCGAGCCTGCTTAAATGGATGAGGAAGGCATTAGGATGTTCTCCCATTCCAGAATAAACAGTAACATCGAGGTGTAATCTACAAGCATTGAAGTTATAGATGCTAGAAAGAGGACCTCCCTTCTCCTATGGATTTGCCCTCCATGTTCTCTTCCTCCTTCTACAAGAGAAAGATCCTGTCTGTACTCCTCTCAACATCAATGCACAGGTGGTAATTTCAGAAGAGAATATAAATATTCATTCACTCTTCTCACATAAACCTATGACTATTTATTCATTAATCAGTAGAGAAGACTCGAGTGCGTGTTGTGACAATTATAAATGTGAATATTTATCTTACAGTCAGGATTATAGTACCACTTATGAATAAGTATTTGTCTGGAAAATTATATCACTTCATTTTAAATACAAAAATCACATTTCAAATGTGTTCTATATGCGACGCATTTTAAGCATCTCACTAAACGTGACATTCTCAGATGATTCAGTCTTCATTTGATCCATGTTTCTTTTGTGTGTGAGGTAGTCCGAGCGGTGTCACGCCACGTCCAAGGTGTGCATTGGCGAGAAGCTTCTCGTGTCCTCAAAGTCCTAGTGGAACAGTGGAACGGGACTACCAACCCCCAGGTCCGTCACTTCAGTCATATTTTAATTCGTTTTAGGTCATGAAGGTTTTTTTATCTGCCGAGGTTTCCCTCGAGCTAGTCCCACTACTAAAATACAAATTTGTAATAGTTCTACCATGCTGCTACTGGTCTGGTAATCTGTTAATAACCAAATAATGCGTTCCGAAATATATATATGATATATATTTTATCTACATCTTTCGATGCAATAACGCACAAATTTGATTACAATTGAAAATGAGGAATGAATAGATCAGCTAAACAATTGTCAAATACGATGAGGAATGAATAGATCAGCTAAACAATATCTAGGAATCCAGTGAAACTCGGTCCCCTTATCTCTCTGCATTGACTGTCTCCATCTTCTTCTGGCTGTCCCCCCCCCCCACCCATTATATCCATTAATACTTCATGCATTTTTACATCTTCCTTCATCTCACTCTCTCGTTCTTTGTTCAGCAATGGCTTCTCTTTTTCTCTCTCTTTCTTCTCTCTCCTTTCTCTCTTTCTTTAACTCTCTACTTATCCTTCTTTCTCTCTCCCTTTCCTTCTTTCTCTCTCTCTCTCTCCTTCTTTCCTTCTCCTTCTTCCTCTCTCCATCAATTGTGGGTCAATCACATCATGCCATGTCCGCGCACCCCTCATAACATCTTTTATGTTTGACATCTGCCACTTTATTCCGCTCTCTTCCTTCTGTGACTCGAAATCCGATACAGTCAATGCCGCACCCTAATTTATTCTCTCTTCAAATCGCCTTCCCTTCCAACTCTCTTCTCTTATAATGTTGCAATTATCTTCCTCCTACTCTCTCTCTCTCTCACTCTCTATCTTTCTTTCTTAATCGAGTCGCCCATTATCCCTCTCCTTCTATTCCTTTTTGTTTGTCAAATGTCCTATGAAGAACTGTTAAAGACATGTCTCTGTCGTACTGAACACTTCTGCGTGACGTGCAACATTCGTTGAGCATTCAACCTGAGATTGTGAGAGAGAGAGAGAGAGAGAGAGAGAGAGAAAGAAAGAAAGAGAGAGAGAAAGAGGGAGAGAGAGAAAGAGAGAGAGAGAGAAAGAAAGAGAGAGAGAGAGAAAGACAACGATAGAGAATGGAAGAATAACAGTTGAAATCAGAGAATTGAGAAATATAATGAGAAAATGAGGTTATTAGTTAAAGGAAGTGAAATGAAAAGTCAATCTAGAAATGAAAGAATTCAAATTTAGTAAGTGTTTCAAATACTGAAAGTGAAAGTCACTGATATATGACGTTTGAGATTAGAGAGTCTAGAAAAATAAATAATAGTGGAAGTGTAAATGCAGGACGGCGCAGTGTGTGGATTTGAATTGGCGCCTTCGCTGCTGTCGGCGAACTCTTCAGCTGCCTCCATAAACCGCCCAAGTCCTCCTTCTCCGAGAAAAGCCCTCAACACAGAAGGTAGCTGTCGTTTTTCCTAGCCTAGGAGGTCGTGGGAGGACGCTTAGGAGGTCGTGGGAGGAAGTACATACTCTTGCTGGCAGCGATGCGGATCGTTTCTCGAGAAAAAGCTCTCATGAAAAACTTTTCTTAATCGCTGAAATGCACTCTAGCGTTCTCAATGTGTTAAAGAAAACTTCATTTAAAATTTGAAAAAATTAATTCAAAAATAAATTTATCCCGGTTTGGAGCATAATTTTAGGATTTCTAACGCTGTGTTGATAAAAAATATACAGTGTTTCAACTTTTTTTAAAATTTATACTGTAAATTTGTCAGAGTGGGTTTCTTAGCTACGACTTCGACGAATGCAGTAGCTGCGACGACCCTCAGACGACCGCCGCCACACGTTAGAGTGAGGGAGCGACTGGGGAATCTCTTGGGAGCAGCCGGACTGCGCGTCGGCAACTCTGGCGGGCTCCCATCCGCCGGTGAGCAACTAGAAGGCCTTATAAATATACTTATCTTCTTTGTCTCATGATTGTTACACGATATTAAAAGCAATGAAATTTATCCAGCAGGGCTTAGCACTACAAATTCATTAAGAAATTAACAATAAGAAAGTTATTAGACAGATGGTGATTCTCACCTACAGTACTGGGTGGGAACTATCGTATTTAAAATGTTACAAAATGAATCAGAAGACATGCTTAAAATGTTATCAATCATAGTTATCACTGTTGCATATGTACGATTCGTGAACGAGTGAGCAGTAATGTTTTAACTAACTTTTTTCCTGTGGCTCTGAAGAGTCTTGGTGGGTTTGTCAGCATTTCAGGCCGCGTCGAAGAGAGTTGGCTATAGAGAGCCGCTCTCTCCCTCTCTCTCTCCTCTCTTTTTTTCTTGTCTTTTTAATACATCTTTTCTTCTTTCCTTCACAATAGTCTCAGAAATGAGGCTACTTCTTTTGGTTTCATCCAGAGATCTTCCAACGTGAGTCTTGTTGGACGTCTAGCGCATTTGAAGAGGTGGGCTACGTCGTGAGGTCCATTGAGACAGTCTTTGCAGTAGTCAGGTATCGAGTCATCGATCCGGTGTAAGTAGTGGTTGGTGTACCTGCTGTAGCCTGAGCGGAGTTGGCTCAGCGTGCAGCGGGCGTTTCTGGAGAGGTCCACTTCTTCTTCATTTATGTCCGGTGGTGGTCGGCGCCCAGTATGACTGGACCTTGGTTTCCTTTTCTTCTGAGACCATGTTTGTGTGGACTCGGTTTGCGACGCTTTTCCCGTTGTTCTTCTCTGCTGTTTCCGAGAGGGCTTTTTCAACAGTGCTTCTGCATGCGATGTAAAGATCAGCTTTCATGTTGCGTGGTGGGGGTTCTTGGAGAAATAATCCGTGATGGAAGTGACTTTGGCTCAAGGTCCTTGCCAAGTATGGGGCTGATAGCATGTGAAGGTGCGATTTCGATCTCATAACTTTAGCTTCAGCATGTATGTGGTCGACGCTGGCCATTTGATGGTTTCCTGTTACGATGCGCAGGCCATTGTTCTGTCCTCTTTGAATTTTGGCATGTGTTGAGGCGGAGAGAAAGCTGGCCCAGGCTGGAGCTGCGTAGCTTTAGATGGATTGGCAAATGGCTTTGTACGTGAGACGGAGTGTCTCCTTTTGATTGCCCCATGTACTGCCGGCTAGCGCCTTCAGTACATTGTTACGATGCGACATTCGACCTGATATGTCTTTCGCATGATGACTGAATGTGAACATAGAATCATATGTAACTCTAAGGATGTTGGCGGTATTCATGGTGGGTACGCTCTGACCTCCGATCGAGACATCTAGGATAGTCTTGTACTCTTTGCTGTAAGGTGTGAAGAGTAGAAGCTGGCTTTTGGCAGGAGAAATAGATAGTCCACGATCGCGGATGAACTTTTCGATGTGTGGGAGACCGGATCGTATGTGTATTTTAACTTTTACTGTTGAACGTAATTTTATACGGATATAAAAATACCGTAGTTTATTTTCCTTCTCACGGCAATTCGTGGTGAGACATTGGAGCGTTCAACGAGATTACTTTGCAGAGATTACGTTGAGAAAGTGAAAAGTTGAATTCTAACGCTCCATTACTGTAATGAGTGATTGAGAAGAGAGGTGGAGAAGCAATTGCTCTTTTCCCCATCAGCATTTGAACCAAATCTGTGTTCTAGAACAGTCAGACATGAAGTGTAGTTATCTGATGGTGGATCTTTCGCAGAATATTATATCTACTTAGTAGAAAAGTTCAGGCTTGAGTTTGGAAATTTGGTCTCTTTTTCTTTAAGAATTTTGTTTCGTACAAGTTACGCATTAAGCTTCTCTTTCTACTACAGGTTCTTTGCTATTCTCTCAATCGGATATGGGCTCTTCCGCTGCTTCTTCGACAGAACGCATCTGTCCATCATGCACGGTAAAACCTTTTCTCTAACTTTGAAACAAATGGTAAAATAAAATTTATATTTTCATTCACAGGATATTGGTGGGGGCGGAGCCTCAACGAGCACATCGCAACCGGATGCCTCAATCGGGGACTCTTACCCGAGAGTCTTCAAAGAGTTCGACTTCTTGGAAGCCGAGCATGACTCTGTTTCAGAAACAGCTGAAAGCTGCTTTGGTTAGTAGGCTGAGGGGAGTGGAGAGGTTGTGACTCGTCACTTAGTAGGCTGAGGGGGGTGGAGAGGTTGTGACTCGTCACGAAACTCGTCATTTTGTAGGCTGAGGGAAGTGGAGAGGTTGTGACTCGTCACTTAGTAGGCTGAGGGGCTGGAGATGTTGTGACTCGTCACTTTGTAGACTGAGGGAAGTGGAGAAGTTGTGACTCGTCACTTAGTAGGCGGAGGGGGTGGAGAGGTTGTGACTCGTCACTTTGTAGACTGAGGGAAGTGGAGAAGTTGTGACTCGTCACTTAGTAGGCTGAGGGGGTGGAGAGGTTGTGACTCGTTACTTAGTAGGCTGAGGGGTGGAGAGGTTGTGACTCGTCACTTTGTAGGCTGAGGGGAGTGGAGAGGTTGTGACTCGTCACTCTGAAATTTCGTCTAAACAATTTTTGATACAGATTGCCTACAGTCGAGACTGATTCTTCTGAAGGTGGAGGGTTTCTAATGAAAGAGAGGTGAAAATCTGAAAATCTTTTTAATTTTAGGCTGGCTGTCGACAATGCGAACGCATTCTATGCAAGGAAAAGATGGTGATACTTCCAGAAGAAGAGGGGAGGAAGAAGAAGAGGGAGAGGATGATGAAGTCAGTGCAAGGGAGAGAGAGAGAGAAAAGGAGCCTCGAGCATGGTTTAGTTGGCAATGCCGATGAAGAAATGTCCACATCCTCAGAGAAGGGATATCACGGTTTCCGTTTCTGAAAACTGAGTTTCATTCAAAAACTCGTTACAATTTCTATGTCTATTGAATAATTGAATAAACTGCAGGGCGAAGAAGATAGTAACTTGGTCGGAGGAACAGAAGAGGGAGATGAGAACGAAGGAAGAGTCTCACCCAGGTGTTCATTCTACTATCTATTTCCAAGTATTCTGAAACAGTTGGTGTATTGGTAACGCTTTACATGCTTCGGTTAGGCAGCGGAGGTTCGGTCCCGGCCGAGTGCCTTTTTTGCCCGTCGATAGATTTCTTTCATACATATTCTGAAACAATTTCAGCATAAGACAAATTGGTGTTAGATAAACAATTTATCCTTAAGACAATTTATTAACGTGTTTAAAAGCAATTCTTTACACCGTGGACAAGTTATCTTTGATTGAATAGTTAGTAATGTTTAAAAGTTTTCGTTAGTTTTTTTCATACTTCTTGTTTATAGCAATAACCTTTTTTCTTAATTTGAGTAGAGTTTTCTCAAAAAATTTCTTCCATCTTCAAAACAATCATTCATCCATTCAGTGACTTTTTCAATGAAAATTAAAGAAAAAATAAAGAAATTAGAATTTGTTTAGAAGCAGAGCTTCAACTGATCGGACGCCGTGTGCTTCTGAAGTGGATATGGATGAAGAAGATGTGAGTTACCGATCAAAATGTACAGTTGGCGCTAAAAATGAGTCGATTGTTTGCTTTTTAGCCCAAAACTTTCATGACGCATTTCTCGGATTATGAAAGAAGACCCTTCATGTCACACTAAAAACATAATACTTTGGCACTTATACCAGCGTTTCGGAAGGTTATGCGCTGAGATGAGGCGGTTAAAACCATTTGGTAGTCCATCGGTCACTCGCTTCTGGATACGGGGGGTTTGAGAGTCATTTGACGACTACAGACCCCAACGCCTCGGTGCGGTTGGATTCGCCTAGAGAAATATCGAACTTGTGACACGTGAGACAACAGTCAGCGAACATTAACTTTGTGCTACATCCAACTGAATTGGCTTTCTTATATTGTGACTTAATCGCATTCGAGTGCACACCATCGCAAGGAACCGGTTCATCCTCACCGGTATCGAGCGCGTCTTCAGGTGGTGGATAGAGATATTTCTAATTGCACAAGTACATTGGAGGTAGCGGGCTTGCCCGTCGCGAACCAAAATTGGATAGTATAGTTCGTCAAAGGAGGGCGATGCCGGACTGGCCTGAGCATGCCACAGGTTAAAGCAACAGCCAATACTCCCCTATACTTTGTAATGGCGAGTCGAGGCGCCAGTAAAATACCCTCTTGCCCTTCTCCGAATAGGTCTCGCGAAGAGGATCGCCGACTGCGATGCGAGTGTGGACGGGGAAAGTTTCTCTGGACTTAGAAGGATCCTAATCAACCTTTCCCAAAGGACTCCCCTTTACAGGACCTATGGGAAAACAACAACATCATATTGTGATTTGAGATGGACAAGCTGTCTTTCGAGATGGATGCAATGTCAGCAAGTGGCGGGGCGAGGATGGAGGGAATGAGGAGGGGAGAGGGCAGGGACAGGGGGGCCAACAATGAAGAAGTCAACTCTCTAGGTCAGTAAAAATACAAATTTAGTTAGTGCATTTTGCATTTCGGGTACATTTATAAATAATACACGATTTTTCTGAAGACGGAAACATTATGGGATTCGTTTAGTGGTCGCTCGAGTTGGTAGCAAGAGTTTTTCATATATTCCGCCTTCGTAATGCGAATTTTGAATAAGATTCATGAAGAGAATAGAGGCGAGCAAATATCTACACAGAAGTTATCACAACTTTCACAACAGCAAAAAAGAGATTAAATCCGGTAGGGAATCATAAATAAGTATCAAAGTGACATTATATGTATATCAGGCTGTCCCAAAAGTTTTGTAAGTTTTGTTTCAGAAAGCCGTTTACGAAAGCGTTTGAATGAGATTTCTAGGATCGGTAATTTGTTACGTGTTGAGAGTCTCTTACGGAAAATGAATTAACGATGAGTATTGCGAGTATTCTCTTTTTCAATATCACTAGGGTTGGTTGTTGACAACTGCCTTCCAACCAATAAACGATCGTTTTTTATTTATCGTTCTAACTAGGTTTGTTAGACCCATGTAATCAAACCTAGTTTCTTTGTTAAACCCATGTAATCAAACCTAGTTTCGTAAGGTGTGAAAGATTGCGGAAATATTTTGTTTGGAAAACAGCGATAATGAAAATTTTCTGAACATTCGCTACCGACATGATTTTTTTTTGAAAGTAGTAAGAATACTTCATATTTGAAGTGTATTATATACGCGCATAGAATACTTCATATTTGAAGTGTATTATATACGCGCATAGAATACTTCATATTTGAAGTGTATTATATACGCGCATAGAATACTTCATATTTGAAGTGTATTATATACGCGCATAGAATACTTCATATTTGAAGTGTATTATATACGCGCATAGAATACTTCATATTTGAAGTGTATTATATACGCGCATAGAATACTTCATATTTGAAGTGTATTATATACGCGCATAGAATACTTCATATTTGAAGTGTATTATATACGCGCATAGAATACTTCATATTTGAAGTGTATTATATACGCGCATAGAATACTTCATATTTGAAGTGTATTATATACGCGCATAGAATACTTCATATTTGAAGTGTATTATATACGCGCATAGAATACTTCATATTTGAAGTGTATTATATACGCGCATAGAATACTTCATATTTGAAGTGTATTATATACGCGCATAGAATACTTCATATTTGAAGTGTATTATATACGCGCATAGAATACTTCATATTTGAAGTGTATTATATACGCGCATAGAATACTTCATATTTGAAGTGTATTATATACGCGCATAGAATACTTCATATTTGAAGTGTATTATATACGCGCATAGAATACTTCATATTTGAAGTGTATTATATACGCGCATAGAATACTTCATATTTGAAGTGTATTATATACGCGCATAGAATACTTCATATTTGAAGTGTATTATATACGCGCATAGAATACTTCATATTTGAAGTGTATTATATACGCGCATAGAATACTTCATATTTGAAGTGTATTATATACGCGCATAGAATACTTCATATTTGAAGTGTATTATATACGCGCATAGAATACTTCATATTTGAAGTGTATTATATACGCGCATAGAATACTTCATATTTGAAGTGTATTATATACGCGCATAGAATACTTCATATTTGAAGTGTATTATATACGCGCATAGAATACTTCATATTTGAAGTGTATTATATACGCGCATAGAATACTTCATATTTGAAGTGTATTATATACGCGCATAGAATACTTCATATTTGAAGTGTATTATATACGCGCATAGAATACTTCATATTTGAAGTGTATTATATACGCGCATAGAATACTTCATATTTGAAGTGTATTATATACGCGCATAGAATACTTCATATTTGAAGTGTATTATATACGCGCATAGAATACTTCATATTTGAAGTGTATTATATACGCGCATAGAATACTTCATATTTGAAGTGTATTATATACGCGCATAGAATACTTCATATTTGAAGTGTATTATATACGCGCATAGAATACTTCATATTTGAAGTGTATTATATACGCGCATAGAATACTTCATATTTGAAGTGTATTATATACGCGCATAGAATACTTCATATTTGAAGTGTATTATATACGCGCATAGAATACTTCATATTTGAAGTGTATTATATACGCGCATAGAATACTTCATATTTGAAGTGTATTATATACGCGCATAGAATACTTCATATTTGAAGTGTATTATATACGCGCATAGAATACTTCATATTTGAAGTGTATTATATACGCGCATAGAATACTTCATATTTGAAGTGTATTATATACGCGCATAACATATATTTTGAAAAAAATCTACTAGACTAAAGGAAAATTGAGATTATAGCTTTACATATGGCGTCAAATCATCGGGAAAGACTTGTTATTTTATATTAGGGTAAGAAGCGAGAACGATAGTAATCTCAGCAATATGAAGTTAGTTTATTCTTATTCAGGTATTCATTCTATCGAGGACTTTCCGCTAGGTATGCTTTTTCAAATCCATATTGTTTCCTGGAATGGTATCTCTGCCGACCAAGGAGAAAGTAAATAATGATGATTGTTTGAACCGGCTCTCTCATTTTTTCTCTTAAACGGAAGAGATTGATAGGGAAAATGCTATGTTCTGGATGAGTAAAGTATTTGTTCTGACTTGCCAGTATTCATGTGCACAAGGCAGAAATGACTTCCAGCTGGCTCTTCTCTGTGCAGTAGAAGTGAGATATCAGTGGATGTATCGACCTCGCGTCCCCTGCGACTGCCGCCGGTGCTCGTGCAGTGTTCGCATCACCTGAACTCGCAGGTGGAAGCCTCTTGGGGGGCCGTGCTGGCGGAGCTTTCCGAGGACAGGGAAGGGGAGCTCACAGTCCATGCCACTCTTCTCCTCACCCAGTTGTACAAAGTCAGTAACTGGTTGAGTAGATGAAAAACATTACAAAGGTGCCAATAAAACCGTAAAGTTGACAACTGTGTATTTCTATTAACAGAAGAAGTTCTACTCCAAAGAATAAGGCAAACTACTAATTCGAAAAAGTTTCTTAGTTTTGAATAACTGTATTCAGCCATGGATATCCCCGTAATTTGTTAAGATTTGACCAAACCAAATGAATGCTGAAGTAGTAAAAAACTTTGGATTATACTGTAGTAATTTTGGAAAGTTAAAATTATGAGTATACTGTAACTACAGTAATAAGAAGGGACTATGTGTTAAGGTGTGTTGTGGGAGTGTATGCTCTCTTCTTCGCGATGCATCACATGCATTCTCTTCACAAAGGTTTCCTTCTATTATTTCCGTTCCATTAATTCTCTCCTTCAAATTTAGTTGGAAATCTTAGAGCTCATTTTGAAAAGGTCACAAGGACCTTATGAATTACAGGCTTCTCAAAGATTGAGTTTTGCCCTTGTATTTCGAAATATACGGTAACGAGTGTCCGCAAACACTTTTTTTTTGGGATAAAAGGGAAGCCAGCAATCAGAATATTTCTTTAAATACGCGGTATGGCAGCGAGAAAAAGTTGAAGATTCGCGCGTTCTTTCAACCACGCACACGACGATCTTCTGCGAGTAGCTGACTGCCCTTTTCTCTTTGTCACAGCTCAATTCGTCAGTTTGTTTGTTTTAGTCTCTTCAGCCATCATCTGGTTAGATTTTCAGAGGTTTTGCTTGGCTAAGAGTCACGAAAAGCTGGCTTTTACAAGTTCTGGTTCATTATCTCTTTATGACTCTGAACATGTAAAAACATGTTGGCTGGTTTAGGAACCGAGAGAGAGAGAGAGAGAGAGAGAGAGAGAGGGGGAGGGAGAGAGAGAGAGGGAGGGAGAGAGAAAGAGAGAGGGAGAGAGAGAGAGGGAGAGACAAAAAAAAGTGTTATCAGAAGTCTAGAGTCAAAGATGTTTCTTAACTTTGAAAGAAAATAGGAATACTTGATGAGTGAGTGGAATTGCAGCTGCGCAGCTCGTCAGTTCTGCAGCAGCTGAAGAGGTTCCTCGTCCTGCAGCAAGGACATTTCGAGACATTCGCTGAGCGACGAGAAAAATGCATCCGAGTCAGCGCTCTCCCTCTAACAACATCTAACAATATGCAAGGGCGGCTAGAGTCGGGGAGAGGGGGGTTTAAGTGGGATGTTCAGGGTATAAGATTTTGAGGTATACCACAGCTAACAAGGGATACAGTATAGATCAAAACATGGTAATTATTGTGCCGTCATAATGCTGAATTCGCAAAATTCTATCTACAAAACGTACCACGCTCTACAGCGGAACGCCGCATGGCATAAAATTATGAGGGAGAACATTTTATTCTTCTCACACGTGAAAAAGTGGTTAGATCCAGAGGCGCCGTGTCGGAAGAAGGCCGATCTTAGGAGAGGCAACAAAGGAGGGAGATGCCATTAAGAAGAGGCAGCGAAGGAAGGAGAGGCCATTAAGAAGAGGCAGTCACACAAACAGCTAATCTTTTTCAGAGTGCTGTTTTCTGCCGAAGTCTCACCAGCATTTCGTGTGTGAGAAACTTCTTTGACAAATAAAATTATTAGTCTGAGTATGAAGATGTGGTTAACTGGCAAAAAAATTCAGATTAACAATATCTGAAGAAGTTTATGAAAAAAATTCCACAAACCGGTTATTATAAAAAATATAATATTTAAATGGTTTTTCGTGTGTTGCAGGCTCTGAATGCTCTAAAGTCGGCGCAGAAGCTGTCATTTATCGGTGCATCGAGGGCCTACTCTGGCGCGACGACTGTCAGTAGAGCTTCTTCTCGAGTCTCTCGCAGTCAATCAATTCAGAGACATTCGTTTACCAACTAAGACTCATGATTTACAAAAATTTTGGTTTGAAGTTCATTGGCTATCAACATGTGTGATGAATAGAAGTTTCAATATCATTTCATTGATATTTATTCATTTGTTCAAATATGTAGACATTCTTTTGGTAAGAAAGTTTTTGTGGTCTTCTTTTGTAGGAATGGGAACTGGCGAAATCTCTGCAGAAGTTATTTTTTCAATTGATGCTGATGAGAGATTCTCTCTCTGACATGGTACGCACCGTCAAAGAATCGCCGAATGCACCGGTGAGTGAACACTGAGTGAACACCGAATGGACTCCAAGGCTTTCATCTTGTTTCATTTGACTCATCGGTATGATTCATTCTTCATATTTTCCAACATATTTTTCCTAACAAAAAAATTGAACGTCAAAATAATTGTATTTTTTCAAGTTCAAAGTTTTATACATAGTAATGTATATGACAGTAAGGCTTAATAAAAAAAAAGTGATTCTCCAATCGCAGAGAAAAGAATTAGTTTCATTGAAAATTTGTTATTCATTTTCCATCGCTCATCTGTCTTTATAATACGTTTTGGAGTTAAGCTTTATTCATAACACCATTGCTTCATGAGCGTGCTCGACTAGGAGAACAAGGTATTAAAGCCTTCAATATGAAACCATTACACGGAATAGCAAGGTCTCCCCGAGGTCTTATGGTAACGCGCTTGAACTCCCGGTTTAGATATGAGACATAGCTGGCTTTGATCCAACCTGGTAAACTTTTAATGAATTTTTGATGGTTTTCAAAAACTGGTAAAAAGTGGGATGATTACTTTTCATTGCATTATTCAGGAAATGTCAAAAATATTTGAGGGTATATGCATTAGTGCTAAGATATTAGAGCAGTTTTCTATTGTGAACAAATAAACAAAGAAAGAGATAACAACTCTCACTATAATTTGTGCATCAAAAGGCAACCAAACCTGAGTTCTTATCTTCATAGGAATTGCTATACATATTATTGAGCTACCAATGCAAAATCCCTCTCTAACTGCCCCTCTGACATGCTGCCTCATTATTTTCTTGTCGGAATGCAACAGAACATTTCCCTTCCCCTTCCCCCCCTCGAGGCCGGAAGCTGAGAGGATCAACGTCGCGTGGCTGCGTAGTCGCCTCTTAATGTGTATGTATGTGTAAGAAAGCGAGAAGAGACCGGGTGGAGGGAGAGAAATAGAGAAGAACTTTTGCTTCACTCTTTCTATGGCTTTCTTCCTTCTCTCGCACATCCCCCGAGAACTGGGCGAGCGTGATCTCTCACACGGAAAGTGATGGGATTACTGTAGCCTCTCTTTCATTCCCGATTGCCCGCTGGATTAGCACATTATTCCATGCGCTTTATTTCTGCTCAATCGGCCGATACTAAAAATGTGGTGAAAGGCGAGTTGTAAGAGAGTGAGAGAGACTTTGAGTGAGAGGAAATGCAAGAAGACTTCGGAAAATGTAAAAGAGACGAAAAGACAGCGGTTTAGAGATACATGAAAGTGGAAGACTCATAAAAGAAAACTATCCGAAAAGCTTCTCAGTAACTAAAGATAAGTTGTAAGAAAGGCAAACATTAGGTGGATGGGCTCAATTAAAGATGGAATAAAGGGGAAACAAGCTTTGGTTGACTAGTTACAGGCGTCTTCGGAGGCTCTCAGTCATTCTCAGCCAATGTTTGAAATTCTATTAATAAAAATGTTTTCAAATAAGACTTTCTTTCCCCTGCAGTGCAGATACACATTGAGTGAATAGAAAGAGACTTTTTCATGTTCACCAAAAAACATGACAATAATTTTAGTGTCATTTAACCACGGTAAACGTCGTAAGCAATTATGAGACATTGAAAATCTGCAGCAAAGGTGGAGGAAGTAGTCGCTCCTTTAGTAGACCATCTATCACTCAAGCACTGCCCCGCTTTTTATTTCTTTCGTGCTCGAAGCTCTCTTCTCATACATATAGCGCCTGCTCTTCTCTATGTTTTTTCTTTGCTCCAAATCTATCATTCGCTCCTTTTCTATCTATTCTCTTGTTCTCTTTCTTTCTTTCTTTCTTTCTTTTATTCTCTATCTAGTTTTACAACTTTCCGTATAATTATAGCAAGGTTTGGTCAGTAGAAGTGTACATTGAAACACCGTAGCTGTCAGAAGTAGCATTGACACGAAAAGTGAGCGAAAGAGAGAGAGAGAGAGAGAGAGAGTGGGCTAGAGGAATGAAGTCGTGTGGAGTATCAGGAAGTAACTATTTATTCATATTCTCAAAGAGACTGAGAAGAAAAGAAAACTATTTATCTCTTTCCAAGGACTACTGTCTCCATAGACAGTTAGTTGCACATAGACTGCCTTTTCTCATGGTGTTTTTGTTGCTTTTCTTCGCGTATCCGTTCTCTCTTGAAGTCTGCAATTAGTCTTGGATGGAGGCATATTCATTTCTCTCCCAACAAGGCCATTCTTGTCATCAAAAATATTTGAAAGAAAAGCTTAAATATTATTGCATCTAAGTTATATGATTTCTGAGTAGAATGAACTCATTTTCAGAGGATGTTAGCATATTCGATGTTAGCATATTCGCTCTGTTGCGATGTTCACATCTTGGAAGCGTTTCCCCTTCATTTGTTTCCCATAGAACGAAACGCCATGGAATTGAATTGAAATCAAAAATACTTGCCCAACAAGAAGTGAAATAATCGAAGAAAGCGGAAAATTCCTTTGAAATTGAATGCCTTTGAGTGAAAGAGAGCACAGAATGCATCTCTCCGTGCTATCTCCTTTAATCTCTTTCTCTACTTCTCTTCAACAGTTCCTCATCTCTCCGTGCTATCTCCCTTCATCTCTTTCTCTACTTCTGTTCAACAGTTCCTCTTTTCTCATAAAGTATGGATAATCTTTATCTCGGTTTTGTTCTCCAAAAACATAGCAAGCAGCAGAATTTACCCCTTAAGACATGACTTATTAATCTTGAGTGCAAATAATTCTGCTCCTCTCAGGAGCTGTCGCTCTCCCCTGCGGTGCTGCTGCTGCAAAGAGAGCTGCTGGTAGCTTCCGCTTCTGACTCGGCC
Organism: Allodiplogaster pararmata; assembly: GCA_964056735.1. NCBI lineage: Eukaryota > Metazoa > Nematoda > Chromadorea > Rhabditida > Diplogasteridae > Allodiplogaster > Allodiplogaster pararmata. Next base: position 42,660,716 of record OZ057403.1, read on the forward strand.
GTTCCCTCCCACCTACCGGCCTCCTCCTCCTCTTCCTTTCTTGCGCATTCTCTGCAAGGTATAGTTCTTGTATTAAAAAGGTTGTTACCGTATGCGTCCAGCCTGCTAATAGATACAGTATTCCAGCTTCATTAACACTGAGCAGAGTCCCATGTATTCAATCATTAAAAATTCATTCCTTGTAACTATATGTGCGTGATCTTGCGTTATAACTTTAATACAAGTAATCTCATTTTAATTAACAAATTTTAGTTGAATAGTTGAGAATGATATTTATTATATCGGACCATCACTAAGAAGAAGAAAAACTTAATAATGATATTAAGGTGCTATATTAAGGTGCATTCCAGATATTAAGGTGCATTCCAGGCTCTCACCTCACGCATTTCCTGCCTACCTCACTGTCTTCCTCTCACGAACAGCACCATGCAGATAGTCTCTTGCTCTTGCTTGCTAATAAGCAGCATGGACAAGCCATCGCAACTCTAAGGCAGCTCAGGTACACTTTTTAAAGGGAATAGAAAAGTGCGCTTTCCGATCTAATCTGTTAATATATCCCACCGTACGCTTTGTGATCAGACAAAATCTGGGAGGGGAGTTTGGTTGCTGCGAACAGTCGGATGTGGAGGTGCTTCTTCTCCTTTTCTGTCGATCGCATTCTCTCCGAGCCTGGGCTTTAGTCGGAGCTGACGACAATGCACTAAAGGTACAGTATATCACGCTCTACTGTATCACTTAAGAGTTTTCGTAGTCACCGTTTTCCGAAGAACAGGTGAATTCTTCCTTCATCAATTCCGGTCAATGTAAAAAAAAAAAGAGAAAGGAGACTCAAAAAGCAATTGTCAACAGGAGAGTTAACAGAAAAAAGTGATTGAATTTCAGCTAGGAATTTTCTAGAAGTTGAAATTTTTTTAAAGAAAGTTGAAAAAGTGGAAAAGAAGTTGAAAAAATTCTTTTGTTCGAACTTTGAAAAGGAGTGATTTAGTGAGAACTGAAGAAGTAGCTTCGCTTTCCCTTCCCTACTAAGCTACTGAGAAACTTAATCTCTGGCACTTGCCAAAGCCCTACTAGAGTCTCAATCATGAACACGTACGTGTGAAATGTACGTGAGCTTTGTGTGACTTTTGGTAGCAAAAAGTTTATATGATCAAGTTTTGAGGAGCACTGTGACTTGCTGCGAGAGTCCAACGTCGAGTTGGCGTCGGTAGTTCGGAAGGCCGCGCCAGCAGAAGGAGGACTCCCTTCGACTGCGTCAAGGGCGTCTATCGGAGGAGGCAGCGCCGTCTCCGCCACGCTCAGTACGCCCTCGGCTGCTGGAATGGCTGGGGCTGCAGGTTGGCCCTCCCTTCCATCGTATCAGAGTAAGTAGGTGAATAAAATTATTTCCTGTGTGTTAACTGATGAAGAAGTTAATATGTTTTTTCCCATATATGTATGTAGTTTTAACGGTTAGTTCAAAGAAATTTCTCGTCTTAGATTCCTGGAAGTGATCATATTAATAACTTGAATACTCAGAATTGAAAAACTCTTTGAGAAACCTGGTTTCTAGGTGCTTCGGTTTCGGGATCGGGAGGAGTAGGGAGGACGCCAACTCTCTCTTCTCTCCCCGACTCCTCCACTTCTTCATCATATGTCAAGAGCAGCGGCTTCACCGCCGATACTTGATACCTCATCATGTTGTTGGACCAAAGTATTAAAAAAAGATGGTGAGACATTCGACTACAAACACTTTGTTTCACTGTGCACTAGTGCTTACTCTGCATTGTTTCATTCATGATCCTCGACATTAATCTCTTTCTATACCTTGTTGGTTATATTCTCAGATTAGCTTAAGTGTAGTTACAGTTTCCATCCTGACGATAATTTTAGATATTTCTGGTACATATGTTCACTCTAGTCGAAAGGATTCTGATATGAGCTTGAAATGTTGTATGAATATGTCATTTGAGTTCATTTTACTATATTTTCTCCTTCCTCAATATCCTTTTACTCACCTTGATTTTTTTTGTTCTCTCTCCGTTTCTCTCACTCAATCTTTGTTTCTATGTACTCTTTTCTCCCCTGTCCATTTTCTCTCTTCCTGTTTATCTCTCTTTATTTCTATTCTTTCATCTACAAGTCCAAGGTTTAAAAAAATTGGTAATGAGATCAGACGCGGAAATGACACGTAGCAGTTATGCTGTTCGTACTGTACTCCTGAATCACTCCGTCTCCGGAGGTTTGAGTATTATTTTGCAACTCAACTCTTTACTCACTTTTCTACTTGGAATTCAACGCACGATTTACTCTTTCTAGAAATACTACGGGAACTTGTAGACTTATGTTGTGCAGCTTACTATTTAGTATTTTCGGTGTTGCAGTTTTGACGAGTTAAGTTGTAAGGCTAGAGTAAATCCATCTATGATTCTTCCTGCTTCAAGGTAATTCGTGATAAACTCGAAATTTTGTTATTGAGCTAGTTTTCAAAATGATTTAAGCTGACTACTGATCAGCTTTTCAACAGTTGATAGCAGCTCCTATTACCCAATCTAGACAGTCTTATACGAATACGTTGAATTGACTTCGATGTGTTTCTGCAATCTTAAACACTCAATATTACATAAAACAAAAGCAAAGTTTATCTCTTTTGATTACTCTTTTGATTAAACCAAGACTAAGTATTTTCTTTAATATGTGATTCAGAAGACCACGAAACACATAACTCATAAAATCCTTTTTTCTAATTAAAATGTCCATAGTTTAACCGTTGTACATTAATCTACATGAGTATTGCATAATGTAAGCATTCTGCGTATGTCACTGTCAACCTATAAAACATCGTTTATTACCATTGGTAAGTGATAAAGCTTACTTAAACGTTCTTATTCATCTAATTCTCAAATGTGAAAATGCTTCTGTAGTTGTTAAAACCACAAAAATAAAATGAAGTTTTTATCCAGATTTCAACAAACAACACCAAAAATGCGAGGACCCTTTGTTTTGTTCAATTCTCGCAATGCAAAAAGTATTAGCACAAAATAGTGTTATGCATGGAGAGAAGTGAGTGATAAGGAGAGAAATAAGTACAAGCAGGGTCAATGTGTCACGGGAATGGTATGTACTGTATGTTTATGGTTACCGTAAAAAAGTTCTACTTAGGCTTCATTCGATCCTACCATAAATAGCTCCGCAATTTGTAAAAATTTTCTAGGGAAAAGCTATAACTTAAAAATATATATATATTTTAATCGAATGTAACCAATGTTTCTCAAAGAATACTTCACTGTTATATACATCTTGAGTAAACTCGAAGGAATAAATTTCTAGCGGAACCATACCATTAATACGGTAATATCGTGTGCTTTAAAGCTGTCATCAAATAAGTCGGAATTGGGGAGCGTGGCGGGATAACAATCTCATTGATGCGAATATGATAGAAATGCAGAAGAATACCGGGTTGCTCACATTTCTAAATGCAAGTGCAGTGTTGACAATACAAACATCATAATAACAAACTACGAGATGGGTACGGTGGAGGACAAAACAATTCGCAATGGACGCTCTTTAATACTCATGTAAGGAAAGGAAGAGGTCGGCGGAGCGCGCACTAGAAATTCTGCATTGCACATGCTAGAAGTCTGTCTAAGGACTTAGAAGTAGGCTTTGTTTGATTCATCTGAACTCTTTCGCAAAGGTGTAACATATAATAAAATTGTACTAATTTAGCGTCTCTGCGCTTCTTCTCTGAGAAGGCCACAGCTATTGTACAGAAGGCCACAGCTATTGTACTGCGCTTCTTCTCTGAGAAGGCCACAGCTATTGTACTTCTTCTCTGAGAAGGCCACAGCTATTGTACATCAAATGCATGATTTCACCTCACTTATGGTAGTTACATTGAAAACATGACTAGACGAAAATAATATATTTCAAGTTATGATTTGTACTTCGAGAGCATTACTCAAATTTTTGTCAATTCACAACATGTGCTTGAAATTTTCTAAAACGTGAAACAACACAACAATGATTTCCCGCTAAGTAAATTATAACTCGGATTATTAGCCTCATTGTATGCCTCTGAAATATGATATCAAAGAACGGGCAACATTAAGATTTTCTTACACATGAAGCTCAAGTACAACAGTGTAATGTGTCTTTGGAATAATCTATACCTAAATGACTTATTTTTTAGATAAAATATCGGATACATCAAAGCCTCCCCCAGTCGGCTTTTTAGGAGACGTGGGAGGGTTCTTAGGGGGTGAGGAAGAGTTTTTAGGGGTTGTGGATGGTGATATGGACGAAGCAGCTGAAGGAGCCGCTGAGCTGGAAACTGAGACTGATGTTTCTGTGTTACCGACTGGTGGTGACACCTGATCTGGGTCCAACATAGCATCGGCTTTACCAGGAATAGCGCCGCTGGGTCGGAGAGGTCCAAATTGAACACTGGGGGGACAAAAGCGTCCTTGACCTGCCGCCTGCTGCATGAACATTGCTTGCCATTGCTGTACTAGCTCAGCTTGTTGAAAGAAGTTTCCACTGGCATGAGAATTCATGAATGGGATCCCTTGGAAGCCAGCTCCTAGAATCCCGGGAGGCAGCAAACGGGCCGCTGCCGCTGCTGCAGGGTTAATTCCATGACTACCGGTGCTTCCCATGAACGCTGCTGCTAGGAAGGGATGAATTGCACCCATGAGGTTCTCTCCCATTGAGGTTGCTGGTGAGCGATCCATCGGCGGATCTATTCGAGATCTTTTGGCTACGGGCGTGTCTTCATCCTTCAACAGAGCAATTTGCTTCAAATAGGCAGCATGATCAATACTCGAAAGTCGTGAAAAAATCAAGCAAATTTTTTCTCACAAAATAGTCTTATGAGAATGGAGAAAGACAAACATCGGAGAGGTCATCACTCCTGACGGAGGCGTTGCCACTTGGAGAGTCTGCTCCGCTGGAGCCAATGGAGACGCCTCCCTCTCTTTCTGCCTGCAAAATCATAGAATCGCTTTAATCTTCAATGCAAGTCACAATGGTTGAATAATGAATACTTGCCGAGCTCGTGAGAAGAACACATCAAGAAGGACCGAGTTCAGCTACATATTACTATATCTTTACCTTTAAAGTTTTCAAACGGCAAAAGAATATGAGAAAAAAGGGACGATCTTACAATTAGCCCACCTGCAAGTTGTTGTTTGAAAAGCAGAGTTGTATCTCATTTAAAAGCAGCTAACCTTGACAGCGAGTAGTCGCTTCTTTTCTCTTTTCCCGGCACCCGCATCCCGAAATCCTTTCGCAAACGGGTTATGGTCGATCTTGAGTTGAGTAACCTGCATTCAACTCTCAATTCAGGCTTCTATCAGAAAGGGCATCCACTTCGTTTATGAAAAACTTTTTTTTAATAGTTCATCTAAAATTTAAGTCAGTTTCTGCTGATGTTTCGTTTGAACATAGTTCAAAAGAACTCTGAATAAAAAAATTTAATTTTGAGTTCTGACCCCATTATTTTCTGAATCCATACTTGAAAGATTCAGCTGATATCTCCAACCACAACTTGTTCTTTTCTTAGGTTTGTTTTTTCTTCATCTTTTTCAATAACATGAAAGAAATTTCGCAAAGCTCACATAAGTGTGAGATCTTACAATCTGAAAGCTCGAAAATATGAGAAGCATTGGAAGGCTCTTGAGGTATTCCGCTCTCTTGTGAGAGTATCATGGTTTACCGAGAGAAAAAAATGTGACTTGAGAACGGGAGAAAAGGATAAATTGATAGAGTTAAAGTTAGAAAGAAAGAGAGGGAAAAGGAGGACAAATGTGAGAGAGAAGGGAAAAGAGCAAGCGGGTGTCAGAATTGCGAATTGATGGTGGAAATTCGTTGTGTACACAAAAACACAATGCGGTAGGAAAAGAATCGAAGTAAGCCACATTCTGCTACTACTGTAAAATAGAGCCGTCAGTCATGACGCCTATTCACCTTTATTATGTTACTCTGATGGCAGCACCAATCTCAGTGTAATTGTATTGTATTCGACAGATTCTAGTTTCGAAGCCATTCGACGCTCGTTCATATATGTATGTTTATACATATATGAACGTTTACTGGTGTTCACAAAAAAATACTCTGATTAGAAAGTTAGAAAAGGTTTAACACGTCTTTACAAGAATGCTACAGTTTCGTTGTGTTCAACATACGAGTGATTATGAAAGTATATTGATTAGATTTAAACTATGAAAGTATATTGATTAGATTTAAACTATGAAAGTATATTGATTAGATTTAAACTATGAAAGTATATTGATTAGATTTAAACTATGAAAGTATATTGATTAGATTTAAACTATGAAAGTATATTGATTAGATTTAAACTATGAAAGTATATTGATTAGATTTAAACTATGAAAGTATATTGATTAGATTTAAAATATGAAAGTATATTGATTAGATTTAAACTATGAAAGTATATTGATTAGATTTAAACTATGAAAGTATATTGATTAGATTTAAACTATGAAAGTATATTGATTAGATTTAAACTATGAAAGTATATTGATTAGATTTAAACTATGAAAGTATATTGATTAGATTTAAACTATGAAAGTATATTGATTAGATTTAAACTACACAAGATGTTTGAAAGCAGATATTGTTATGACCTTCAAAGTTCTGAAGGGTTAAACTGATGTTCCTGTTTCTAGATTTTACACTTTCAAACAGTGTCACGGTCGCACTACTTTTTATGCTTCCACATCAGTCACGAAGCGAACAGAAACTCAGTATTTCACTCGTTCGCTTATCGGAGAGCACGATTATTCATGAGGCTACCGGTAGGTATCCTAACCATTCAAAATTTTCGAATTATTTGTTGTGCATTATATCATTTAGTTTTTTTTATAAAGACATTTCTGACACCGCTAAAGAGGCAACTATTTTTTTAAAAAAACTCCTTTCACTTTTCAAATAACACTGCTTGGCTAGCTATTGCAAGATGGTTCCTTTCTAATATCTTAAAAATTCCTTCTGAGTCTCACGTATCATAATATCATCATGTACAGTGTCAGACTGAAAACTAGAGATAGAGATAGGAAGCTAAATAGGAGAAAAAATAGAGAGGAGCAGAGATAAAAATAAAAAGTGGTGAGAATGAAAGAAAATGAGAGAAATTGAGAGATTAGACAGAGAGTTAGAGATAAAAGATGAGAAGACAAAAACAGATATAGAGAATGAGAGAGAAGGGTTGAGAGATAGAGAAAGATAAAAAAGAGTGAAAAAGGGAAGAGATGCTTAAAAAGAAGACAGATAGAGAGAGGATGGAGAGCAAAAGAGAGAAAAAGTAAGAGAGGAAAATTTTTTGAGCTTTTTAAAAAGAGCTACCTTATAAGTAAGTAATATTTAAAAAGAGCTACCTTATAAGTAAGTAATATTTAAAAAGAGCTACCTTATAAGTAAGTAATATTTAAAAAGAGCTACCTTATAAGTAAGTAATATTTAAAAAGAGCTACCTTATAAGTAAGTAATATTTAAAAAGAGCTACCTTATAAGTAAGTAATATTTAAAAAGAGCTACCTTATAAGTAAGTAATATTTAAAAAGAGCTACCTTATAAGTAAGTAATATTTAAAAAGAGCTACCTTATAAGTAAGTAATATAGGAATTTTCTCGACCGTTCATTATAGTAAAAATTTACAAGTTGAGTGTTAAGAATTCTCCCACCCAAAACATTGGAACACCTGGGAGCAGAACAGGAAAAGCGAGTAAGTGTGCTAAATTTGAGAGGAAGAAAGGCAAAGAGAACACGCAAAGGTCCGATATCAGCACGGTTTTCTACTCTAAGTTTGCGTTCGCTAATCACATCACATCAAATTATCCCGAGATGAAGAGCAGGGCGTGAAGGGAACGATGGGAGTTCACTTCATGAGAGAAGCAGTCGCTCACAAGGGAGTAAAAAAAGAGACCAAGAGCTAATCGAGATGATTCAGAGTATAATTGTCATTTTTCTCACAAACTTTTCAGAGAGGTAAGAAATAACAAGAAGCAGTGAAGAAAAAAACAGAAGAACAAAATGATTGCGAAAACTCCTCTGCAAAAGAAGACGGAAAAGCTACTGAATGTAACGTTCGAGTTTTTTCACTGGAATTCGGCGCGAAATGGGAATGGGGGTGATTTGGGCTAATGTATAACAGAATGAAAAGCTTAGAGAGAGCAATGGGTCGACAAACTAAAACCTTCCACACAATGCTTGGTGAT